>CM076658.1:13449094-13579004 GCA_038496675.1 Rachycentron canadum
CTAAAGAACTATTTGGCAGAAGAGGAGAAATGATTGTGTATGGTCATACCCAAAGGTACATTGTGATGGGTCTATCCCCCTGTTTCAAAATGGAGCGTGAGGCATCTGGACAGCAGATTCATCAGCATTACTTGAATGGAGGAACAAGCTCATACAGCATTACGCGGTTGACAGGGAAGATGAATCTAGGCAACCCGCCGCATCGAGGATCCTCACAGACCTTCAGTCATGGCCTGTGGTAAAGACTGAAGGATGGGAGAGAGGTTGTGGAGATAACACATCACGCCCTGTCTACATCCTATATTATGGTGCTGTCCTGTAGAGTGTCTGGGACAATACTGTGTTAGCTGCCAGAGTGCCATTGACATCATTGACAAACCTCTATGGTGTCAGGCAGTCAATCACACTTCTACTGAGTGTCTGTCATCATGCTCAAACAGTCAGGCACTGACACCTTTTCACGTGAATGAAGATTCTCCAGTGACTGACAAAAAATAGTGGATGGCCTTTAAGGAGAGGAAAAAAAAACACGGCAAGCATAGCACCTCTCTTCAAAAGGAGAGACTTATAATTTGCAATAATGGCACACCAATAGCTCTCGGAGAAAAAATTACAGGAAAAAGCCGATCTGAAATTTCCTTTTAACTGGCAGAAACACATCCATTGTAGACAGAAGTCTTGTTTACTTGGTAAAATGGCATCAATTAGGAGCGGATGGCAAAATTAGCATATTCTCTTAATGGACTGGCCTTTCTTGTGCGGCGCTCTCACACTGATTGTATGGAAGGGACATGTTAAGGGAGACTGAGAAAAGGTCAGGTGTCTGCACCATTCAGGTGATCATATTTTTCACCAAACAGTTGTGCATTCTCCATGGCTATTGTCATGTTATACTGCAGCTGAGAGCAACATTCCTGCATACAGGGAAATTTTATTTTAAATTATTGTGGAAAACAAGTCACTCATTCTGACACTTCTAAGATATTGGACAGATAGTACCTCTAAATTCCTACTGTGTTTAAAATATTATTGTAATATTTACTATATATATATATATATATATATATATATATATATAGTTTGTTTGTTTTGTTTAATGTTGGTTTTGAAACTGCACAGAAATAAATGTAGACAGGTCACAAAGAAATAACATCAATTCTGGGAAAATGTTACTGCAAACCTTTCCACTTTATCCTTACCTCATCAAAAGTTAAGTTCAGTCAGATCTACAGTGCATTTCCATTAGCACACTGCAGGGATTTAATCATACTCTTTAAAAATGTAGATAAAAATTGAGCCACAAATGAGAGAAATTAACAGACAATTTAAAGAAGTGTTCAATATCCTGTTCCTCACATTGAGCTAATCAATTTGAAATGATTTATGAGTTTATTTTCATTATTAACAGCCCCCCATCACTTTGGAAGCTAATTAATTCTAAAAATGATATTTCATCATCATTGCTGCAGTATGTATCTCAAGGAGGGCTCAGCTCCTCCCAGCCAGACCAAAGCCGCAGACTGCAAATTCTCTCCCCTCATCCTCCACCCCTCCTCCCTTGTGCCTCTGCTCCCACCACCCCAAATTGACTGGTCTTGCACAGTTGCAGCTGAACAAGAAAGGAATTGCTAGTGTCAAGACACAGTTTACAAATATGACATCTCCTCTGGCATGGCTGGAAATATGAAATATTGATTTATGTGCAGTAAAAGGTCTTATAAAAATGATCACATACACATGAGGGATTAATGCGCAGAAGATCAATAGAAATTTCATTCTTGACACTCGACTGTCACCTATGGTGAAATGCTAAAATAAAGAAATCAATATTATCTATGAAATGTCAAATTTATTATAATTATGTGGATGAAAGCTGGCCAAGTGGCTCCCAGGGGGCTGAGAGGGATAGGTTACCACTCTCAAGCATCCCTCATGTCCCTCCTTCTCATGCTGCCAATTTTGAGAGCAATATTGGTGTAAAGGGTTTTCACCCGTTATGTATGGCCTTGTTGTAACAAATTCCTCCTGGAATATTTAACTGAGGAAAGACTGACAATGGACAGAGCTGCAGTTCATAGCCTGCAGGTTGTGTGGTTAACAGCTGTTAGCTTTGGCACATATTGTATGACTCTGCCCTCTCGACTGAAACCTATTTGGCAGCTGCTGCTGACATGGACAAGTCACAGGCCACTAAAGTACGACACCTCAGCATGCATCCTACTTCAAAGATGACAGATTCAGTCTGGCTACATATTGATCTAAACACTAAAATGTATCAGTAATCATGCTGATTTGTTTTGCCTTGAGAGAAAATAAAAGATGGATTTACATGAAGCCATAAAAGAATCATATAAATTGAGAACAATAATGCCATTTTAAAAATGATTTTATGGTCAGTTCAACTAGTTTTACAAACCTCAACCGAAAGTTTTTGCACATGATTCACCCTTTTAAACTGAAATCAAGAGACCTCAGGTCTTTATGTGTTACTATGCTAATAACCCCCCAATGTTTTATTTGCTATTGCATTTAAACTAAGAGCTATTTGTGTTCATTCACTTGTTTTCCATGTCTAATTAATATCCTTTGAATGTGTGGGGATCAATTTATTTAATCAATGTTGGGTAGTGCCTCTGGCCTTCTAAAGGTCACTTAGATATGGAATGGGATATCATCAGAGTCAGATCACAAAGGGGCGAGAAGGTAATTTGAATGTGGCTGGCAAACTTTGCATGTATGATCATGCATTTCAGAAAAACTACAGAAAATTATTTCCTCTTCTGTCTTTCCATTTCAGGCAATAGTCATTTTTTCCCTCCAGAGGCCCACTGTACACACTAGAGTGTGGCAGCTGTGTAATCCCTTTAACAACCGACGGGGCTATTAAATGAACCGGCGGTGCAGCTGCAAATAGCCAATAAAGCCAGCACAATATCATCCCTATTAAACAGTAATCTCGGCAGGCTTAAGAAGTTCTCTGAAAAATGGGAGGAAAACCATAACAAAATGTAATCAAGCAAAACATGGGGATTTTCCTCAACAAAATAAGCCAAACAATTTTCACAGTGGCTTACATGAAAGGTGTTCAGCAGCAGCACACAAGCCTCAGAGAACTTCTCAGCCCCTTCAGGTGACCACGGTTTGCTGCCTTATCACAAATACAGAAGCACACAACATAAAAAAAGAGCCTGTCAATCGAAGCAATTTATCGCCACAGATATTAACAGAGAAATGGAAACAGGAGAAAATAACAAATTGTGCAGTTACATTTTAAAAGTGACCAAATCGAATTCATAAGATCACAGTTTGAGAGATAGAACCCAGTTTATTTTTCCTCCCTTTCAGCAGCTTATGTGCTCTGTCAGATGAAAGCAAAGCAGAGAGCCGCTGTTGATGGAGCCTTTGAGCCTGGAAGAGGAGGCAATGCAGCCTCTTGAAGGGGTGCCGGGGACAGCGATAACCGGGGAGGCCGCAGGAGCTCCCTCCGCTGCCGGGGGAAGGTGTTCCAACTTATCAGAGTCGGCACACGGGGAATGATTACCCCTCTGCCGGGCCGATTACTGCTGGCTCTCAGGGTCAAAAGCAGGCAAGGATGAAAGAGAGAACTGAAGCCTCCTATCCTGCCACCAATCATCCATTAGCGCTCAGAGGCGAGGGGCTTGTCTGTGCGACATGGGCTTGTCAGTCTGGTGCATAAGAAGGAGAGGGATGTAATCACAGGCAGGATTCTCACTCACACCGATGTCATGGAGGACAGCGTGGGGCCTGCAGAGGTAATTTATGGATCTGAGTATAAGCAGCTCTTCCTTGACGTATTATTTATTCATTTGAGTTTGTTTTAGAACATTCCTCGTCATCTGCAGGGTGAGGCAAAGTGTTGAGTTGTGTTTACACTATTGATGTATGGATGTATATATGCTGATCCACTCACATGAATACGAATGTGAAACAGACCAGATAGCACGAAACATCACATCAGACACATCAAACAACAATGACTGATTGCAACACACACTCCATATAAGACCCCCTGCTTTTTGTTTGCAGTATTCCAATAATGTAGGGCATGAGATGTACTCTGCAAAGGCTGTAATGTTCCTGCTCATGCAATATCTGTCCTGTGTGCCTTTTTTTTGGGACCATTTTAATGTGTTTCCATTAAAATGATTAAGTGTAATGCTACAGCTGGAGTATCTACATTTAATGCTTCACTAATGCATTCTTTAGCCGTCATGTTATGGATAGACAATGGGCTGGTGTAGCACAGCTGACCAGACTCACCTCTGCTTATAACAGCACAACCCTTCAGATTAAGGTCATTGCTCCAGCCAGCTACCTCTCACTCTCCTCTCTTTAATACCAGAGAAGGGACAGGAAAAACTCAGAGCCAATTGTTAGTGGCACCTCTGATGAACAGAGTGTAAAAATTCTTCTTTTTATGCTTCCATGCACAGGTCAGTGTAGGGGTCTTAACAATACAACAGAATGATGCCTTGCTCAGAAACCTCAATCATGTAATTCCAGTGACCAATCTATTTGGGGATATGGAGAGCTGGTCTCAGGGGGGACACATGAGTGGAAGGAAGCTGTGCTGCTTCTTCCACAAGTAAGACAGAGCGATGTCGCAGGTCAGTCCTAAGAAAGAAAGAGTGGGAGCTGCCATTTACAAACTGCAGTCATACGGTTGGAGCTGCCATAAGACCTGGGTTAGTGTTTTCATTTTCTAGTTGCAGGCTAAAATACTAAACGTCCTAAATGTGTGGAAATCTGAACATTTACAAATCCACAACTGGGAAAACTATTCCTGCTGAGGAAGGTCATGTGATGCAATTGAAAACTCGAGAACACCCACTAATGGACAATAAGATTGTTTTTAGCCAAGCTAGCAGCACAACTTTAGGGATAGCAATGTTGGCTTGTTGTCAGTTGGGGCACCACTTTGGTCTAGACTGAAATATCTCAACAGCTATTACCTAGATTGACACAAGATTTTGTTTAGACTTTGATTGTCCCAAGAGGATAAACCCAAATGACTCTGGTGATCTCCTGACTTCTCATCTAGCGCCACCACAGGGTTGACATTTGTGGGTTTTTTTGTGTGAAATGACTCAACAACTGCTGGATAGATTGCTATGGCATTTTTTGCAGACATTCATGTTCCTCTCAGGATGAACTGTGCTAACTTTGGTGATACCTTGGCTTTTCATCTAAGACCATTGTCATATTCCATAATTTGTCAAATATGTTGGTAATTAAATACCTGTAAAACGAATGACATCCTCATCACCCTCAGCTGTACATTGTGTTCATTGCTAATTAGCTAATGTTAGCATGATAACATGTTAAACTAAAATGATAAATATAGTGATTATAACTATTAACTTGGCAGCGTTGGCAATGTCACTGTGAGCATGTTAACATGCTGTTGTCAACTGATTAAGAAAGGTTTAGCTACAGGCATCTTACAAAGATCCTTTAGCTGTTAAAGCGTCACTGAGTAAGACAACAAATCAAACATACAATTCAAATGATGCTGTAGAGTCGCCATGACTACTTCTTGGAGGACAAAAAAAAACTAAAACAAGGCATCATATGGTCAAAATGAACTCATCACAGAACCAATAGAAATGGCACACAGAGCACAGACCTCATATTAGTCTGTCTCTTATGATAGAAAAAAAATGTAAAAAGGAAATAGTTTTCACACAAATTATTTCTTTGTCATAAAAGACAGTAAGAAATTTGATCCATACAGCATTACCTGAGAAATTGACACTTGAAATTACTTTTTCTATAGAAAAAAATTCCAGGATTCACTTGATCAGCACCAAAGTTTAACAGGTTCCATGTCTGCACCAAATTTGGAGCAAATCAGTTCAGTACTTTTTGTATAATTCTTTTAACAAATAAACAGACACAGGTGAACACCTAACCTCCTTTTTGGTGTTAATAAAGTCTCAGTTAAGTGCTGTGGTGATTCAGATAACCCTAATACAATTGATAAATTCCAATCACGATTCCCACGGCAATTCAGAGTGACCATCTTCATCCTATGATACATATCTTATCTGAAAGACCTGACATCTTCCAGGCTAACACTGAACCTATTAGCAGCCAGCCATTTGAATAGCAGGGCAATAATGCTTCCTTCATGTCAAGGACATGAGCTCCTTCCTGCATTGAAATACTGAAAAAGTGGCAGAAAGAATGTTTCTTGCGCTGTAATAGAAATGACATGCCAAATGATGACCGAAGATCAAGAATACTGTTGAGATTAGCACTGACCTTGCCCTTCTAAAGATGAGGGAACAAAAAACACTGCAGTGACAGCATGACAGTGAAATCTTTGTGCTGCCATTCCCTCTATTTTATCCATTTCCTGTGTTAAATGAAAATATTGACATGTGTTCTATTCAAGCACCTGTTCATATTAATCAAATCTGATAATAAAATGCATAAGAATAAAATTGGAAGGATGCACATTTATCAATCGGCATTATTCAGATGCGAGTGCAAGTTGAGCAAGGTAACAAATTCCACTACAAACAAAGGAGGAGATCTCACTACATGGAAAGACCTGTGGAAATGCTGTTTTCAATGATCCAAAGCATCTTGTCTTGTCCTTTTCACATGCTTCCAATGAATTATGTATCTGCAGTGATTTATGGTACGCCATGCTCAACCCTGTCCCTCTCCCTCAATGTGGAATCCTGCATGGATTTTTCACAGGGAGCCAACTGGGAAAACCAAAATTGCTCAATTTAAAGAAGTAATTAAAACTGTCCGCAATCAATAATTATCTTTAGAAGGACCCTGGTGGGGGTTTAGAGCCTCACCATCCCCCCACCCTGCCCCATGTCTAGCCCTATGTCCCCATGCTCTTCTCATTGACAGCTGTTCACGTCCTTTAAACAAACCAGAGACAGGAGCAAGCTGTTCCCACTCAGGACTAAAATGACATGTGTTGTGAATAATCAAATGACCCTTATATGTAGCCCAGCACAATACATGTTGAGCAAGTTCAACAAACTGAGATGCAGATCAATTTCCTGGGGAGTCTATCCAACTCACCCTTCATTGTGTAATTATAGCAATAATTAACTAGTATCCTAAAACAGCCAATTCATAATTTTCTGACAAACTAACACATTTAGATATTATGAAACTTTCAAAACTTATGAATAATCAAAAGCTGTGCACTCTTTTGATACTCTGTTCTCAGATAATTAGTTTGACATTATCCTCTCACCTGTGCACAAGTGGAGGAAGCAGAGCGATACATACGCCTTGAATGATATTTAGATATATAAAAAAAATATATATAACTACAATTATTCAAAATAGAAAACTGATATTATACATACAAATTATGGCAGTAGAGGGGATTTGTAACACAATCCTATTTGAATAACTCTTGAACCCACAATTTTTTGAATATATAAGCAGGATATAAACAACAGTATATAAATAATTTAGATCATAATCATAAGTAGAGTGACTTTACTCAGTTATCATAGTAAGGACCTATTTTAATAAATATATTTCTAAATGCTTCATAAATAAATTAAATACTTTATTATTCCATACAATAAATATATATCATATATAATGTTTTATTTTCAATCATTATCTATTATCTATTTATACTCCAGGTACTGTTAGAAATATACATTAGGTCTTTAGGCTGAAAATTTAAATATAGTGCATGTTATAAGTCTGTTAAAAAGCTAATTGTTGTGTTTATTCAGTTGTTATAAATGGTGAATTTGGTGGGGTTTAAGTAAAGAGTTATCCTCATCTACTGTATATTCTCGTCTAAACTGGTGTACTCTTGAAACTAGATGTTAAAATCCACAATGGTGAAAAAGAAATCACTCACATTAACCTAACCATGATAAAGGGTACTAAAAGGACAACCTCCATCAAAAGACAGTAACCCTGAATCCCCAGACTGATACATCACACTTTAATTCAATAGAGAGTATTTACTTGCGATCAATTTAGTAAGGTGAAACAGTCATGTAAAACAGAATAGCGGTGGCATGACAGTTTGGTTA
Source organism: Rachycentron canadum (assembly GCA_038496675.1). Lineage (NCBI taxonomy): Eukaryota > Metazoa > Chordata > Actinopteri > Carangiformes > Rachycentridae > Rachycentron > Rachycentron canadum. The sequence continues at coordinate 13,457,152 of CM076658.1, forward strand.
GACTGTCTTCGGAGACCTCTTGCTGCAGGCAGAAATCATGTCTCTGTCATTCTATATCATCAATTTTAATTATCCTCACAAGTGCTCATTCTGCTTCAGGCAGCAGTGAGAAAGGCAGAATCTGGGAGAAATTCCTTTAATTTATTTGGGACATGAAGTGTGAGGTGAGACCTCTGTCTGTCACAACCCCCCCATTCCACTGCCACACCAGCTCCCCCAAAAACCATATACGCACACTTAATTCACTTCAGTGCACTCATGTGTAGTAAATGGCTCATGTGCATGCGTACATCCATGCACAAAGATGCAGTTATACTAAGTGAATAAATACGTCTGTTTACGTTTAGGTGGTTCATCTGAACATATATTGAACAAACTTTTTCTTGCAGTTTTCCCTCTTTCCTTCTTGAGTGTTGTTTCTTGTGTTGTTGCAGCACCCCACTAAGAGTCAACTAATAGGTCAATATTGCAAAGGTCATGTACCCCCTTACCAATCTCCTGCTGCAGCTAAACACCACACACATTTAGTGATCATTATGACACTCCCTGTTCCTTCTGTCCCCAATAACTTGGCAGGGGTCTCACTGGTCACTATCCCCCTGCTGAGTTAGACCACCCTCTATCTACCAACATAGAGACATCATAAAGGCTGTATAGTCACTGTTTGTGTGGTTTTTGTAATTGTGTTGGGTTGGATTATTGGCTTCATGATGATGCAGTGACACCAAGGTTTGGTTTAAGGGTACAGGTGTTGATCTTGAAGATTAAGGGATTTTTTTGGTTTCTCAGTAAGATAGTAGATCAAACTAGTACACAAACTCTGTAACTGCCAACTGTTAATTACACAATTAGGACAGATCTTATTATGACTAATAGAAGACTGTGTGAGCCCTTATCTAACCCAGGCTTCTAGAAATGACAACATAATTTCTGGCTGGATTACTTTTTTTTTTCCAATGAAGTGATACATTTCACAGAGGCATAATGCATAAACCTGGCCATCTTAACCAAGCACAGTGATTTCTTGAACATCACAATAAAAAGTTTAATAATGCTGTAGTCACTACAAGTAGATAATGTACTGCAAGATCTTTTTGCAGAAAACAAATGTTGTCTGTGAACATTTTATTGATATGTTCAGTATTTAGTTAACAATTCGCCATTTTTATAAAAAAGAAAACCAAACATTGATGCAACAGACTCATTCTCTCGCCATACAAGAATACTGACACTGGAAGATCCTGCTACGTCCTGAGTAATGTCATGTGACAAGAATTTATTCATGGCCAATGCCAGCAATTTTAAAATTGCAACTATGTTGTGGCAAAGGTTTGACAAAGATTGTGGCTATGGTCAGAAATAGATGATTAAAACACTGTTTGGTGTTGGTTGTGGTTACCATTCATAAAAAGGTTTGCAAATTTTTGGATTGAAATTGAATTGAAAATTATGTGAAATTGTTTAATATAGACCTAATCCCAGGGCTGGGCAGATGAGAGGGCAAACAGTGAGTTTTAATATTGAGGGTGAAAATTAGTCTTCAGAGATTTCTATGCATAAAAGACAATGACGGGTTTATTACAACTTAACCTGAGAAACTTGCAGCAACAGCGCAAAAAAGTTTGGCTTAAGTTTAACAAGGCTAAGAGCTCTTCTCTTCTGGTACTTATAGCTTTGGTTTTATGACATAATATTCAGTCATTATAGAATAGCTGTGGTATTTTCAGGCAGTTGATGCCATTATTTACCATACAATGTCTGACGCTCAATCAGACCTTTAGTGATTGGAAATCTCTAGCACATAAGTATACAATATGGTTAAATCCAATTGAGGCAAATTGCATGCATTTTTAGGGATCATTAAGTTATTAGCATCACTAGAGGGGGCAGAAAAACACTTGAAAAAATCTCTGCTAATTGCAATCAATGTCTTCCTTTCAGAGAAACTTCTGATGCCTCCCAGTATTCTGCTTTTCATGGATTTCACGGGGCTTCATGGATTTCATCCGAAAAAATGTGTTGCTGGTCACTGAGAGCAGATCTGTTGAAACAGGTCTGAGCACATCCAGATGCATATTGTAGTTTATAGCAAGGGCAACTCAGGTACAGCCTTACTCAGAAAGTTCAGGCCGCAATGGCTAAAAAAATTAACATGATTAATCAAAAATGGGATACCCTGATTGACAAGTTCTGAAAAGAAGACAGCCCTCTTGTTTCGGGGGCAAAAAAGTCTCCCCTTCCATTAAAAAAAAAAAAAAAAAAAAAAAAAGTTACAGACAATCACTGACCAGCTTTTATGTTTCACTGTCAGCTGAGTGTCAGGGATTTGCTGTCATAAAGATAGTGAAAGCTCAAGAGCTGGTGCTTACCAAGAATTAATCAGTTTAGGTTTTGGTCCTGAACATAAAATGTCAGACATTGCCTCTCAACTCTTGTAGGTGATTTCTTTAAGCCGGACAACACAATAATCCCAGTCTCACTTCTATTGAAGGTCAAAGTTGGTCAGTGAGCCAAGAAATACCATATCAGAGCTTCCTTCCTCCTCAATTGCTGCGAGTATAAATTATGGAATTAGTGTATTGATTGCCGACTATGGCTTCAAGCGATCACTTTTACAGCCATGACAAGATTATTTTATCCTACTTTTCCTGTATTACTATATGTTGAGTTTGAGTTATTCTACCAGCATGGGAAGTGACAGCTTGAATTTATTCAATAAAGCGAAGTGGTTAGGAAAGCCAGTGAGGCAAAAAACAGACACGGCATGAGGGAGAGAAGACAGCGTTCCTGCCCGCAAGCCTGCCAGCCTAAATAAAGAAAGATATCTGCCCAAATAGAGCACTGATCAATACATTCATACAAACACAAGCACATCATTTGTTAAGTCTTGGGTGATAACCTCACACTGTTGCGCATGGGAAACTGCAGGAGTAAGAAAAAAAAAAAAAAAAAAAGGCACCATAAATTACAGATAATAGAGTAATTTGTAGAATATGAATGGGGGAAATGGGGTGTGTTTCTCATAAAATGAACTCTACAGGAAATATTTAAACAGGTCAAACATGAGTGTTGTCAGGAAAGAGAAGGCCAAAGTCCTATAAGACTTATGCAATGATCTCTGTTTATTAACTTCCATCACAGCAGACTGAAGATGGCAACCAGATGAGTTAAAGACTACTGGCCAAAAAGGTGTTTTTCTGGACCAGGAGAAGAAGTTTGTTTGAAAAACATTCAGTGCGTTTGTTACGTCTCAACAATACACACAGTTGATTTTGGTGTGAAACACTGGCTGTAAACAAAATCCTACAAAATTCTTCAGGGTATATTTAAATAGGTCAAACAAGATTCTATCCAGGAAAGAAATTGCCTCAAAGTTCCAAAACTCTTTTATACAATCATTTCTGCTAATTACAACTTGTGTTCATAGTTTAAGCCACATTTTTATGGGTCATAAAAACATTTCACACTTACCAGCTAATCACTAAGACATAGGAAGACGATAACAGCTGTATAGTGAAGATGTACCTGGCAAGAAACAAGCAGTCAGACACATCATTGGACATGAGAACATCAAAGTTGTCCAAATAATCCAATATCTCAGATGAAAACTGCACAGACACAAGTACAGAAAGTACAAGACAAACTTGTAATGACTGTGAGAGAAGTTTACAAGGGACAGTAATAATTTTACTCTTCACCTTTGTTTCCTCTTCTACAAAAGTTGACCTGTATGATTATTTGACCCCCCCTTTTTTTGTGCCTGATTGTAATTTTTTTAGCAGTGTTTTCCAATCGTTTCCAAAGAACTAGGTTGATAAGATGTTAGTATACTGGTAAGATGCAGTGGAACTAAGAAGGACAGGGCAGGCAACGGACTATAAAATAATAGCTGAGTCATGTTGTATTAGTCAGCTGCAAACATACGCTGTAATATTGCACTTTGCATTGTATGTAGTGTACTTTTGCACAAAATTTTGTGGCACAAATAAAAATTGATTCAAATTGAGCAGCCAGTCGACTGAAAAAAAACAATATTACATGTGTGCTGTGATTGATGTACCTTCACATTTATAATTTAATTTGTATTGGCTTTCACTTATTCCCAAAGCACCTCCACATGATAGAAGCTAATGTGGAAATAAGACATATTGTATGAGCACAGATAAACTACAGACATGAAAAAAAAAGCAACTGCACACCTACATTATATACTTCCTGAATTTTATTTTTTGATTACATTTTGATTTATTTATAGTTTATACAATTATATTGCAAGTATTTCCATTAGACAGCTTTAGGAGCAATGAGTTTCATTTTCATTTTCATTTATAACCTCTGAGAAATTAGAGACAAGCATGATTCTACATTACACTACGTGCTCTCTTATAATCTACAACAAATATCTTGGAACCAATCGGTGAAAATAACATGAAACACTGAGACAATGCCTCAGTCTACACAGGACAGACAAGCATCTTTGCTGTGTATTGCATCAAAATGACAGGACACAACACAAGTAATCTGACACATCTTGATCACAGCACAGTCCTGATCTTTCTGTCACACTGGGGATTAAAACAGAAACACAGGGCTAACAAGGGTCAGATATGAAATTTCAAGGAAGTGACAGATGACAGGACAAACAATTAAGTGTCAGTACGCTGACCTTGGGGCAACGGTTTTACACCATGACCCTCTGTGCATTAGTCATTCCACCGGCAGCATGGGGGGGGGTGTGCCTCACTGCTCTTGTCCATCCCATGCCACAAGCCCAGTGTTGTTCATTGTTTAGTCATTATGATTAAAAGATGTACAGCAGTATGGAAATTGGAGAGCTTGTGATTTGTCATTGTCTGGCCAGCCTCCTACTGTATTCTGTGCCAGTTGTAGAGGTACTGCACAAGGTTGCTGGGGTCTTTACACAGCACATACACACACGCGATTAAATTCCATAGGTTAAAAAATTATGTATATGTAAGATGCGATACCCTACTTACTAATTTTGGTCCTATGGTTCACTTTCCGAAGAGCACATTTTTAATATTTGGCAATTTTAAAAACCTTGGTTACTGGAGGAGCCTCTATCAACGTTTGGATTTTTATTCAGTGGGAGCGATACTACTACACCTCAGAAATCACGTATGCAATTACTCATGCAGAAAGCACAATGTTGAGAGAGAAAAAGCCACGTTCTGCTGAGTATTGCTTTTAGAGGAGGCAACCAAACAAGCAACGGTGGTGCTGTAATCAGTCAAAGCTGACTATTACTTCTTCAGGTGGTGCAGCACCTTTACCCCAGACGTTTCCCAGTGTCCTTTTCTTACATAAAGTAGAGTAGTAGAGGCTCTCATACGCATCTCACACCCCTTTTCTATGACCTAAAAGTTACAAGACAACATTTTCCCAGAATTCATTAGTTATTGATTCAGCTAATATAAGCATGTAATTGCCACTTGTTGTAGAATTTAACGGTAAGAATTAACAGTTGAAGTGTATCGATCAATTTTTATTTATTTTTATTTATTAAAGTATTATATTATCTCTTAGTATGAGTAGAAATGTAAATCTTATATTGTTTTTTTTGCCATTTCCACCATTCCTGTCACCTGTTGATCAAATTTTAAGAACCTTAAAATGTGGCATCCTTAGAAAAACTACTGCTAATAATAATTCTATAATCATGTATTCAAAATAACTTTTTAAAACAACTGACAAATACTACTGCCCTGCACATAAAAGAATAACGGCTAATTAATCATTAATTTCTAAATGTGTTTTTTAATCATCATAGACATTGGCCAGCATGGTCTCATTTCTCTGTGACAGCTGGTGATGCTTTCCTGTGATTCACGGTAATCCACTTTTTATTATGAAGAAAATACTGGTATTTTTTTATACAGTGGGGAACGAATAAATATTATACGTGGCAGGGACATATGGTCTAAACAGAACAGAAATTACAAGCCACATTTCATGGAGAAAATTCAGAACTTCTTGAGTACTACACAAATGATTAAAATAATAAATCCAAAACAGTTTAAGATTATTCATGGATATATTAGAAAATGTAGAAATGTTTAAGTGTCAAGATGTCTGTTTCTTAAGGGAGACACAGTTGTACTGAGCTGAAAATGTTTTTAATTTATCATATTTAAAAGTACAGTCTTGCACTGTATTTCAAACCAATGAATGCATGACAACTTTGGACATCTCCCAAAGACACGGGCACAGCGTGTACGATTGTACATCAAAAAAATTAAGTGAGGCCAACTGCCACACTTAAGTTTCACAGTGTGTAATATCCTGTGTTAGCTGGCAGAGCAGAAAACTATTTACATTGGAAATGATTCAAAAACCCAGAGACATACATTAACTTTTCATGTAATAAGGTAACACACCCATGATTAAGTGTAAGCACTTTGCCTCATACTGTAGTTTACCTGCTTTGATAATGCATACTATTATGTAAATGAATATGACATGACCCAAATCTGCTCTGTGTAAATTAATGTATTTTACCTTTAAGATAAGTGCATATCCACAAAGCTGTTTGTGTAATATGTTAACAAGAAGGTAGAGCTGAGATTTAGTAGATACAAAGTGGCATATATTACAATAAGATGAAGCTGCTGAGCAACTCTCCTACTAAATGATTTCCATAAAAAACATTAATATTATTCTATTAGTAATAATAGCATTTTCAAGGTGCAAAACAAATGTCATCACTCATCTGTGGTCTCCATGCTACTATACTGGTGCAGCAGTTTTGCTAACCTGTTCAGTAATTTAGTTCTGGGCCAGTCATACTTCAGTTAACACAGGCATAATCGTAGCACAACAAACACAGTGCTCCAAAGGGGGCATTTATATTTTTGATGACAATTTTTATTCTGACTCATCTGTGGTAAAAAAAAAAAAAATCTGTCATTTGTGTGATTACAGATTTGTGATAACATTTAAGATAAATCACATCTTACTGATTGTTATCATTTCCTTGAAAATGTCAACTTGACAGAATTACATGACTTAATGTTACTGAGCTGTATTGTGTTATGATGAATTGGCTTGTTGCAGTACATAAATATTCTTCAATACAATCTGGAGGGCAAAACTTACTAAGAGGAGATAAAGGAAGACAATACAGAGAAATCCTGACAAATGTAAACCTGAATCAAAACCATACAACGAAAGAACACCAGGCTTTGCAAATGAAAACAAGCAAAACAAACACAAACAAACACACACAAGTTTAAGGAGCATATAAGTGGGGTTATGACCGCTACAATATGAGGCAGGGAGGTTGACTGGATGGAAAAGGGGGCTGGGGACACCTTTTTTAAACTACTTCTCCTGCAAACAGCATTATCTTGATTAAAGTTTAATTAAGGATCACATTTGGCTGTGCCTTTCATAGCGATCTACATGAGCAGATTTCCTAGGGCTTAACTTTATCGCTGGGAAAATCCTCCTTTATTACTTTCAACCTGTTGTAAAAGCTGTTGGCACGGAGGGATGGCTGCCTCATTCACTGGCCTTGTTTGCTGCTGGAAAAATCCAGAGTCTCAGGAGATCTCCCCACAGTGGTTCAATTTAATATCTGTCCTATCACTACAAGACTCAGGCTCATTATTAATGATACTATTCATTAATTTCTTGTTGGGCTGATGTTATTTATTAAAATATTAAAGGAACCTCCTGAGACACTCTCACGTAATGAGGGATGTGTCCTCCTTCCATAACCAACCCCCCCCCCCCCCCCCCACCCTCGCTCCAACCCCCCTCTGCTGGATGGATGGTGGGTGGAATTACCCCACTCGGACGCTGCTAGCCTGCACACCCTCATTAGTCGTTCTCCAGGGCTGAGTGACACCATAAATCCATTCTACACGTCGACCAACGGCAGCCATATACAAACGCACACCACTCGCCTCGCCCCGTTAATGAGCCATTCCCATGCACAGGGAATTGACTAGTGTCCATCCGCTATAACTGGACAGTATTTTTTGGAAGAGCTAAATTGCAGCCTTGGTATAGATGGAGGGTGTCGGCTAACAGTTTCACTTCTCATTAATAAACTATCATGTTATAAACTCGAAACTGAGCTGATTGGTTATGTCTGCAGCAGTAAACAGAGTGGTGATTGTTAAAGTGACGTGACTATAATGCTATGAAGCTGTTTTTCATTTACTATATGGTAGGAAAATTATTCTATAAGAAATAGAAATTAAGAATACATCTCATTATATATATTATTTACAGTATAATAGTCAAATATTAGGAGAAGCTGTCACTACTCTCAAGTATTGAAGCACTTTAACAGATTTAGAATAACACTGTTTTACAATTTTGCCAGATGCAAGACAACAGAGACGCCGACTTCTGTCTTATACCTCTGACGAAAATGTTGAAGCGAGACATTCAAAAGGCTTCTGCTTAACAGATTGTTAATACATTTGGCACCTTAAACTTCTCTATGTTGCCTGTTTCAAACTCCTAGCCTTTGTGGTTACACACAGAAACCCACGAATTCATTAATCATAATAATTAATCTGATCCAATTATATTGCAAAGAATATAACAAATTGCAGGGAAAAATAATGATCTATCACTGCCATGTCATAGGGATATGGGACTAAAGCAGTAATTAGACAGAGGGATTTTAAATAGTACCCACCATGCGAGCAGCTGATGGCTCTACCATTTGAATCTGATGATGTAATTAGAGACGAAGTTGAACACAGTGTTTTTGCTGGTTCGACTAATGAAGGTGTAGCTAGAGGTTTTGCCAGATTTTTAGAAGCAAGATGTAAAAGTAATTAATGTTTTTGTGACAGTAAGAGGGAACCTCCCCCCAAAAAAAACCACCAATAAACCTTGTGTTGTTTGTTGGGTGAGGCTTGGACCAAGGACTGTAAGGAGTGAGCCATTTACATAATTATTTATGATGCCTGCAAAGTCAATTCAGAAACTTTTAAGTTAAATTTTTTTTTAAGTTAAATTTTTTTTTTCAAACTGAATGTTACTTTTATTCCTAAGAGCTCGTGAATGGTGACATATGTGTGGTGTGTGATAGGAATGTAACAACAAGCACCATACTTTGATCTCAGTGGTGCGATGGGTAAAAAAAAAAAAGACATCTGGCGCTTATCACAGCTGCTCAATAGCATCTTTCACAAAAAGAACAAAAAGAAAATTATTGCATCTTTAGATGGTGCAGAGCATCACTGAGCAGGTAAATCCTCACGCATAAACCACAACTGATATTCAGTAAGGCCACTGTTTGTTACTAGATAACACACTGTGTGCAAACCATCATGGCACATACAGCACTGTATGTAGTCTGCTCAACATTATCACTTAATCACAAGTAAGCTACCCCTAATAGGGAACAATAAAATTGGATATGAAAATAAACAGCCGAGAAAACCATAAAGTAAAGAGACTGAATGTTCTCCACAAAAAGCCCTATAGAAATCCTCCTCTGCTCATTGTTGTGAAATCGTTGGCTTCTCATGAGCACAGAATTAATCACCTGCCTGCCTTCCTGGTCTCTGTGCTAGGACCTGAGGACGGAGGTAATAAGACAAGCCCTTCAGGGACGTACTGCCGAGTATAAATATCATCTGCTGTGCATATGTAAATCACTCCCCAGATTTATTTATTTTTTTAATTCCTTCTCAAAGGCTCAAGTGTGCTAATATCAAATAGCAAGCTTTTAGGGAGTGTTTAATGGCTGTTGGTGGGTGGTAGGGAGCGGTGGACTCTGGAGCGTGCGCCAGTTCATGAGTAATTAAGGGGTGTTTTGCCGAGCATAAATAATGCTGTTTGTATTGGCCAGATACAGCAAGGAGAGAAGAGAGGAGGAGGCTGGGGTGGTGGGTGGAGGTGAGGTGGGTGGTGTTGGTGGGGTGTTGGACAGACAGAAACAGCAGGGGTTAACCCCTAAACAGACACACACACACCTCTTCTAAGCACTTTGCACCTCTAAACGCAACATGCGGCCATGGGAAAGCTCTTTTCTAAGTTCCATACCACTCAGCATTACTTAAAGAGAATTATTATTATTCATGAAGATCACTGTGACGTGGGGAGTATTACGCTGCTTCTTTTCACTAACCTCCCTAATTGTGCTTTGATAAAGCTGGGTACCAACACAACAATAAGCAGTAAACTGTGACTAGACACAGTTTTTGCACTTATCTATAGAAATATGCAATATATCCAATATTATTATTATTTTTTTTTATTAACATGGCTTTTAATGCTTGCATTTTACTTTTTCCGTGAGTATTAAGTGCATGCACCTATTACACCATGTTAACTTAACAGTATTTTCACGAGGAGTTTGTAACAAAGTCACCATAAAAAAAAAAAAAAAATCTTCTGAACAATGTGTACTCCAAGTCATGTCAGAGCAGGTGATTTTCACTGGGGTAGGAAATAGAGTTATTTCCTCACACATTAGTAGAGGAGTTGACAGGCCATAGAATGTATTGCACTTGAGCGCACTAATGGTCAGTGAGTAGCCCTCCCCCCACACCACACCCCTGTTTCTCCCCCCTCTAATATCACCACTGCAGTAGGAGCAATTTATAGATCCTTCCTTCTTGTCTCCTCTTGGCAACATGTTCACCTGCACTTAAAAATGCTCAGGTATGTGCTGTAAAGATATCACTCTGAGTGGGGATATTTTTTCACAGAAAGGGGATGAAGTGTTATTATTCAGAATAAAATCAGGGCAATTTTTTACTCATAATTACAAGAAAATCTGGGCTTTGTATTCCACAGCAAAAAAACATTCATCATGCACAAGAAATGCGTTCCATGTTAGCTTCAATGCAATCAATGCAGCAAGTGCAGTTGATCTACCATGAGAGAAAAATCAAAGCTCTAGAGGAAATAAGTGATTCTAAACGGTGCTCTACTTTATGAAACCGTGATCCAATATTGCCTCTAACAAAGAGGGAATACAGATCCTACCCTCCTCCACTTCTCAGTTTTAGGTGCCACAAAGGACCATGCTCTTGAAGAGAAACAGACTCACAATATAGGCTTACAAGTTCCTCTGGGTACAATTATACCATATCTCTCTAGTAACAAGTGGCTTAGGTAAGGGGGACAAGGGGACAACCTCTTGAGTATAACAATTTAGCTGTCATGACTGTGTGGCAGGACCCAGTCCAGTTTGGGAAGCAGGCTGATCCCCAGAGTCAGAAGATAATCGTGTCCAGCCCAAAGAACCAATAAATCAATCTGGTTTAACAACCACTTTTTACAGACCTCTGTTTAGCTCTATCAACAAAAAAACATCAGTATGTTTTAAAAAAATAAGGCATTATTATTTCTCACAATGTGATCTAATCTGAATATGTTTTGAACATTTCTCCATCTCAAGCCAATTAAAAATGATTAATTCGTCATTACTGTTGATGCCACCGACCTGTTATTGCCGCTTGATAAAAATGATCAAAGACAGCTAAGAGAATACAAGTTTCCACTATCACCTCCATGGTCATGCACACAAAAGACTTGTTTATTCATTAGACTTTTAATAAGCTGAGGTATCAGAGCAGGCACATGCTGGGATTGTTTGTGACTCACCAGGAGGTACTGTAAAGCTAACAGGGACTGGCAGCACCTGTGCCCCCACGTTCCAGCTGCCAGCGTTGTGCTGCGGGGCCCAGGAGAGGCACATTAGCCGGGGCTGTGACTGGAGCTCCACTAGCCTGGTCATGCTGGGGAAATGTCAGCCGCGAAACCAGCCAGGTCCACTGAGCCCTGAGCCTGGCTCTGGCGCCCAGCGTGACTCTGACATGATCATGGACGGCGGTTGTGACACATGTAAGCAATGACTCCACACAGCTATCTGATCAGCATTATGCCACTGTCAGAAGGCTCTGACTACAAGAGCGTGATGAGAGCTGTGATAGGGCTGCCTCTGTCATATGGGTCAAAGATGGAGGTGGCTGGTCCACCTCCCTGAAAAAAGTCACTACCTTTTCACTCTCAAAAGTACTTGGTATGCGTGTAAAGACTCACTGAATCAGAAAAAAACAATTATTTTTTTAGAATTTCAATTATTTCAATTAATCAATTTATTTATTTCTCACTTGATGTATTTATTTTTAATGAACACACAAACAGAATTTAAAATACTTCCGGAGTAAAATAAGCATTATTTGTCATAAGCTTGTGTGTGCATCAACCATCAATCATTGCCATCAGAATTGCCACAGTCTGCTGTCAGGGCCTATTACCGCTGAATTCATTTCCCTCAATTAATTCAAAATCTAACCCCTTGGCAGCCACCAATGTATGTTTTTTATATCCATCCTCCCACCTATTTGTCAAAATGGAGTCAGTGACAGTACAGTAATGCATTCATTATAAAAATGAGAAACAATAGTCCACACATACCATTAATTAACTCAGCATTTAGAAAAGACAAATATACGACAGCATTTATGAAAATACTATGGTCACCACGCCAATAAACAATAAACTGCACACAAAAATCAATTCATTGTTGAGTATTCTTTACAAAACAGGAAAAATGTTCTTTGTCTCCTCTGAAAAGTACAAATATAGATTCCAGAGAAGAGTTGCTCTCTAATTTTGAGGTTTCCTGAACCCACTTTCCTTTGATTCAACTATTTTTCTGATGGTACTGATCTTATAAAGTTGAAGCCCACACATGAGATCCCATCAGTTAAGTAAGAAAAGACAAAGAAATGTCATCAGAGTGTTTTACTGTCTGATCATTCGCATTATCTAAATCCCCCCCCCCATATGTACACAGATATGAGCATAACCTACTAAATAGAAAGACTACATAATTAATAAACAGCACAAAGCACAACTCTCCTTATCATCCAGGCTACTGTATCATATTAAACAACAGTTTTGTCTTGAGGAGGACTAGGAGACTTTCATGCCTAAAATCTAGGGTTAAAATTAATTAAGTGTGAACATGATTTAACTTCAGGATATCATTTGAAAGTATAATTGCCCATAGGGATTAAAATGAACTCGGTGGGCTGTAGTGTCACCCCACTGTGCTCCCCATGTTGGGAAATGTCCAGTTTTAAAGATTAATTTGCATCTTTGAGGGGGAAGTCTTAATCTCGATCTTAAGGAACATTAAAAGAAAGTAAGAAAAAAAAATAAAAAGAACTTGCTTGCAATCAGATGCCACTTGACTAAAATGTTCACCATGCAGAATCCACGATTACATTTTTCCTGTGCATGATTCCAATCGCTTTAGTGGCTGTGCAGGGAGCATTTCACCGTGCATATTAATTACACACAGGCTTTGTCATGTGTGGGTCACAGCAGCCATGCTAGCTAAGCTGGGTCATTTGAACTGGTAGTGCAGTTTTGTGAGCCTGCTGTGCACATCATGGTCTCAGTCAGAAGGCAAAGGGCTGCACAGATATGTTGCTGGTGTGATTACCAGTTCAGTAATAAATACCAATTTCGCATCGGCACCTGCAGAACTCATGCGTCTAAGCAGTTCACAATAGGATTAAAATATGCCTATTAGACAGATTAGAAAGTTTGAGCAGCCTATTATTCCAACCACTTATAACACAAACCTATTGGTATTTTTTTGTATTTAGTGTAAAGAGCACAATGAGTAAAAATCTTTAAAAAAAAAAAGTACTAGGGTTAATTTAGCAATGTGTTTCCACTATTGCAACTCTGCAACCTGTTCTTAATAAAAAATATATGTAAGTCACTGTGTTGTGAAAACCAATCAGTTTAATTTGTTTCCTGTGCGGTGTCTTTGCCACAAGTGCTGCTTTGACATGAGCTTATGTGACATTTGGGAGGAGGGACGGGCACGAGTCGTGTCTGGTTAGGGATACAGCAGTGACTCAGCTTGCCGATGTGTGGGACATTTCTCACATCTCTCTAGGCAAACCCCCCACTCTCACACCAAACAGCTCCAAATAGCTCTTAACAACTCCCAGACCACAAGAAAAGAGATTCTCTTCCTATTAACTACAAAGGGGCACAAGTTTTGAAAATTAATTTCATGAGTGGTGCTGTCGCTATGATGTGCTATATTGTGTTGTTTGAAATAAAACGCATATCATGTTATGATTCCTGGAAAACTTCTAAAAGTACCCCAATAACAATACAAAAAGCTGTTGTTCATGTAGCACTGTAACTTATACCATTACTGTCTTTGTGTATTTTTGAATGAAATTGCTCAAATAATTTAAATATACACAAAAAGCGCTCACAGAGAAAGTGGTCTTCACAGGGTTGATTGGTTTCCTCATGTGATATACAGATGATTTTATAGTGTTTCTCGAAAAAGGAAGCTATGCTTATTCATTCAAATTTTATACTATAAAGAATAATAACTGGGGGCTCAAAATATACAGTACAAATTATATTTTCGGTGATATTTGCATCAGAAAGCTACACCTGCAGCAACTCTGTGTCCTTGAAATAATTACACTTGTATTGCCACGGAAGTCATAATTCATCCTCATTGTCTTGAACTTTGCTGTATGGGAAGAAGAAAAAAAAAAAAAAATCACAACACATTCATGCTAATGTCCATAAAGCATTCATTGTGCAGTGGGAAGCATGAATTAGGCCCCACTCAGTATGTAGAAGTGATATCCAAATCCTGTGATGTGTCCTTTTGAGGCACACCTAACAAGTTTGCCCATTTCTGATTAGCTCAGCAGAAACTGTGATAGTTTACCTTGATAAATTAGAGGAGGCAAGATTTAATGAACAGAACATGGGGGTCACCTTTGTTTCTTGGGGTGATACAATAAGAAAAAAACAAACAGATTTTTCTTACTGCCACATGCCTCTCCTTAATAATCAGATTTCTCATCCTCCTCGTAATAGAGGGTGCACAGAATCTCATTACCTTCTCTAGCTGAGGGGAGAGAGGCAACACTTCTTCTTTGACTTCCTCTGTAAACCGGGAAAAGGGGGGGCCAGGGTGGTGGCAGAGAAAGCATGGGACACACAGAGTTCTGCTTATTTGCACATACATCGACATCCCCTTACAGATATGTAAATGACTCAAGCAAAACCCAAATGCTAAAGTCTACACCATTAGTTTTCCACTTCATAATCTCCACATGGGGCCGTTAGAGGGATAATGTACCATACAATACATGGTTTACTTTTAATTAATAGGGAAAATGTATTTTGAAATTAATATTAAATCTAGATTAATGTGAAAAACTTCCCAGCTCTTTGTAAATGTACGGGGAAAACAGAAAAAAAAAAAAAAAAAAAAAAAAATCAAAATTCAAGCAGCATGAAATTGTTAAATGGAACAATGGGAGATCACAAGTTTATTTTTTGGCAAAATAAATGGTGAGCATGTTATCTGGTGACCAGAGAAAAGTCATGCAGCAATTCAAATAATGTTCAAGATGAGAATACAAGGTTTATGATTTTTAATTGGTTTTCAGGGATTTATAGACGAAATAACTTAAAAAAATAAGCTACAGATGAACAATTAATAAACAAAAAGTCTAAATGAGATTGTAAATATAAATTCCAACAGTACATCAATGTCAGCGCTGCTCAGAAATATCTCATAATATAATGTACAGCAATCACCACTGTAATTTTTCCCCCAATCAGTTTCAATGCAACATACAGCTTATGTTATGTAGACTTGCTACTCTTTTGATCACCAGTCCATCTGACAGACCACAAAGTAAAAGCTAAAAAGGACAGCTCCTCCACCACCCAAAGTGGCACAGGCCAGTATAAGCCTCTGTGGGCTCTGCTCTCTGGAAATGCCAGACTTTATTGCCAGGTTGAGCCCTGGTTAGACCAATATCTGCACTTCTTGTATTTCGTGTCCCTACTTGCTTTGTCATAAATCCATCATTCGAGCATCAAACACTTCCTCAATCAATACACTCCTCAGTTTATCCTTTAAATCACAAGCATTCATGTAAGACAAGTTTTACAGTTGAAGGGATATTTGTTTATGTATCCATCACTGATGGGGCTTCACATACACTGTACAATAAGCTCTTTATTTCTGAGCACATGGGGTGTTCCCACACCCCTAAGCAGGAGGTGACAAAGCATTTAGCAGCTCCTCTACAGTAAGTGACATATTTGGCTTCAGTTTGCATTAAGCACAACAATTAATGCATGTTAATTCTTAATTATGCTAATTTCATTTGAAATGGGCTGTGAGGTTCTAACAGGGTGGCTGGGTGAGAGAGGATCCTTTGGCGACATGAGGCTGTTGTTTTCTCTGGTAATGCTGCTAGCACGTTCACATGTCCTCTGGTGTTAGGGACCCTTAATGAGGACGCAAGTTCAAACATGACATGCTCTCGGCTCATAAAAATAATTGGGCTGTTTTCTTATCTGTACAAAAAAAAAATCCAGAAAACAGTGTAATTCATTTGCATGCATTCTTAAAAATTTTTTTTTTACAAAAGCACTTTAAAACATTACATTTCAACACAAAAAAGAGGTGCAGCCAGGTCTGTCAACACACGTTTGAGGTGTTTGAAACATAACAAGTAAACTGTTGAGTGTACAATGTGGTTCTACATATGGAAACAAACATGCAATATAACTAAGAAATTATCTTGTTAAATGAATCACTGGGTATTTTGATGTCTTAATGGTTGACGCAGGGCCAATACAACAAAAGTGTACCTTTAGTTTTTGGTTTTTGATCAAGCTTTCTCCTTCTATCTTTAACACACTGTACCATGTGAAAAAAAAGTTTCATATGAAACAAAGTGCAGATAAAATCTTCTGTCTGTACTGGACAACATTCAACATCACAATTCCACTGAGCAACACTACCAACCGATCTGTCTGATGGGTAAAGTACTGTACATGTTTGCCAATGTAATAAGTGCAGACAACTAACTAATTTTCTAATAATTTTGCTTTACGCAATTTTAAATCAAACTTTATAAATATCAATTATCTGTCCAAAAATGTGGCTCTCCAGAAGCTTGCAAAAATGTGCACTTTTTATTTTACAGTTTCATAAAATGTCTCCAACACTCTTTACTCTCCAGTGTTTTGGTTATTCAAGGAAAATGAACAAGACATGGATCGCACTGTTAAAGATCGTGGCAGTCAGAATATTTCACCTGACTTAGGCTGTGCAAGTCGCATGGCACAACCAGCCACAACTGGGCCATTAAATATATGTAAATGAAGAGAAACACAAGAGAGCCGGGTATAATAGCCTGCACAAGGGAGAAATGGATCCTGGGTAGTGATTAATTTATTTGATGATGCCTCTAGTGAGGAATTTTAGGTCACAAATGAAGTGACAGGATGACAAATTACCATTTTAAGGAATTTACTGGGAATCATTAATGAACAATTGTCAGGTAGTTTACAGCAAGCAGAGAATATGGAATAAATGTAAATCTCTCTCCTTATCTGAGGTAAATTATTTTATTCTTTTTGAGCACATCTTTTCAGAAGGGTCTTGGTATATGAAATGCACCAATTCTAACTGAACAACACTATTTTTTAGTACAGAAATAGCCACAATTAAATATGTTTGGTGGGAGGTAAGTAGATAAATAAGGAACAATCACAATCATTTTGTTAATCTGAATAAACCCTGCTGGGATAACACATCAGTTTCTTATCTACAGTGGCATTCAGACCCATGGTCTTACCAACATGGAACTTTGTCATTGAATTTCAGTCTTGCCCCAACCCATGACGTAACAAACAACTATTGCAGCTCTGTCTTGTCATTGCTTCAAGAGATGAATGGATACACTGTGTATCATATTATTCACAACTAGGTAAAAACAATTGTAGATCAACACCTATACTGATGCTTTATAATTTCAAACACGTGTCTAATTAAGAAAATGATCATGCAGCGTGATGTAAAGCCAGGCTGTTCCTTATACAAAGAAATATATAGATTGCTTCTGGCATCTTTTATACAATTTGGCTTTGTCACTGACACAATAAATCAATTCACCAATTAAAATTATGCTCATATGTAAGAGACGGTATCATAGTTTATTTAAGTGTTAAAGGAGACAGATGCTCTTTCAAGAGTCGCTGTCAAGCTTGTCTGTCCCCTTCAGTTTGCTGCTTTTAAATGGCTTTTAAAAGCCAGTGGTAAAAGAGAGCTGAGATGACAGGAGGGATCTTCACTGCATGTATTAATTCGACAGATTCCTTGATTCCCCTCCTGGGGCCCTCCGAAGGACCCAATGCTTCAGCAACTCGATGGTGCATTACAGTAGGTGTGACAAATATCTTTGGTTAGAAGTGCTAGTGGTATGTTGGTTCACAGATGACATGTCACTGGGGTGTCTGAAAACACTCGTAATTGCACTTTTCCAAAAGGGAAACAGTGTCCCAGTTTGGTCCATGCTGCAATGATGTGTCCCTGAGAGGAGGCTACTCTGTGTCTGATATCATTACACTTGTTATATGTGAAGCATTGTACCAGAAGAACAGAGTTCACTTTTATGAAAAACATTTAAATAGAGTATTACTTTTGAAATGGTAGCAATGCTGAAAATGGTAAAAGTTGCCATAAAGTGCAATTTGTCTACAACAAATTTATACCACAGAGTGAAGTATTGTCAGCTCATTCCTAAATAACATCAAACTGATTATTACACACATACTGAATATTGTAAAATGCTGCCATAGAAAACTCCCACCCAGAGACTTGAAGCTTCAGATGCTGTTTCAACAAATGTCACCCTCATTTCAAAAAGTAAAGAAGACACAAAAACAAAGGTCCAGTAAAATTAGAATTATTATTATATTATTAATTTTCTTTTCTTCCACAAAGCGTGAGAAAAAAAGTTTAATTGCAGTTCACCTGCTTTGTTACCCATTGTGCCAAGTGCTGACGCTGTGAAAGAATGTATTCCTGTGGTGCCCCTTTGTGTGTCCTTAAATTCAATGACCACTACAAACCACAAAGGGTTGAAACTGTCGATGACACAACCATCATCTATAGGACAACGTCAGTAGCTACAATTGCCTGTCAGCTCTCTTCTGCACAACTTTTCCTTGAACTCCTGATTTATGGCTAAAGCACAAAGAAGCAGTGTACCCATATCCCTTTCTCTGCCCCAGAATGCATTAAATCAAATATCACAGAGGAGTGACTTGATGTTTCTACGATACATCTGGGTTATTTTGCTCACTAGTTTCTTCTGCATTAATTACATGAATGATTACCTTGTTCAGAACAGCAACACTTCTACTGAACATAAGTCTGGCCGTAACACAACAACCTATCACAACTCACTGGTGCAGACACAGCCTATTTTTGCTCACTATGCAAGTATTGCATTAGAGGAAAACAGGGAAATTTGATGCTGAAATTGAAAAGTCTTTGAAGAACTAGCTCTGTAGAAGAATAAGTCATTTCTCTTATTGTCTTCCAGCAGCCAAAAAATAATAACCAATTTATTGATTATGTAATAGGGTAGTTAATCACTTGTCAAGAAGTTTGTTGAAGCTGAGAAAAAAAAACAATTCAAGTTTCTCCGAAATGTTTCATTTGAATAAAAGCTTTCAGTGCATGCTTTGAGCAAAGAGGTCATCAGTTTTCAACTGACAGGCATTAGAAAAAAAATTTGTGGCAACATTTTACTTTAAATTACAGCGCAGATAATCTGTTCATTTGCACAACAGTTAGACACATAGATACTTTACATAGCAAAAGATGACAGCATCCAGATCTCTATTGCAAAGCCTTGTTTTTTTTTTTTTTTTTTTTTTTTTTCTTTTAACCACAAAGACATGGTTACTCTACCTCTGCATAACCTCTGACCAAACCTCTTTGGTGTCACAACTGAATGCATGAGCGACCAGGCTAATGTTCACACTCTGCATTGGATACACATTGCATGTACCATGAAAGTGACTATGAGCTTCTTTCCAGATTGTGCCCAATTTCATGGTGCTATACACACACAGCATCAGTTGATCACACTGATTTAGTAGATACTGAGTGTTTTCTGTACTTCAAGGGACTGTCTACAGCACGCCTTTCAATGGATGGCAGTGCCAACAATACAATGGAGCATTTTACATTTAAAGTTAAAAACTTAAGTTCTTAAGTAGGTCCAACCGATATGTAAATGAAGACAACATTAAAACATCAAATATTTGTTTAGTTTTTTGAAGCAATATGGGATTGTTCATGTACATATTTAATGAGAACCAGAGAAGCTTGTAGGTCCTCTCCTTCAGTGATGAAAAAAAAAAAAAAAAAAAAAAAAAGCTATTCCCTCCCTTTCCTCCTGTCCTGCTCTTGGCCTTTGTGGTGAGAATTAATAAGCTGAATGCAAGTGATGTGTGTAGTTGTGGTTTGATTAACCTCTGCTCCAAGCTGTTGCACCACACAATATCATTGCCTATTGACCTGCAGGTGCTTAGAGGTAGGGCCGGTGCAAAGGTCTGGAGATGTGGGACTAGCAGTGGTAACAGGCCCCGGCCTAATTGTCTGTTCTTTGTAAGCTGAAGTTATTGGCAGCTGCCACTGTCTCAACCACTCCTTCCTAGCTCTGGCAAAACGAACCAGGGCCTGCTAATTGCAATGGCCTTTTCATCATCTCAAATCAAACACTCTCATACAAGCCAGGAGAGGCTGCATCCTCTCAGACCATTAGTGAAGTACTGTAAGTGTAGCACTGTGCTCAGAGCTGTACAGACGCATCAGCACCACCACCACTCACAGGATGTTACGGACTCTCCCTCACTAGCTATGGGCGCATCTCTCCTTACCTGAATGCCATAACCCGATTTTACCAGTCATTTAAGAGGGTGGTTGGCAGGAGAGCAGATAGCAGCTCAGATGGCGGGTGTAAGTGGGGGTGTGATGGCGGGGTGGTTGGAAAGTTCAGCGGTGCTGGATTGTAAGGGAGGGCAACTGGTCCTCCTGACAAGAGATCAATACCGTCCTCAGAGTGGCTGGAGTCAAGCTGCTGGGTCTGACAGGGGGCCGTGTGGCGTAATTGGATCAGGGGGCGCAGCAAGTCGTCTGCCCACCCCCCTTCAGTACTGTCACAGCTGTCACATGTCATCCCCCTGTACTGCTGTCACCCCAGGAGGCTAGCGGTTCTCTCCCTCTCCCCTTCCCCTCGCACCCATGCAAATGTCCACTTAGCAGATGAATGCCGCCAATATTAGGCACATTCTTCATGCTTTTATGCAAAAGTAAAATCTATGTCATTTGAGAATTTCATGGAAATAAAGTCGCCATTTATTCAGAGCCGAAAGAGTGAAACCGCCTGTAAAAAGTGAAAATGGTTTGGTTCAGCTTATTAAAAATGGAAAGAAAATAAGGCTTTGTAAAAACAAACAATGAGGGAGTCAAGGATTAGAGAAAATAAAACGAAAAGCGAAAGGAAAAAAAAAACTTTATAGACAACATACAGTAATGAAAAATCTCTCACCGCTATATTACCTCATATAACTCAGCAGTAACACTTAATCCAAAACTATTGATTGACTGATGTGTGTAAGCTTGCAGAATATCCGTAAATTGAACTGTGCAAGGTGAGATGTTGGTTGTTTTCCAATAAATATTGTAGCACCATTGTCATTGTGTATGACTTAAGTCGATAGATCCTCAAGCAGAAATGGACAAAGAAAAAAAAAAAACACAGTGCAGGATTGTAATTAACTTTATTTTACAATGAACTATATGATCACTTTAATCTGTCATTTTTCAGCACAGCACAAGGGAGATGGCGATTGATTTCAAAAGGGAAGACTGTGCTGTAAAGAGACAATAATGGAGATAATGGTTGCGTGCTGTTAATCTAGCCAGTGTGGATTCAAGCTGAAAGCCCTTTAAAAGCAGCGCCCTATTCTATTCCTGAAGGAAACCAAGAATGTTTTGTCCACCGTGACTAAAACGCTTCCTAAATCTAACTGTTTGAAAGCTCCAGTAATTGTTACCATCTCATCAAAAGCAGCCTAAGTGTATTTGGAGTAATCACACATCATATGACAGATGCGGATATTTCCAACCGCAGACATCACAGAGCTGGGTGGATTAAAGACTGGTTAAACATTAAACAGGAATCCATATGTAAATTTACAGCACCAATTAGAAGATGCTGTCTGTGATGTTATCCTCCAAGAGACTCTCTGCCCTCAATTTTCACACACTTAATCAAATTAAAAGCTTAGGAGCAGCATGATTATCGGATTATCACTGATACATGTACAATTCCTTTTAGTTTGGGCAAATAATGGGTGGATTCTGGTGCAATCTATCCAGTGGATTAACTCATTGTTGTTTGTTTTGGAAGTCTATGGTTTGGAGGGGAAAAAAGAAGAATCACTTTTCTTGTTTCATATCAAATTTATCCCAGTTTACATTCCATTTCCTAGAAACAAATCTAACTAATTCTCTTTTACATAGTTTACACAATGGCTTCACAGATGATCTACGTGTGCAACACCCCCCCCCCCCTTTTTTTTTTTTTTTACATTTCTGTCACTTGCCATGAAGACATTTGATGTAGACATTCGATTATGTACAGTTCAGCTGGCCCTGCTTTGATCACGAGGCCTGAAAACACATGAACCTCATCACTGGCAGAATATGTTTCATACATCTACACGCACACATTGCCAAGGGTTAATACAGTGCAGGAATGTGCACAAGTGAGCTCACATAAACACAAGGGTGAAGCTGAATCACTGTTTCACTGATCTATGACAGAAAAGCCTCCTTCTGGGACTGCACGTTCACCTTGGCAGTCTCAACGGTTCAGCAGCCCCAAGGATGTGGTTAACAAATGGGTAGAAAGCTCTCCAACTTCAGGGCGGTCGCAGACTTGTGCTAAGTGATCTGTATTCCCTGTGAATCTGCTGTTCCTTAACCCTGTGAAATTAAGAACACTTCCTGAAACTTGGCCCCCTGACCTCTAACATAATACAAAATTCAAAAAGCACCATGCATCAGTGTCCTTGTGTAATGTAAGAAGGAAAAACTAGCCTGAGCAGAGCCAGGAATTTTCTTCCTCAAACATTGTTGGAAATTTCTTATGACAAACTACATTATATAATACAGTACATTCCTCTTACTGGGTTCCAATAAGCCAAATAAGATGGATGTTTAATTGATGTTTTTTTTCCTCCCTTATGTCTCTCAATTCTGGAGGCTTTTCTCCACAGTAGGAATTCCATGAGGCTACACTCAAGTTTGTCGAAGTGTTTTGTGGACATAATTTACCAGATACCACCTGCTGTAAGACAGTTAACAGTATAAAGAAAAGGGCTCTTCGAGTATCGAGGAAAGTAAAGATTGGCAGGTGAAAGTGATGCTTACAGGCTGACCTACACACAAGACCTCTTCATCCGTGACTCATAATCACTACTCTGGGGGAGTCACATGGTCTGCTAAAAGGCAGCCAAAGCCATTATGGGGGTGCTTAAAACTCCACTTAAAGATCACTTTATAGCCTATTACTTTAACTATGGTTAGGTATTTACAT
Source organism: Rachycentron canadum (assembly GCA_038496675.1). NCBI lineage: Eukaryota > Metazoa > Chordata > Actinopteri > Carangiformes > Rachycentridae > Rachycentron > Rachycentron canadum. Next base: position 13,480,638 of record CM076658.1, read on the forward strand.
GACACCTCCAGCAGCTTTTTGGTTTAATAATACATTTGCTTGTGGGTAGAGCTGTGACAAAAGTAGCCAACATCCATGCAATCACTATATAAAGATGCACTGTATTTCCGTTGGCTTACAGATACCATTGTTTAAGAGGATAAGATGATAAAAGGCCAAATATTCTTGGGTATGTAGGACAAGTATATTTTAAATATTATTTTATATATTATTAGAAATAAAGAACATCACCTTTTTATAGAGCACTATCACACAGCCTGACATGCTACAGATTTATTAATTTCTTGGAGGACATCCGTATGGTGGCATGAAATGCTGAGGCTGTTACAATGCGTATTACATGACCAGGACCTGGTCCCCCAACAGGCCAAGCTTGGATCAGTGGAGACAGCCTCTACCCTGGGGTCAGCCGCGACCGCGCGACCACACCACTCTGAAGTGACGTGGAGCCGGGGCGATGGTGTGTAAATAAAAGGAGAGAATTGTGAATCTTGTCATGGCTGCAGTCAGTGGAGCAGCTCAAGCAAAGATGGTTGCCCGCAAACCTGACTGGGAGGTGGTCTGTGGCTCTGTGTGGAGGTGGCTGGGCTGGCTGGCTGGGGAAGAGAATGACCACCATCACTATGTCCCTCTCACAAGACTCCCCCTGGCCTGACAGCTCGGGAGCAATTCACCCAACTGCTCAATGCTGACATGGGACTTAATCAACCACATGTTCTCTAATGAACAGCCATATGAAAACAATTAAGACTATCAGAGTGGCCATGGCAGGTATTCTGCTGTTAACAATTCAACCTTTTCCCCAGCTGCTTAAGCCTATCTGAGAAAGTATGACTGCATATACAGTGGCTGCCTCTGCCCACTGACAACTTCCAGTTACATCTTTCATTTCCCCTTCCACCTTAAATGTATGGTAGATAATCACACTAAATAAAAGGCCATTATCAGGCATTTTCTGACAATTAAGCCACAGATGGATCAAAATTATTATTTTACTTCAATATTTCAATATCCTGCTCTGTGTGAACCCCATGCATTGTGCAAATGTCTCCTCAACAAAGGATTACAATCAATTAAACATTTATGGAAATGGCATCGCTTCCTCTAACACTGGGCCATTTCCCCTGACATTTTGCACCTATTATATTTTCAGACATTTGATGATGTTGCCGACTCATACTTGGACATTTTGATAAACACAGACATGAACAAGACAGAGACAAGGTAACCGAGTGCATGTTCTATTTGAGACATTTTGTATTGCCTCACAGTTGGAGCCTTACAAATTAGCCAAATCTAAACTTTGTCAGAATTTGTGAGACATATCATTAACTAATAAACCATCATCATAGAATAATTACAACCATCACCTATTTAATTAAAAGGGCATTGTTTATGAATTTGACCTGATCTTTACAGGCCAGAAAAAACTTGTGTGTCAAATGTGTCAAAAGCTGTGGTTTTTTTTTTTCATATAAACAATTTATTCTCAAGGTGAAGTTTGTAAATAACAAATGGAAGCAAAAATAATTACTATGAATGCTATCTTTTGCTGTAAATGCTTAAGTGAGATTATTACTTTTCACATCTTACATTTACATTGAACTGTTGATTTTTAATCCAAAGTGTGAAATACGCAAACGCAGTAAACAAGAGTGAATTTGGGTTGGGAAAGTGTTTATGGGTTGAACTGGCAGACACCTTTACCACCTTATTTTAGATTCATATCCTCTGTTTATCATTCATATGTGTGTTTATGCATAAAGCCATTTCACATCATATGACCGAGTTTAATCAACAGGACTTAAATGAAGCAGACTTTGTCTAATATGAGTGAAGCCATGGGGAGAGGTTGTCACTGTTTGCCACTGGGTTTGCTCATGGATGAGACTGTGATGAACATTTCAATTTCCTATATGTATTTGGTTTTAATTCACTAGGAAAAGCAACACTTGGTACTTGGAGTTTGAAAATTGTCCCATTGTGCAGCATTTTTGATTTCAAAATAAAAAAAAAAAATGCAACTTCCATATTATAAATTGTTTATCATGTGGTAAAGAGGGGGGCAAACATTACTTTGATATATTCATTCTACATCTCTCTTCAAAAATGCATTATTTCAAGAATAAACCTTGAAGTCTTGCTTGCTTTTATGTATTTGTACATTGAAAAAGGTCTATAAGTCATACTGTTATTCTGGAGGAAGAAGAGTTTGGATAAACAGCATGGTTCATTCCATCATAATTCTTTATTCAACTGGCATATCATGGAAATTTCAACAGTCATAGCAGATTAACCTTGTGTCTGCTTTCTATGGGTCTTTCTTTGATACATTTACATGCATCCTGATCAGAACTCTGTTTGGCGAATTATTGCATTTCCATCTTTCTCTTACCATCTTGACCTTCTTCTTGCAAAATAATCACGACTGTTATGTTGGAATATTTAGTCATAGTAATTATATAAATAATGAATCCCTTGAGATTGGGGTATTTTCAGTAGACCATGTTCAAGGAGCATGTCTGCCACCTGTCTAGTAACATACTGCACTGTACAGGTCTCATATCCACTGTGTTGAAGAAGAATCACAACTGGAAGGTCATATTAGGTAGCGCTAAATAAGAGAAATTGGTATTTTCAGCCTGAAATAGCTCCCACTGTGATAGGACGTGAAAGGTTTGTTGCAGTGCTGTGGTGTGAAAATGTCATAACTTTGCTGGTGTTGAAACTGACAATTTCAATAGACAGTCTACCAGAAAACAGAATGAATGTGTGTGTATAGATTTATAAAATTCATATAATTTTTACAGTTGTTAACAATTTAACATGTCTAACCCTCCTACTGACAACAATATTTTAATTTATTAATGACGATGATCATAGGATCATTTTCCTTTACTTAAAAATAATGTCTCCACATAATTTTAGCATACTTTATCTATAATTCATAATACCTAGAGACTAAGTCAAATCTCAATCAAAAAAATAAAAAAACATTTGCTATTTTCCAGAAGACTGAATCATGGGGAGCAGTGACAGGGGTTCTGAGAAGCAGATTCAGATAAAGCCGTTGACACCACAAATATCACAGCAATAAATGTGCTTCATGGTAGTCTGTCTTTTTCAAAACTTCTTTCGTTTTCAGTTTTAATGCAAAGCTAATTGGCCGCTAGCTGTCGCTTCATATTCAGTGTATGAGTTTTCTCAAACTCACAGCAAGGAGGAAAATAAATGTATATCTCAAAATGATACACTTCCCTTAAGTTTCAGCATGGACTTGTGCTAGGATACCTTTTAAAACTCCACAGGACAAAATAAATAATGTACAGCTGTTAACCTTAAAAAAAAAACAAAAAAACTGTGACAAATTGCTTTTTCAGATAGATGTGCACTTGAGACTTGACTTTGTGACAAACAATAAAAGTAACATTCTTGAGTAAACCTGCAATCGAAATACACTTTCATTATTTAAAAAATTAGATCCAAGCCCTCTCTTTTGCTTCGTAAGTAACATTTTCTCTACATAATCATGCTCATCTTAAAACAAAACTACTCAGCTGTTTGACACATGGTACAGCTATACGTCTCGTTTTCTTTTTAAAAGGAGCACCTATGTATCCCTGACAGGGATACAAGTAGATCCTATTCTCATGACATGGTTTGTCCTCTAAAGCAAAGTTGCTGACATTGTTGAGGGATGAGTGAACACATAACAGACCAGTGGTTGTGATATGCTTCACATTGGACTCTATTCACACCACTTTAAAGAAATTAGTAATGGTATCCCCATGTGCTACACACAATATACAACTGTGTGATTACAATATCCATATGCACTGTGGGGCCCAAGGTATGTAGAGGAAGATAGGAATCCTCCATAAAAATATGAAAATCAACAGTGTCCTCCTATTCCATATATAATCAGTCAGACCACTGTGGGAAGAGATATCAGCCTAGCTTTCCATTTGCTGATAGTGGCATGCGGTGGCATTAAGAAATCACTCTGAATGTGCTGCCGTAGATAACTGAATATGTTGGGTGTCTACCGGAGATATTTTTACACAAAACAGGGAACAGACAGAGTAGATCTAATTGACTAGGTAGCAGTTTGCAGAGGTTGGTACAGCAGGTCTCAGAGTCGAGTGGATGAGGGGCTTACAGAGAGGCCGTCAGAGAGCAAAAGATTAGTGCTGACGTCTCTGCCACATCAATTACAACCCACTGCTTGGCTGGGGAGAAATCCCCACCACTGTCTCTTCAAGGCCACCAAACACAAACTGGGTGTGTCAGAGGTCATCCAGGAGAGGAAGCGCAAGGCCCTGGCCCTCCCAGTGGGAGTCTCTCCTGTGGGCTGGTGGTTCAGAGTCCCCTGTGGTGGGAGGTGCCACAGAGAGTTTCAGAGCAAACACCAGACCTGTCATTCACCAGAGCCACATGGTCCTGCACAGCTGGAGGGGAGTGGCAAGGATGGAGAATATAGCTTGCTATTTCTCATTGTTTTCATGTTGTTAAATAAGCATGTAACAATATTCTGGTATCATATTACATAGCTTTATCGTTCATTTTTTTTTTACAATGTGTATAGTTGAAAAACGGTAGCTAAATGAAGAAAATTATGTCATTCAATAATAAAAATATTTATTACTGACATTACTTATAGCTTATTTAGTTATGTGGAATGGTGATGAGAGACTTTAAGATGTTTTTTTCACAGCACTTAGCCTTGTAAAATATAGTCTTTTTGCTGAGTCTTTTGTTTTACTAAGATGTGTGACTGCAGGGATTTCTTTAATCTACTCTGTTGTTAAACCCAAACAACCTTTAATTCTAAACACTGACTCCAAAACATATCCAAGTCTCAGTTAACACGAACACAATGTCTTGGTGTGCTGGCCACTGGGCCAGAACGGCATGAAGCCATCACAGAGAGTTAGCCTGCCCGCTCTACCTGTCTGTTGTTGTTGAACCAGTCAGAACCCCCACCCCAATACATACAGATCTGCATCTTTGTCAGTGGGGGGCTGACACCAGGCATTAGCCAGCAGGGCCCCTGATAGCCCCAACACCTTCACCTTCGGCCTGAAGCTCTACCACAAACATCCACTGCCAGAACAAGCAGCACTATGATTTGGAAAGTCAAGTCTTTACAGACCACTAAATTCTGTTTCTTGATATCAGCATTATTTCAGCTGTGTTAAGAAAGGATAGTTTCCACCATCAAAAATTATACTTTATACTCTTCAGTGTTTTTTTTTTGTTTGTTTGTTTGTTTTTTTAACTGATATAATTTTAGCATTTTGCTACGTTACTGATTGACTTTACTGGTATACTTAGACAAACCTTCAGTTGTCTGAAAACTATAAAGCTGACTTCAAAAACTCAGAAGATGGCATCATAATTCCATAAACTTTAATTAGATTTATGTAATGCTCACCTTTCTTCTGTGACAACAAATTAATGATAAGCCAAAGAGAATTAAAACAGTGTTAAGTGAAACCCTTTTCTTCCCCCCAAGGCTCTCTACTGGGTCCCAGTCTCACCTAAAAGCTCATGAGAATTTAGATCAAACCCCTCCTGTGTAGAGCTGAGTGAGACCAGCCATAAATTGCTAATAGACTAAATGAAACGAGGTAGGAGGCTCCTGCTCTGCAGCAATTACCCCTTAGATGTAGTCATTCATATCCCTGCATGTCTCGTTTCATCAGGGCAGCACTGGCACTTTGTCAGGCTTTCTTTGTTGCACAGCTCTGGGTTGGTGAGAGGACTGACCATGATACTGATATGCAGGGGAGCATTTGAAACAACAAAGTGCCGTTTGACTGACTGGCCGTTCACAAGAATGGCAGCTCTTCCTGCCTTTCATGTAGCATGGGTTTATATAATCAATTATTAATCAAAGTCGCGTTTTGAAACTCAAAACTCAAAGACACGTCTGCCACACTTAAGTATCTCCCTGTGTTTTTTATTTGCTTGGTCGCCTTTTCATGGCTTTATTTATGATGCTCTTATGTGTTTCTGATGAGTTGCTATTAGGCACATATTCATGCAGTGGTGGGTTCATTTTTTTTGGGGAGGGGGTGATTTATACTAGACAAAGGACACACATTATGACCATGAATTATTACATCTTAAATGAATCTGTAGAGGACATCCAATCAGATTATAGGGCTTACAATGAAAGGTTGTTCTGGTTGTTAATACCATAGACCCAATGTCTGCTGCATACCATACAGAAAACATGCTACATTAGGTGGCTATTTGGCCAGATATATTACCATCTATAGGTAAAACTGAAACATACAGTGAATTAGGTCTCTAACTCTTTTATTGATCATATCATTGATCATATCTGTGATTGAGCATAGTTATGAGAAAATAAACAGACAATAAAAGCAAATCAAGGAAAAGAAAAAGAGACTCAGCCGAACAGGGCTGGAATATCTGCAACATCACTGATGGAGATCTACACCACTGATTACATTGTGCAAACTGTGAAAATCAAGTTGGAAAATGTGACATATAAATCATACTTCAACAATTAGCTAATTATTTACTTAGCTAGCACAGAACCTGGAAAATCTGGCTCATAGAACCCCCTATACTTGTTGTATCATTGACTTTTCTATGGAATATTGCTGAATAAACACCTATGAATAAATATTGTGCCACTTGCAACTCAATTCAACCATTTGATAAAAAATTCATCGATTGTTTGGGAAACTCCAACTCTTCTGTCCACCTTTTATTATTAGACAAATTGAAGTGTGCACTGGGAGGGAAGCCAGTGGTAAACACAGAGAATCTATTTAGCCATCCCATTCCAGGGCTGAGAGAAGAGCTGGACCCTTCAAAGGTAGAGGCAACAATGTGAGTGACATCAGGTCATCCTGCCTGCTCACAGTCACCTGGCTGATAGAATTGTTCTGGGGGAAGATAGGAGGGACCTGTGAAGCACAGCTTTTTTGTCATTGCCATATCTTATGATTGATGGCTCCATGGCCGCAGTGAATCTGCCCTTTTTAAATAATTTATGTTGCCCACCGCTATGGACAAGTAGCTTATAACCAGGTTGTTATTTTTCCATTGACTGGAGAGATCAATACTTTAAAGACATGACATAGCCACTAATGAACTACTTAAATGGCTCTCTTGAGTGCAAAACAATTGCTGTGTTTACTCAAAGCAAAAACTGAAAACAGTTTTATTGCACTACTACTACTTCAATGGATACCTGGTAAACAAAAAGACACAAAAAGTGCATTGCTGAGGTCTTTAAGTTCCCTTTGAATTCAGCAATGTCAATAGAAACTGACATTTTAAAACAAAATTGTTGTGCTAATATATTGGTTTGCATTTAGTTGAATGATAGGATCAGGATCCACATTGTGGCAAGTGACCTGAAGGAAGTTTGGTCCAGACCCTTTTGGGACAAAAAAGGTTGAAATAATTACAGGGCTGTTCCTGTTGAGTCAAATAGGTTGTATAAGTGTAGCTGATAAACTGATGTATCACCTAAGACCTCTAAAATAAGCAGTGTAAATCCCCAAAATAGTCCAGTAGAGTTATGTGTTGTAAATCAAGAGGCTCTTGTTCATTCTTCCCCTAACAAAGTGACAAATTAGCTGAACAATACTGTTTGAATTCTTATTAAAGTTGATTAATTCATACCATTAGTTGATCGCACAACAGCTCATAAAATATACTAAATTAATTTCTTTACTGTGATTAATACATGAAACACTTGAATTAACATCAATAAATCAATTTGTGAATCAATTACATTATCATGTTTAAATACAGAGCTAATAGTGTACATTAACTAACGGTGTAGAAGTGGTCATATATCATTTGGCACTGCAAAGAGGATCATCCTTAAATGATCAGTGATGAAAGAGATCCAACTCTGACCTTAATAGGTCCCAATACATTTTGTTGTTACTGTGAAACAAGGGTAAGTTATCTACCAACAGGAATCAGCTTAAGCCAAGCTCCCTTTAATCTCAGATTTATTATAAAGGACTGATTATCTTGTTCCTATCAAATTAGGAACAATTAGCTGCTATAACATGGTAGTGATATGATGAGCAAAGCCTTGGCAAATAAGTCATGTCATATGTAAATACTGCAAGATCAACAGGACTTAGATCAAATGAGCTTTGTATTTGTATTGTAAACACAGATCAAAGCCCAAAGAAAATGTACACATATCTACTTTTCCTCCACTCTTTATGGCAGGTTCAACTTTTTTTATTTAATAGAGTATATATTTAACATACTGTAGGTAATGTAACACTTCAGACAAGACGCTTCATCCAATTTAGCACTTGGAAATTTCCATGTATAAATGACTGCCAACTCCACTATGAACAAGCCAGCTATGAAAAGCATGTCAAGGCTTCTTTCTGGTTTCACAGCAGAGAGCTACAGACATCGCTGCTCCCTTACAGGGCGGCTGCACAGAGGTGTGAGGGGTCTTCTCAACCAGCTGTTGTGTGGATCAGTCAACAGAGTTAACATGACACACTTTGTAGAGAATTACACCTCTACCACAATGAGCTTTGGGCCTATATGGTCTCGCTAATAAACCTGGACCTTGTAATAGCTGTCTGATCACTCAAACGTAGGAGCAGCAGCAACTGGAGGACAAGGAAATGTCATCCACCATGGATAGAAAATGTACCTCCACCTTTGTTTAAGGTTCATGTGGGCTGAGTTTGATTGGTTTCTGTGTTTGTGCCAGGGCCTGGCTTGTTAGGTGTTATATGGGCACATGACTTGACTGCTTTTTTTTTTAAACCAGGAATCTGGCTCTCCAATATAGTCCGAGTTTATGAATGAACCTATACTATACCTTAAGGAGCTGTGCTGCAACTTACTTGAGCAGAGAAAAGTAAAAGCAGTAAAAGTTACACATAACTACTCAAAAGCAATAGAATCCTAAAAATACAGACAGAAATAACTCAATAAAACGTAAGGCTGGCTATATTCTACATTTTTGTTACTGTCAACAAATCTTGTGTAAAAGACCAAAACAATTGTGCATTTGTCTGTCTCAGGACTTTGCGACATCCCAACATGGTTTGTGAATCTGTAAAAATGTTTTACTAACCACTTCCTTCATTCATGGAAAGGCTTTATAATTTCATAGCAGGGAGTTTGTTGTTGTTGGGCATTATTTTATTCACAGTTTTGGTGTGCTACTGAAAATACACAGGACGTATGTGTATGTAGGATGAACTCAAAATAAACTGACTATGTTCATCATAATGAAGGAACATGTCAATGAACAATGAAAGTCTTTGACACTGAGGTATAAGATATGTGTATCAAATTTTCAGATTAAATTTGACTTTTGTGGCATTACATTATGTGCATGACACACTAAAATAAAATTTGATTATTAATGCAACAGTATTATTTTCATAAAACCATGTGATGATTCATTTTAATTTTAGCCATCATTGTGTCAACATGTTCCTTTTTCGTGAAGCAGAACAACAAGCATCTTAAAATCTCCAGTGCCGATTCATTTAACAAAAGGATTGCTTTTAACGAAGGGATTTGCTACAGATGTTCCAGCCATCAACTCGTGTCTTCTTCCAAAGCTGTTTCCATTGGCTCAATTGATGTATTTTGTGATATCATAGAAATACTTACAAATGCATTATTGAATCAAAATGCTCACCAACTTGAAACAATCCATTAATATAGAGGGGACTGAATTAATTCCTTCACTTGCTCCTAGACTTGCTTGATGCCTCAGAAGATAATCTGCCATGTAATTCTTTTCACCTACACAAATGCACCAACATACAGTATGTGGTTTTTTTTTAACCCTGATGACGACCATTAATTCATCAAGAGTAAATAAAATGTTTAGTTGGGAAGGGACATTAATTATCACATTCATCTGCTTGCTGTTTCCAAACTGGGCTATAATGAAATGTGCTGTAATAGAGATTGCTCTTGGGGAGGCAAGCCGTTTATGAATTGCTAGAGGTGCAGCAGCTGCCTTCCCCCTTGAGAGATAGAAATTTATGCCGTATACCCCGCTGATTGTTGAGAAGGTAAAGAACCAATAGCAGCATGTTCAGAGGTTTAATTTAAAGTGTGTTTCTCACTAGGCTGCTCACAACACTTAATTAAACTCTGCTGTTTTGGCAATGACAAATGCTGTGGTGCAGGAGGAAGCTAGGCTGCTGTGACTGAGAGGCTTTTGTAATTTCTTTCATGTGCAGCGATGGCCAGATCCAGGTCAGAAACTGTAGAATTAAAGAACTAAACAAGATTTAGACATGGGGAATGGTAGGGCAAGGGGGTGGGTGGTTACAGTCATTTTTTTCAGAGGAATACATCTATTTTTCTCTCTTTCTTTATGTCCTCTTTTCTCATTTTTGGAAAGTTTTGTCATAGATTTATGAGGGTTGAGCTCCTGTGCCTGGTTTTCTGCGTTTATTGCCTTTCACACTGTCATTTCCTAAGGCATGTGTCCGCTTGATGGAGACAGCATTTTACTGAAAGGTATGATGAATAAAATGAATAGTAGGTTCCTGCACAGCATATTGTTCCTATTATTTCATAATGGTCTGATCTTTCTATTAAGTCTCTTAGCATGACTCTTGATTTGCCAAACCATATTTTTACCAAAGGGAGCATTAAGTTTAAAATATGCAACTAAGTGTGAAATTTAACTTCAGAGGTCTAGCACACCAGAACGTCAAACTCAGAGCAGTCAACAAACTGACAGGGAGTGACTAATAGCTTTTTTTTCCTGGGTAGAAATCCAATTCATGCCAAACAAAAATCTTATTTTGTTTCTGTAATGGTATGACTGTATTACTGTGCATTTCATGTGATCCATTTAAAAGGTGGAGCCATTCTAGCACATAGTCACTGCAGATCCCTGCCTGCTACTGTGTTATGAAGACGCAGAACTCTGGCTATACTACCAGGAAATAACCACAAAGATGCCTGCAAGGCACAAACAGCAGCTGGAGCATTTCATTCAATAATGTAATCCATACTTTTAAGTAAAAGACCTCAATTCTTGTGTCCTTTTTTTTTTTTTTTTTTTTTTTATTACTTGAGTGAATGGTGCCACACATTATTTTTTCGTCACATGCCAATCTTTTTTTGCAGAGAGCTTTATCACAACTGTATAAATAGGTAATAATTCTACTGGCTGTATAGCCACAAAAATACACAATCACTATGTTCAGAAAAGGTGCTTCACACAACACAATTACTGCCACCATTGAAACCTATTTTAATGGTTGCATTTGATGTAACCTTTTATCACACCTAAATATTTCCTCTTGTCATAAAGACACCTACTATTAAACTTTCATCATCTGCACATCAACAAATCTGTATCTTATTAACCAATCTAAATTCTGTCATAGGATTTATTTATATCTCAATTAGAGGGGGGCACACATGGCCATTTATATTGTACTAAACCAAATTGTGAACACTGATCAATGCAATACATTAATACATATGGAAAGACTGCTTTCATTATCATGTAAAAATCTATCTATCTGTACATTTTTAAATGTATTAATTTCCGTAGAGTTGAAAATTGTTGCCAAAACTAGGTGACTGAATAATAAAAACAGGAGCATGTAGCATGTAGAAAAATAACATTGTATTTATCCTGTTTTATATAGGGGATGCAAACAGCTCCATGTGTATTTTGGTGTTCTGTAAATGCCAGGGAAACACAGCAGCATCCGTTGGAGTTAACGGTGCAGCACTTTTGTGTTCAGTAGCACAAATCATTAATCATGAGGCCGGCCATATTCTTGTAGTGCCTGTGCTTTCATTACTGGGCCTAATTAAACAGTTCTGTGAACTGGAATCTCAGATTCCTCTGTTACAGATTATCATTAATTATGGTGAAAGTGCTCAGAGATGTTGGACTCAATTATATTCTGCTCAACCCTGGCAGCGGGGTGATTCATTGTTCTGAGCACTCCACAGCCGTACTGTCTCTGCTTATCACCAACCTCCACTTTTGTAAATTGGGCTCTGCCAGCCAACAAACTAAGAATTATGTGCTGCTTTTTTCATTACAAACATGTTGGAGGAGCACAGACCAATTAAGGGTGGGATATTTTGTGTGGAGTGATGAGGCAGGCATTGGTGCAGGGAGATGGGGGTTGGATGGAGGGGTACTATAGGAATGAGCTCACCATGCAGAAGTTGTGGCTTTCTTGCCATATGTGGTGCAGTCCTCCACCAGGTCTGTTGCCTGATTATGTTCAGCATATTTCCTCAATATCTTAAAGCTCTCAGTATTGTAATGATAAAATTTGAATTTTTGAAGTATTACATTTTTATCTCTCTACCAGTACAGATTTCCATTGTCCTGGAGGAGGTTTAAATGAAGATTTCTATTATACTGGGAGGTGTGAGTGTGTATAACTTTTCATAATGTTTGTGTATGACAACTTTTTATGCAGCTGAACAATGTCAATATTACTTCTATGATCTTACGTAGGGTACTGGGGGTCTGTGATGGAAACATTGTGTGAATGAGATTACTGGCCACCTTTTTTTAGGGTCAGAGAATCGAGACGAAAATCTGAATCAAAGAGAAGCGGAAGTTTGAATGGTAAGCTTAGGACTTAGCGGTTTGCACAATTTCATATGCCACAGTAGGTAGTGATTTTAATATATATGAAAATCAGCCAGAGCTGTGTGCAAGTGTCTCTTATAATATCACCAGTGGGAGATTTTCACTGCCTTACAAAGCAGGACTGTTTTCGTTTCCCTTCACTACAGTGTTGTCTCAGTACGACTCACAATAAGATAGCTGTCTCAGTTCCATTGCTTTAAAGAATTAATGCTTTGCAGTAAAAGGGATACATACATCTGAGAGGAAAACAAAGGAAATCTAAGATGTCAAATTTTACTTTACAATATATTTGTTTCTCTCATATTTCCTTAAACTATGGTTTGTCTAATCCCATAATTCCCCTGGCAAAGGAGCAAGAAATGGGATTTTTCCTTCTAGTAACATAGCACCAGCTCATTGAAAATGTAATACACTACTTCCAAGTCACAGGTCAGCTGGCAATCTGAATTTTAAAAGGACTGTGAATAATATTCTGTTTTATTTTGAAAATGAACTTTGTGGCCCCCATCATGAATCCAATATATGTCTTAATCTTCTGGGCTCTTGAAGCCCACAGCTCTGGAAGAAGGCCTTTGACTCCTGAACCTAATAAGGAAATCACTTGTTTTCTCATCCATCTTCCTATTTTTATAGGGCCTGACACAAAACAGTTCTTTATTTGAAAAGTAATTGATGAAGCATAAAATATGTGTTATATAATATTAAGGCTTATCCTCATCTGTTTCACATACATAAAACTGTTATGCAAGAGGTCTGACTATTATTATTATTTTTAAAATTATTATGATTCAATTTATATAAGATCTGTCTATCTTAAAGATGATAAGATGAACATCTGTGCATCTATTGTTACTCTGAACTGAACATGGCTGACAGTGGCAGTGAATTTAAACATTAATTACATACTAACCTTTTCAGAATGGATATTTAGACAAGCTGTGTCCTGCAACTCTGAATGTTCAGGAAATGAAAACATCCAATGACCAATCAGTATCTCCTCACATTAGCATAGTCTTTTAAAGCCCAATGCCCCAAAACATGCCATGGAAATTCTCCCCTATTTATCTTAAAATAGCCACTTAACTTTGACTGACACTAATTCTTACTACATGAAACTGTAGAAACGCTTTCATTTCCCCCTTCTGTCTCTGTCAGAAAATTACAAAAGACAGAGTTTGTGATGTCCCCAGTGTGCAAATCTCTTTATTCTGTCAGATTACAGCATTTGATATGACGTAGTGCGGCATTCTGGCCTCACATGCCTGCCAGAGAGAAGGGACCTGTCAGCAGCAGAGCAGAGCAGTGCAGATCATCACTCTGACTGATCCACAGGCCCAGAGACTGTCATCTCCTCCGACTGTACAAGTCAACACAAATAAAAGTGAGGAAGCAAAAGCCATAATGGCTGGGAGAGATCCAGGCTCATTGTGGCCATTACTTTTATTCAAACCTTACAGATGACATGATGTGAAAAATGAGCCTGTGTCTAGTCGGGTGCCCATTAGTGAGTGAGCACATTATCTCCCCTTTTTCACATTGAATCTCCTCCCTGCATGCAGTGGCAGATGCTCATGAGGAGTCACTCACTTTTATGGGCTTTTGACTGCCGTACTCTTTTAAATACAGGGGCCTGCACCAGGCAGAGATGACGTATGGCTGTCAGTGCTCTTTACCTCACTGACAGATGCCTTCAGTGGATCCCTCCTTAAACCTTCTTTCTAAAACTAAGGGGGACAGCTAACCTCTTCCCTCACAGAACAGAAAAGCATGCATCAAACTGATTATTACAGCAAAGGGGGTGATTTCTAAAAATCTTTATTACCAGACAATTACAGTGCAATTTGCTCAAGTATAGACTAAAGGCAATCATGAAATACAACTCCCCAAAACCCTTAAGAGTGATATTACATAGGGAAACTAAAAAAATAATTAATATTATGAGAATCATTAGGGGAAGATAATTGTAAATTTGATCAGTCATAAACTATACACATACTACAGTATAAGAACCTCTTTATTTTTCCTCATAAACTTAACTATCATAAAATAAACTGATTTTGAAAAAATACTGTATCCGTCCCCCTCTTTCTAACACCATTAATAGTCCTTAAAACACCTCCCCCAGCTGATGAAGGAAAATCAATTACTTTGTCAAATCACTGTGTTCCTGTCACATTGTAGTGGCTCAAATTGACATGATGACTAAATGCTTCTTCTGTGCTTTCTTCGTTTATCTAGACTGTCAGAGGTTCATGACACATTAAAGAAATCTAAGTTTCAACTAATATTTTAACACACATATAGCACTTCAGACATGCTTCTTAATACAGTCAATTACAATTAATAAATTGAGCATAACTATTGAGAACCATTTTAACTTAAGTTTGTCATCACTCATATGAGTTATGTTTGCGGAATGAATACAACCAGTGTTCAGTCTTTAAGTGTTTCAGTGGTTGTTGGAGTATAGATTTAAAACCAATTAGAAATGTATAAATATATGAAATAAGAAAATGTGTGACGTGTGAAATCAGCATTGCCACCATAAAGTCAGAAAACTGAGAAACACGTATCCATTGGCCAGTATTGCATCAGTGTACAGTGTGGTGCAGTTCAATATTCAGCAGCATGGAAACTACCAAGGAAGCCTGAGTCTGAGCCTATTTGAAAGTAACAAGTACATTATTCTACAATAGCAAAAATACATTTGGATGCAGTGCCACAGAGCAAAGCTCAGAGGTTGTGGTTACTGACAGGGAATCTTAGCTTCTCTCAGGCATGAGAGTGAACCAAAGCCGCTTGGTTCAATCTAATCTCTGACAAGAAACAACAAGCCTTTGGGACACCCCCGCGGTCCACCTCTACACTGCACAACATCATAAGCTGCTGAACTCAGAGGGTTAAATCTACTGTAGCTGTCAGGGGAGAAATAGGTTTCCATTTTACAACTTCAGTGGCAGAGAAGACCATACAAACACTCCTCTATTTTCCCTCACTATTGCTCACTCGTTTGAATCTCTCTCGTCTCTCTTCTTTTCCTGTCAGTTTTCCCTCAGTACACACACTCAAGGGGTTCCCTGGTGACTGCGTCCCATTACTACCCTGAGACGGCTGCACAACAGAGCTCAATGTCCCAGTGATACCACTCAGTTCCCTACATCCCCCAGTCAAGTAGACGTGCAGGACAAATAGGGTTTGGTATTTGCCAGCACAGTTTAACTCCACCTCTTCACTTCTGTCTCTTAAAACTCCTTTATTTCAAATTTAATCCAAATTAAAAGAAAATCAACACATGACTACCTAAAAAGGTCTGCATGGCTGTATTTTGAAAAACAACAATAGTTATTATAGGTGCTAATTTTTTTTTTTTTCTTTTACTCAGACTGCTACCAGACCTATCATTCAGTATATGTTGAGGTACTGAATAGATGAGAAAACCTTCAAAAGTTATTTAATCATGTAAATTACTGGGTACAGCACCTCACAGTTTTGTCATCATGTTAGTTACTTTTCATTTTAGCAGTACAATGTTCTTGTAGTGCGAAGCTTACTAAAAAACCAAGTTTGTTTTTTTTTCAATTTATTTAACTTCCATATGTACATTCAGTATATAATTATACAATCAACATAGTTCAGTCGCTCAAACAAGCTCTTTTATTATTCCCCATTTCATTACACTTCAATATACGGTTTGAAATTTGTGCCAGTACTGGCCTTCTGCAGATATATCAGTATGGGCATCTAATATAACAGTAAAAACTCTTGAAACTGAGGTCTCATTGACCAAAGACGTAACACAACTATGTTTTTTTTTTCAGCTCCAAAAAAGTCATATTCAGTATATTTATTAATTACAGTTGTTATGTGAAGAAGAATATTGGCCAGTCTATTATTATTGAATTTTATTAATAATTTATTAAATTTTGAAGCAGTGAGGCTATAGTTTAAATTGTATTTTAAATAAATATATATATAAACATTTAAGATGTGACCATTTAATTTATAAATGATCGCAGACTCTGATTTTAACACTATTGTGTAATTAATATTATCAGGGTAATGCATGGTTATGCGCCATAGAATAAACAGTGTAATAGTTATAGTATTGTAATATGTTGCAAGGTGTGTTTAAAGAGATATTGTAGCTTGTTCACATGGTTCCAGCTCTTGCCACAGTTTCCCTGTCAGTGTTTATCCAAATATATCAAGTTTCTATGATTCCACAAGGATCCCATGCATGATTGTGCTAATCACCTGACACACCTGATTTCCCGATTCATTTTCTCCATTCATCTTGAGTAAATGTAGCAACAGCTTGCAATCTGTTTGTTTTGAGTTGTCAAAAAGGAACCAAAGGCATGTATCAACATGGAATAAATGCTACTGCAAGATGTCACCAGCTGCACATGATATGATGAATTACAATCATATGTTAATCAGCTGGAGTTGCAGTAATGGGTTGTTTACACGGCATTCCATCACAAACCTTCTTGGACTGTTTTCTCATATACAGATACGGATTCTTGAGCAGACAGGAGTACAGTACTGTTTAGAATGCTAATGAACAGTTACAACTTTTTTCTTTGTGTTTTTTTTATTTTGTTTGTTTTCAAGCAACACAGGAACGACTAAAAATGCATTCACCAGATGTACTAAATGAAATGTGTCTTTAATATTAACCAAGTTTGTTCATGCGATTCTAATTACTTTGTTTAAATCTGCCACATGTTATTATTGTTGTTACACAATCTATGTAAGTAAACTATTGCTTCCTGACGATATTGGAAACCTTAAAGTGGTTCCATCACGACTCACTGCATTTGTTTCTGGCAAAATAATATAATATACATGTATATGTGAGTAGGTGTGCATGTGTGTTATAGAAGCTTAGCCAGAGAGCAAACAGCAGTAGGTCCAGCAACCAGGTCAGTACTAGCACAAGTACCCTTTTTTATTTCCCCAGCCACCAACAGTGTTGTCCTGCAGTTTGTCCAGCAAACTTACTAATGACTGGAATAACCTTAAAATCTGTGTCCATTTCCTTTAGCAGGCCTCATCTTTTGTTAAATAGAATTTACAAAGTTAAATGTTTTCAGTTCAAAAAGCTATACATCTATATTGGTAAAAAGAATCATTACCTAAAAGTAAGGCCATATATGAAAAAACGGACTGTTCCATAGATAATAAATGAAGTGCAGTTAATTTGAAATCAAAGCTGAAATCATATTATGAACGCTCCAAACATCAAAATGAATAATTCTGCATATATAAAATCATAAAATATTGAAAATGGTGTTCATTGCAATGACCTGTATACTATTCTTACAATCACTTTGGACAACAACATTTTGTAAACAAACACAATATAATCATGGCATAACAACATGACTCAAGTGATGGGCAGTGAGCGATAAGTGATGTCCAAGCTCAAATAAAATCATTATCCATCCACTTTCATTTCAGTTACCAGAAAAAAAAAAAAAAAAAGACACTTTTGGTAGTGCTGTTGTATGACTTGCATCTTGTCTGACTGGTACAACACAAGTCATCTTCTACATACAGTATATTGAACACTTAGTATATTGGTGAAGGCCCATAAAGTTTTCAAGTCTTAACTGACTTGATGATTTTGAGGACTTGATAAATTATATTCAATGAAAACAGCCATATCCTCGAAGGGCTTTATTAAATAAGTGAAACCGCAAACAAGGTAATATTTTTATGAAATTAGAAACCACAATATAACTAAAGCAATTATTACAGTATATGTAGCATGTGTGGGGAGGCTAGTGTCACTAAATAAATGAGAATCAAGAGTAAACAGAAACATCACAAGCAAAGACACACTTATAAACTATGCTACAACTAAATTGCTTCCACACACCATGGGCTCAATATGCGATTTAAAAGAGCCTGGCGGTGGCAATATTCCTCTGATATGGTGTTTAGTTTTAATAGGAACCCTCAGCTCAAATATGAGCTGACAAACACAGCAAGACAAACACAGTCTCTCTCCGGCAATGAAATATACACTATCAAATAGACCTGTACCTTTTTGAATCCGCTGTGTGGGTGAAACTAAAGCGCAGAACAAACAGCATTCTGATATGGCTTTGAGGGTGATAACAGCGTCTGACAGGGTGGAGAGAGCAGGCTTTGGGCTCAATACGAAAACACAACCTGTGATTGACATGATTCCCTGGCCTTAGAGAAGTTTACCTTTTAATAAGAGCTCAGAGAGGCCCTCTCAACAACCTGGCCCAGACTCTCACCGACAGTAAGCAATAGCTGGGGAGGTGTATGTGTGTGTACTTGGGTGTTTTAGGGTTATTTGTGTCTGCGCGCTCAAATGCATGTGCATCGATGCACATGTATGAATGTGCACGTGTGTCTGTGCCCACTTGTAGCAGATTTCAATCAAGGATTTCAGCCATGCCCAAATACCCCTTCTCTTTTGGGGCGAGTTGTTTGAAGAAAATGAGTGGATTCAGGATCAAGAGCCTTTCTGGAGGAATTTAAGTCTGTTTGAGGATTATGACTTCTTCATCCTGTACAAAGCCTGCAGAGAGAGCTATATGCTAGCCCTTGGAGGCCGGGCTTACCAATGCATTCCAGACGGCGATATAGACGTGATAAAACCCAGGAAAGACATCACAGGCACAGATCTTCAAAATAAATAAGGAAGTTGAAAACTTTCCAGTTTTACTCTAGAAGAATAGTTATTTTACGGTGTAAGAAAATTTATTTTTCAGTCATGAGAAGGTGAAGAAAGTCTTTCCACTTAACCTCACAAAACACTTCTGAGAACATTGCTCTTAAGCTAATAAACATAATTGCAAGCCTGCTTACTGCCATTGTAAAATTCAACAAATATTTCTCCGTGCTATTGACTCATGGTTTTCTGCTGCTGCCAGTGCTTGTTTCTCTGAACTCAACAAACTCCTACAAAAGCCACCCCTACTTTAATCTGATTTATGAATTACAATTAGCACACCAACACATCCCCTGCCAGCTCTGATCAACATCTTCAGGTTTCAGCCATACTTCCTGAAGCATCGACAACATGCCTGATCTGTTTCTGAGAGATGTCACCACTGACTCAGCCTCCACTGAAAAGCTGAAATGACTGTGGTGGCTGCTCTACAGAACCTTCATTAGTCACAAGGCTGATGAGTGAACTATGTCAACAACATAGGCACCTAGGTGTGGACCATCTGTGGTGCTCAAATCTATCATAATTTACCCTGTTTACAGCATAACTGGAAAGCAAAACAAGAAATCAATAGAAAATGGGGACAAATTACTGTAAGTGCCAATATTTAAGACAGCTGAGATAAAAGTCTCTCAGCCCGTAATAGATTTTTCCCATTCACATTAAGGTTATTGAGCAGAAGGGTCATCAGTTGCTGATAAAACCATTAGTTAGTTGTTGATAAAACAATTTAGTATCATTATAGCTCTAAATAAAACAAATGGTGAATGTTAAAAGATAAGATCAACATCCAGCAATTACACTCCCTATTTTTTACAGTATGTTCTCTGAATAGCTTTTTTTGCCCTTCAATTTAACAGCAAATTTAGTGTAATTCCTACCGCTGACCATCACCAAGATTTAATATATATATATATAATATATAATGTGTATTCTCATCCAGCAAAATATACTCCACTGTACTCTACTGTAAATCCCTCAATTGTTTATATAAGTGGATCTGAAAGTTTTATGCATGAAAAATCTGCACTCAGACACCACACTACATAAGTTTGCTTGCATAATATAATAGGAGCTTTTCTCTAAAATAATCTGAACTCTCCTATCAAAAATCACAGGTAAGTTTATTCTATTGTTGAGCCCATCTAGGCATCATATAAATTATTAAATTTCATGAAATATTCTGGGCTAAAACAGTGTTATGCAACATGCTATCGTCCACAACACTTATTAAATTCAGCACTTTTAAAACGATGAAGACACATTGATCTCGGCAACCTCCCAACTGTGTGCGAGTCTCAAGAGTGACAGCTTTGTTGAGAAGGTCACGGGACTTTGTTTGACCCCAGAGCAGTGCGACTCTTGGAACTGTGGCTCTGCTGTACTTCACACTTATATCTTTTGTTCTTGATCAAGTGCACCCATCCCAATACAAAGTGCAGTCAAACAGACTGAGGGAGGCGATCATCCAGGGCATACGAAGCTATGAACGAGCAGGAAAGAGGAAGTAGCGTCTCCTACAGACAGTCACAGCAGGGGACGGACTAACTATAGCCACATCAATGACTAACTCTCACAGCAAGGACACCTCCCTTCACTTTGAAAAGAAAATAAATTAAACAACAAAGCGGGACACTGACATTCACTGCCTTTCAGTTTATTGCACCAAATAACTGCTTGTCATATGTCCAGCATAGGATCATTGTTGAGTTCTGTGGCCAGTAAGACAACAGTTAAATGAAGAAACATTTCAAGAACAAAGTTCCCTTCCCAGGAATGGTGATTGTGATATGGATTTGTAGATGAGGCAGAAAAAATTCCCATATCTACTGGCCTAATATGGTCATTTCAACACAGGAGGAGACACGTCTTTGTACTTCTTCATACATTACACACACAATCAATAATGGAAAAATATACACTGCGAAAGGCCTTAGTCGCACTGCCTACAAGCAGCATTGATAAATGATTTTGTGCCAGTTATGACAGCAAGGTGCATGCAGTGAAGAGAGTGGAAGGCCTTTTTAATAGTGCAAGGAGAGAATTAAATCAAACCCAGGAGGGCCTCCACTGGAAAGGAGAGAGGCTGCATCTCTCTGCTCTAAATCACAGCTCTACTTAAGCCCGGCCCTCTCTTTCCCCATTTTTCTACATTATCAGAGGAAACCTGTCACTGCTGTCTATGGGAAAGTTTACAAATCATGATTTATCAGAGAGAGGATCTCTAAACACCTGTGTGAGAAAATGCGCATCCCCTGCATTATTATTTATAGGCCAGAAAGTTTGTTTAGTCTACCTTTAAGTTAAGAAAAGTATCTAAAACATACATCTATTTATTTTTCGCAATGAATGGGTTATAATTCTAGAAAAAAAAACTCAGATTTATATACACAATATAATTACCATTTTCACTATGGCCTCTATGTAATATGTAATTCATGTGCAAACAATGTGCCTTTTTCAAGTCTTCCCTGTAGAACACAGTTCCTTATTATCCCAGGGCAGGAAAAATAAAAAAAAAAGGGGCTTAAACAGGAGTAAAAAGTTTCCAAAGGTCAAAAATTAATCAAACTCATTACCTGTGGAAGACAAGGATCCAGGTTGCTGCTAACTCGTTTAGCAGATTTTTAACCTCTATTTTCTTTTCAAAGGGCTGGAGATTCCCAAAGGAGCAGAAGTCCATGACTCCTCATTTACAACTGGATAAGTGAGTCACAATGATCCTCTTAAACCTGCTGGAGACACAAACATCACAGCTTTAAAATCCGAAACAAAACACTTCATATTGTATTATATTATTTTTAAACCTGAGACTTTCTATGCCTCAAGAACCCTAAACCACAATCCAGTTTCAAGCCACTTTGTGCAGCACAAACAGACAAAGCTACACCAGCTGGGGATAGAAAATCCTTCTTACTGGCCACCGAGGCCAGTTGCTACCACTTTATCCAGTAAATACTGCAGAAGAAAGCGACAGAGTGAAAGCCGTATAAGGGATAGAAGTGATAGGCACTCAGTGCACTGTCTTGTGTCCTAATGCAGAATTTTCTCCAGGAAGGAGCTTCTTATTGAGGAGACAGCTGATGACAGAGGCAGACGGCTAGATACATAGGCCTGACTAAGCACAGAGCTTTTTAGGCATTGGAAATATGTTAAATAATCACTACGGCAGATATCTTCAAAACACTCAACTGTCAATAGGAAGTGATGTGTAAATACATGATGCTGAGTACATAATGTTGTAAGACCACAAAAACATTACATCTATGTCAACTGTTAAAATATGATTCGACAGCAACAACATAAAATATATACAGTTAAATGTTCTGTTTATTGTACATTGATCATTTACATGGCTAAACATGCTAACATAATTTGCAAGTATTATTAATATTGTTCACTTGAAATTGTAGTTTCGTATTTTCCATTTCTTTACAGTACTGATCTGAAATAGAAAGCTGAGATTAATTTATTCTGAAATCAGTATCAGTGTAAATAGTTATTTTCCATAGGAAAAAAGATACAAGACAGTATTTAGGGTAATTTCTCATGCATAAATAGCTGTGAGCCTAATTTGAGATAATTCGGGTTGTTAGGTTTATGGCCTAAACATGCCGGATGTTTGACAATAAAATCTTGAGTGTGCACAGAAATGTTAAAAGGCCACTATGATTGATAAAAGTCTCCTATTGGCAACAAACTATTAACATCTTACTCCATTTCACGTGCTGTTAAAAAAGTAGGTTTTTAATTATCCAAATGTTTTTATTTGACAATTACAATCAATGCAGAATGTAAAAAAACAAAAACAAACAAACACTTTAGGTGCTAACTTACATTTTAACATGGGTAAAAAAAAACAAAAAAAACAATTTACTTGTATTATCATTAAAAATTTGTTCAAATTGAATTGAAATTTCCCTAAAAAACAAAAAAGAAGAAAACCGTTAATGCTCTGAGGGAAGTCCAGGCTGTAAATGTGCACAATATTCCACATTATATACATGTCATTTCAGAGTGCACTCCAAGTGACGCAGTGTCAAATCTGTGTGACAGATTTAGGTGAACGCTGGTGAAGGGAGCCCTGCGTGGGGAGAGCGGCTTAGGGCTGACTCAAGCAGCCAGTACAAGATCTCCAGCAGGCAGAAAGGAGCCCTGCTCACCGCAGAGCTGCTGCCTGTCCAGCCCACCAACACTGACAGCCAAGCAATAACCTGACACCATTGCCATCTTCTGACTGTATCCTCACACGGCTCTTTGTGTCAGCTTTTGGGGACCCATACTAAGTTACAAGGCATTACATTTGCTGAGAGACTGACAAGAACATGAAGCAAAGGCACAATTTCAAAATGCTTCAAGCGCCAGTGTCAAGTGTCAACAATGCACACAAAAATAAGAGAATATAAAAATTTGAAGATATCCGATAATCTGGATATCTGAAATGAAATAAATTTAGTGTTATATAGAGTTTTAAGCAATGTAAATTGCAACATAGTATGAGGGACATAAGTAGACACTTCTTATTTGAAAATAATTGTTACCTTTATCTTTAATGTAATGTCTCCCTCTTTTGGTGGATGATGTAGCATGAAAGCAGAAGAGAACAGTTTATAAAGATGAGTGACCTTTCTATCAAATATCCAAAACAGGAGGATTTTTATCATAGCAGACCTTTATTTGTATGTTGATCTAAAACTGCTTTTGTAAATCTCAGAATGACCAGCATTTTCCAATTTTTTAAGTGTATAAAATGAAAACTATTTATTATAACCATTTAATTGTTACCTTAAAAAAAATTCACTGGGAGGTGGGGGCATTTTAATTTACACGTGATGAGAATTTTTGACAAGCTGGATGATGTTTTGATAAAACTTAAGTTGCAAGTGTGATTTGATTGAGAGCTGGATGCAGGCAAGTTGATTCTGAAATCTGGGAGCTCCCTGACATCTAGTGGACAAACTCTAGACTGTTTCTGGAGCAGCACAGGTCTGATGCAATCCATTTGCTTAATTAATAAAACTTAATAGAAAAAAAATTGCATTTTCAATGCATATGACATACATTAAATACTCATATAGACTATCGTCATGGCCTGATACCACTTATGGTTTAGGACATAAAATACACATTTTGGTGTGATTTGGATAAATAGATGCTAAGATGAAATTCAAATAGTCTGTATTGTATAATTTATTTATTTATGAATCTATATCTGGGACAGCAGTCTTTGAATAACCAAATGTGCCATATGGGCATACATTACATTGTCATGATAGTGATCAAGTGCCCAATTTACTTTGAATTCTTGCAATTTGGGTACTATGTGAAAACACAATACAATATAAACTTAAAATAAAGCCAGAGATTGAAGGGGAACTACTTGCAGTATGGACTGCATATTGTACAGATGTTGCTTTCTTCTGCCCACATCTTTCACCAATTTAAAAAAAAACATAATATATTATACATACATAAATGTAACATAAATGTATTACCACTTGCCAGAAAGTCCCAATCTTACAGTAACATATTATAGTCCAAGATGTTAGGTTTTTAAAGGTTTTTGCTATAGTCAACAATATCAAACCAAGTACTGCATCCAAGTCCAGTAGTACTAGAGCTGAAAGTTTGTCATAATTAATATAAGAGCCGCGCAGTTTGGGGGGATTGAAAATTGTGAAAGTAATTGAGGCCAAGAAGTTGCTAAGTGGAGGCTGGTTTATACAGTACGGGCCAATAATTGTTAATTACAGAGCCATCCAGGTTATAGGCTTAATAAATATAGTTTTCACAGCCTTTTGAAAATGACCTGAGAGAAGAGAGCAGAGCTGTTGGCTGCCAAGCAGATAAAAACATTGTTTTAAAAAAAGCTCAGAGGCACAGTATCAAAGCAGCAGGTGAAGGCCTTGGGTACAGTCCTACACTTACAAGCAGTAGGATTAAAGTGTGTCATGTTACCTGACTGGTTCAAGATGTAGAGAACAATTGCGAAACATGGGCTTTTTTCCCCCATTATTAAGGAAGCACAGATGGATTGATTAAAAAAAAAAAAGATCACTGTACCTGATATCATCATTATATGGACTACTAATAATATCATGTTGCACATTGTTCACAAAGGCAAACTAAATTTTTAAAAACACCTATCTTTAAAGTTTGTCTGAACAGGGATTAGACCTCGTTATGACCCGACATGGATGTAACCAACCGAAGCCTAACGGTTAACTAAGCTAGCTAAGGTTGGCCGGTAAAGTTACTTCTTTTGGAGACTTTTACACTCGGTCACAGAGTCAAATACAAACTAAACTAACTTTGAAACCCAAAGCAGCTGGTTTGCATCACTTACCGCCGTTTTCAAGGCATTTCCAGAGCATCCAAGGACTCATTTGTCAAGCTTTTATCCAGTCGGGTGAAAAAGAAGTTTCCAAGGAATATTTTAACCAAAGATTTTGACCTATGACCTTTGCGTTCAAAACATGACCCGGAAGTTACCTTTATCGTCGATATTTTTTTTTTAAATGCGTCACCAAAATTTAAAAGTCTTATATTTTATTGTTGTTTGTTTATTTATTTGTTTGTTTGTTTGTTTGTTTGTTTATTTTCTGCTTTATGTTTTGCTGTGCGGGCATCACAAGGAGCTCCCTCCTCTTCCTCACATTGATAGTTGAACCTTAGTTACAGCAGGGACTCCATTTCCTCACAGACGCTTGGCCTGTAAAGCAGGAGAGTCATTCAACTGTCTCAATAACTGACACTTCAACTGAATGTCTCTTAGTGCTTTCACGTCAGCTGATTCTTCAACCTTTTTCTTTTCAAAACTAGTTATTTACAGAAAAAAAAGGAGTTCTTTTAAAGTTCAAATAAAATGTACATTCTTTAAAATATTCTGTTTAGTCTGTTTAGCTTTTTGTTCTCATATCTATATGACACACTGTTTGAGTTCAACAGCAAACTAATTAAAGCAGATTCTGCGCCAGAATATTTTAATGTGTGCTTGTGGAATTTACCAAGAATGATCTAAAGTTAGATTATAGATTAGTAAGATTATAAATTGACATTACTATTCAACCCACTGAACACAACATATAACACATCATCACAGGTTTTGCATGTCTACATTTGAATGATCACAGTAAACAAAAATTATATGTCGTTTCTCTGATTAGTCTATATTTATATTACATTTTTTAGAATAAGAAATAAGTCCTTTTCCACTGTAAATCACCTATGATAGGACACCAACTGAATTTTGATGTGTTCATGTCTGTTAGCCTATTGTACCGTTTATTACAAATATTAATATCTGCCATAAAAATGTGTTTAGATAATAATGTTAATTTCTTTGAGATTGTAATTCTTAATTCTCTTAAGTGAGCTGCTGGGAACTGCATCAAAGATAGCAGCATAATCTTAGGCCTGACTATAACCTGAAAATAACAGGCCATTTTTCTGTGAAGACCAAAATTGTGTTTTCATGTTTGTGTGTCAATTGTGTTTCATATAGTCTATTAATGTCCAGGCTATAAGAGATTGCCTATGAAAGTTATCTAATCTGATTGAGATTTTGTTAACATTTAAAAAATCATTGCCACCAGTAGTGTTAATAAATACACTATACGAGTTGTAGATACTGCAGATACTGTTGGGATTCTTTAAATGCCTATAATTAATCTTGAAAGTTTTTTTTTTTTCAAGAAATCAAAGTACAAGACCTCAAGACCTTGTTTTCTGCTACCTCTGATAATTTCTTTTTCAAGATAATTGGTTTTCCTTCAGATATAATCATAAAGCCTCCTGCACAGCTCCTTGCTAACATTTGTTAAAATACTGAGCGACCTGACTGACCTTCAGTGCCATTCAGGAGGTTTCCGCCTTCAACAAAAGTTAAATTGTCCACAGAGGTCCCCTTATCCTCAAATAAAACAGACTGGTGGTTATAACTGCTATTTGAAGAGGCCATATGCCAGATATGAGACATCAGGAATTTTATTTAATTTGTTTAGATTGTTTCTCTGGTGACATATGATCCAGACATTTATAAGGTCTTTAATGGCAGACTAATAAGAGCTGTCATTTTGTCCAATACCAAGGGATCAGGGAATTAAAAACAATAGAAACACTGTTTCAGTTGAAAAATCTGTGAGTCAATGACACAATTCAGTTGAGTTAGGGATGTGCGAACCAGACATTGTGTCTTTTACCGTTTGCTGAATAATGCACAGAAGTGTCCTACACTCCATAACAAAGGGACCAGGGGATTAAAACCAGAAACATTGAATACAGCAGTTCAGTATTAAAAATCAGTGACTCACTGATGCTGCTTGGCAGAGACAGGGGCTTGAACCTGAGCTGCATTGCCTTGGCTTTTCTCCCTGATAACTAATGTAACATCCAGACATCTGATGACAACAATTCTTCATCTTGTTAAAATATCTCAGCACTATCAATTTTAGACATTTCAGCTGTTGTCACTGCATCACTTCAACTTAATTCAACTGCTTGTTTTCAAGAGTTAATTTTTTTTCAGCACATGCACTTTTTAATTAAAATAAATTTTCAGGATATTCATATCAAATTATACTTCATCTGATTTTCTCTCTTATAGTTCATCAAACATATGTTTAAACATTAATGTTTAAATTCACCATAAATGTGACTATATATTCATTATTTCAGTCTCTTTTTAATAAAAATACTAAAAATATTGTCTTGACTCGGTTACCATATGCCAGAGTTCAACTTTTCTTGGTTTTGGTATCTTCTGGAGGCATGTGCATACATTGTATATTTGTGCATGTATTGTTATTGTATTTGTGTATGTTAGTGTATGAGATTTTTGGAGAAGGTTTTGTCTGCAGCACGGTCTGTAGACTGCAGGAGAGGCGTAAATCTAAGAGGGTGTGACTGACTCAAATCCCTGTTGGCCTGTCCAAATATCCATAAAGTTTTTAAAGTTTTTACTGGACAGTGGTATTCATGCAACTGGTCCCAGTGAATAAGTCTCAATTTATTTCCCAGTGCAACCTGGAGTCAATCATTTATGAAACTTTTGAAGTCTGCTGCTGTGACAGTGACATTGCAATTAGCAATACTGCATAACGCTCAAACTACTATCTCCATCACACTGATAACACAAATATTAGACCCGAATTAATACCTTTGTGGAATCAAATGGCTAAAAGTCTCTCTTCTCTATGGATAAACAAACAGGGGCAGTTGTTCACTCATGAATACCATTGTTTAATTAGTTTCAGGGTGCATCCCTTTTACGACCATTGATTGTATTAGATAGAGGCCAAATTAGGGAAAAGCTAGTGTTAAACTAGTGTATTTTAAATGGCTACAAAATAGACTTATTGTGTGGCTAAATTCATTCTGTATAACATAATTTTATTTGATATCAAAATGCCTAAAACTGAATTAATTTGCTCATTTCAAATATTTAAACATTCATTGGCTCTGCTTTAAGCTGTGCATTCAGTGATGAGCCACTATAGTACTGACATCAGAAAAAAAATAGAAATAGAATCAATATTTGGTGTGATCAACCTTTGCTTTTAAAACAGCACCGACAACTGAAAAGTCTTTTGCTTAGGAAGGTTCTTAACTGAGACAAATGACCCGGAAGGATCTAAGTGGCAGCCATGATAAGAGCTGTTCAAATTCTCTAAATGATAAGGAAAGGAACTTCAGTGCTTCCTATCTTATCTCCTTTTAGATAGCGGCCCTTCCTTTACGAAAGGAAAGGAGAAAATGCAATTCCTTGCTGTTGCAACATTTAAAACGACACGCAATTGTATTTTTACCACAGCAGACCACCATAAATGTTCAAACAACAGAGCACCTATTTTATGTTTGTGATACAATCCAAAACGGATTTCAAATTCTCAAATCTAGTTAGAAATCATCTTCATTAGTCATCTGTATAATCATCATAACAATTGACACATAAATATTGGTTTCAAAACCCCACTCGGTGCACAAAAAAATGTATTTGTTTCACTTAATAAATGTATATGTAGGCTGTCTTCTGTCCTCTTGTGTAATCCCAGGCTGACTCCATTATGTTGAGACCAGGTTTTGTGGAAGTCAGATCATCTGCTACAAGGCTCCTTGTTTCCTGTATGCTGCATGTCAGGGGTCATCATGCTGCAGAATAAATTTGTCTTAGGTCTATCTCCCTGATGGATAAGAATCTAAGCATCTAAAGTGCCTAAAACCTTTGCATTGTACTGAAAATTTATATTTATATGAATATATACAAATGCAGATTTGAGTGGGGCTATATGAAAAGCCAGGATGTCATCTAGGTCAGAGGGGTTGCTTTTGTTCAGAATATGTCCATTCCCCTCTTTGTCAGTGCTGGTATTTTGACATATCTTGTGTGCAAAATTAACAATCTGAGCTGAGCCTAGCTTCACAGTCAAAGTCAAGAGGTCATTAAAAGCATCACAGTTCACCCATCATTTTCACAGCAAATTTTCAATTCAAATCATGTTTTTTTTTTTCACACGATCTTATCAAGAGCAAAGATTTGGGAAAAGTTGTGACCACATGGTGGCACCAGAGAAAAAGTGTCAACACAATGTAGCTGAAGGATTGTTGCAGGCATTACATAGTGTATACAGCAAGGCTGGGGGAATGAAAAGAATAAATGGATGGCTCACTGTTTATAAGCCTTTTCCTTAAATCAGGTGACAGGTGTCTTGCAGACAGATGAACTGGAGCTGTGAACACAAGAAATATCACTCACAAGTAAAACACAATTTAAAAGGATGATGGCTTAGAGATGGAGACTGACAAGTTCCACCTATTAGGTTTTTAAAAAACAATTAAGGAGACCTACAGTTGATGTACAGTGTGTTTGGCTCTGTTTGTAGACCCACTGAGTTGTCACAGTAAAGTAACACTTTTTTAAAAATATTTAACAAGCTGAACAGCCTGACTCACATAGCTCTGCCTCAGTATTTCTGAAACGTATAATTACTGTCACTCATCTCGTTAATCTGTATCAATATATAGAATCCTCTCTCAAAGTGGCTCAGATTAAAATTGCTGATTTAATAACAGCTGAGGCAAATGCGATGCCTGTCATATCTGAAGGAAATGAAATTCTGCAGTTCTAACCCAATCTCTGCATAGAAATAAAGAGAGAAAATTAATAAGTGGATGTTTTGTACTGGTTTATAGTGAGGGACCAGGCAACCTTGTCATTTTTCTGCTGACAGGAGAGTGCCATCAGTCATTCTGCTACCTGTCTGGATTGAAGAAGTGGCAAATAATGAACATGTGGTCTGAAGCTAATATGAACTGCACTCTGCAGACTACATCGTTGTCCTCAGTATGAAAGCAGCTCAAGAGAGTGAGGTTTGAAGCTGTACTGAAGACTAGAGAGGGCTGACAAGGCTGAGAGGTGTCAGTGCCTATAATGTTTCTGTTATTAATGCCTTTGAAAAGAAACTGAAAAGAATAATAATAAGAAGTCAACACCTTAGTTTGAAATGTCTAATGATGTTGACAATTCTTCGAAATTAAAAATTTTCAAATTGTTTTTTTTTAATTTTTTTTTTATATATAGCGCCAAATCATAACAAAGATACCTCAAGGCACTTTACATATAGAGCAGGTCTAGACCAAACTCATTATAAAATTATTTAAAAGGACACAACAAATTATGTGCACTAGATGGCACTATTGCTCTTATAATGTTATGGTACAGCCCACAGTCAAATTGTTCTCAAGTCAGCATTACTGAGACAAATACTCAGCATAACTGTAACCATCAATATGAAGATGGTTCGTATCTAAAACACGCATGCTTTGCGAATGTTGTAAATTATAGTTACAGTGTTGCTATCATGAATGGATGTTTCAGAATCAATGATATGCTTATGTAATGACTTCACTGCAGGGCAAGGGAGAGTAGACTGCAACAGCATTTAGAACCACTGAATACAATTGGTAAGGAACATGGAAGACACTGGCAATGGCAACAAGTTAGCATCTGAGTATTACAAAAATGAAAGTCTCCTGTGATTTTTCAAATTGAAATCAATGAATTTTATTTCTTATGTATATAAAATACTCAGCTGCATATCCAATCAGGTCAGGAGGTACTGAGACATTTCTGATGATGTATAGAATTTCTCATGTCGTAGCTAGTCCCTGTTCTTTTTATATTTTCTGTCTCTTGGTTTGCTTGGTTGGTTGGTGTGCTTCATGAACCTGTAGTTAATATTGCACAAGCCTGGTGTTGTCATTTTAAATGAAGATGCATGGTGCTAACAGGCTTACATCCTGGAGCCACTTTGCCTTCATGTGTTCTTGGTGTACTGAAGAATAATCTTTCATTGCTGTTCTTATTACATATGCTATAGGTTCCCAGTTTTATAAGGAGTAGCAATTGTAAACAAGAGTCTTGACTGTGCTCATGGATGATTTGTTATTATTTTATCACATAGGGATAGACCTTGCAAAGACAGATGGTGATAATCCTATTTTCTTGGAAATATTTGTGAAGGTAAATGAAAGTGTCAACACTTGCCTCATAATAAATGATTTAGAAAGCAGGAGAAAAAACTATTTTTGTACAGAGTACTGCATGAATATAGCGTGCAGAGCATAAAAATATAGACTGTATAAATACCAGAAGAAGCATACTACATACTATAATCTATTACAACAAATCCTTATAACATTTCATCAAATATATAATCTGATAACATTATGTGAAGGCAGCTGGTTAGATGTACCACTGACATGTCCATAAAATTTTAATTATTAAGAACACACACTGACTATAAAAACACTGACTTCATCACTGAGAATTTTCATTTTTTTATTGCTTTTAATTCTATATTTAGATTTAGTTTTCTTTGTCTCTCCTTGGATTGTATTATGTAATAAGTAAAGTTTTTGAACCTAGGTCGCATGAAATCTACTCTAAATGCACTGCATTAGGTGTAGACAGACAAAATAACAAACGTGTTCTTAATGTGTTGGACCTTAAAATCTGAAAAACCATTATTACTACAAGTTTGTTGTCCTCTTGTTATCTGAATTATTTCAAATGTGACATTGGTTTCAGGTTTACAGTACGAACAACATGTGGTGTTATGGAGAAAAGAACTAAAGACTTTCTCATAACACCTACAAAGCTAGCTGGACTGTGCTCCATATCAAAATGGAAAATCTTTTGCACCTGACAAAGCTCATCTGACAGGAGAGTTGTGTCTCATTATAGTCTCATTATATGCTTCCCCTTAGTTCGTGTTTGTGTGTGTGTGTGTCTCTGTGTGTTTTTGCCTATGCATTAGCATGTGTGTACACATCTGTGTGATATGACATTTTCCCTTTGAGCCTACATGACATTTATGAAGGCATCGTGTTTTAACCAAACACATGGTGGCCATCAAAGGGGAGACAAGGTTTATAAATTGCCCACAGAGTGAGAATGGGGAGACTGGAGGTCAGCGTTTTAGTAAATGTGACAATTCTCTGACCTTTACTTCATGTCCACTGCTGTAACTCACATACATCCTCACATTTTTGCTCAAAATGTGACAATCCCTGTCTTTTACTTCCCTTGAACTTTCCTTCTCCATATATTCACTGGTGTATAACCCCATCAGCTCTTTTTGTTGTTGTGCCTCACTTAAGAAACCTGTTCTCAGGCCCCCCAGTTTTCTGATTTAAATAGGTGGTGTGGGTATTTGAGCAAAATACCACGTTTTTCATTGAAGTGGCTGTAAGGATGATATTAATTAGCATAATTGCAATGACCATGTGGACTGAGATTATTGTGTGGCTGCTAGGCTGTCTGTTCTATTGTAGCTCCTCTTAGAGCCTGTGGATTGCTCATTGACTCACCCAGCAGTAGCGTTTCCTAGCAACGCCTCTTGAATGTACTGTACAGTACTTCCCCGTCGCATGGGCGCCTTTAATAATCTGCTTTGCTATTTCCATGTAAGCTTTGTTAAAAGATTTATGGTGCATTTGAAACTGTGCTTTTCTTGCTGCTGTTTCTTCACAAATGGGAGTAAACAGCATAGATTCAAAGGATAAAATATAGTTTAGAGCAGGCCTCTCCCATGCATGCCTCCCTATGACAAGAGCACCAACATGATGCAAGAATGTAAGGACTCCTTTTCATACAATGAAGGGGAAAATGCTTATGAGTGCTCGCCTCTCTGAATAAAATTTCCCAGAAAGTGTTCTGCTGAAGACTGGCTTTGACCTGGGCAATTTCATTAACTGTGCCACACTCCTGATAGACAGTTTTAATAAGTGGGGATAATTTCACTGAGGGACCTCGCTGTCATGAGGAAACTGTCTGAATGCATACATCACAGTGTTACATAATGCTGTTATGCTATGGTCTCAGTCAGGTAAATTTTGGCAGTGCTACAATTTAACTAATAACTAAATACAATAGTACATAGGTTCATAATGACATAGTCTAAAAGGAGTGCAATAAAGAGCTATGAGCTGAGTGCAATGGGAATTGAGAGAGGTTATCTGTGTGCAGGTGATGAATCTTGGCATTACATGTATTGTTGTTGCCTGAGTCTGGCAATGAAATTTATGGCCCATATAAAGGCACCTCATCATGTGGCTGACAGACAGTATATATTCTCCAGGACAGGAGATCATGACTCCTGCTGCCTTGCAAAGCCACGACTGAAATCTCTCTGAATCACCATGCAGGGAATCTGTCTGCATGTGGGTTGGTATGCAGACCTCAAAGCTTTGGTCTTGGCATGGAATTGTGTTTTTATATTTCTGTTTTCAAACCCCCTCACCTCCGTCACCTTACCGTTATCCTGGGTGATATATTTGGAGTCCTACTGCAGTTATTGCCCTGACCCATCCCTCCGTGCACAAATATATTTGTCAGTGGTATCAGCTGCTACATTCTCTAACTAACTCGACCTGTATAAATATTAGGGTCTACAGCTTCTCAGCATGCAGCGGGGGGCTCTCAGGAGCACAACATGTTTTCCCACAGTGTTCACCTTGCTGTGTGTGCACCTCTTCACATTGTTTTGTTTTATTCATAGCTCATATTAAACTTCCTCTGCCATCATCACAGTTTTCCCTTAGACTCGTGATTGCTGCTTGACTGCCTCATCCAGAATCTTTGTGTCAGACCCAGAGTTAGCTCCTCTAATTCTGCTTCAGTTCTTTCTTCTTTTTTTTTTCATTCTCTCTCTCGTCACCTGTTTCCGTCCAGTGCTTTTCCCAGAGGTGAAAAAGATGTTGTCTCCCATCTGGCTGACTTCACAGCAGACTGACAGTCTGTTGCAGTCCTCTTGTGACTCCCGGCTACACAGTGTTCAGCCCACTGCCGGAAGCCGCACAGAATTAATCCAGGCATATTTCTTTTTAATGTAACCACAGCCAGGCACCTTGTAAAATCTGGAAAATTGTACTTTGTTGTATTAGAGAAAAGATCCTTTTCTACCCCAGCAGAGGCAACAAACAGTACATTACTTGCTGTCTGTATCTGAATAGGCCATTTTATGAAGTGTCTTGGATAATAAAAGATTTTAACTGAGTGTGCAGTGCAGCTTTTTTTTTTTTTTTTTTTTTGCCCATGAATCGACATCTTGCATGCTTAATCGCTCTTTAGCGTCAGTGACTGCAGGGAAGAAATGTGACACTGATATTACCCCACTGAGATAAGATTCTCTTCAAATCTGTGCCTATATTTAATTTGTTTGCCCCCCCTTCACACCCTCCCCCACTGCCACTCCTACCCCCTGGCTGAGCATATGGCTAGCAGTATTAGTAAATGTTTTCATCAGCTACTCTCAGAATGTGCTTTCTTGTCTGCTCATAATGTGACAACTGAATATTGTTTGTTGTTTGTGTTATTACCATGATCAATTTAAGATATATATAACATATTGTATCTTTAGTTTGAGGGTAGAGTTGGTTTCTTGTGTCATATATAAACAATTTCAGGTCACAATTGTGCAGTGGATGTGCAGCATACTTTGCAAAGCAACCCTACACTGTGTCTTAATTAAGCCATTAGGAGGCACATTTGCTGGACCTGGTGTTAATGAGCCACCTCAGCTGTCCACTGTGGTTACTTTCAAGGCCATGCAGTTCTGTTTGGGCGAGGATAAAATGAAATGAGGAAGCATGAGTCAGCAGTGAGAATTCGAAGCAAGGTGATTAAAGGTAGTAGTCAAGACCCTTTCTGGGAGCAAAAGATTAAGATGATGCTACTCTCTCATCTTCCTCAAAGCCAGTGCCATTTGATGTGGCCTCTACAGGCTGCTTGTCCGGAGCCAACGTTTCAGCTCGGCAACAGATCGCAAATGAAATTACACATATTTAAATATGTTTTGATGAGAGTTGCTATCATTAGACGATTGAAAGATTGGCTTGGAACATCAGAGTACATTTGAAATTCTTCCTGGTTCGGATTTGGCCACAGAGGAGATTTTATGTGTCCAGGGCCAAACATTTTCACAAATATAAAACACTGTAGTTGTCTTGACATTGATGTAGCAGACATCTAGGCTATTATTATTTTAACAGTGAAGAGCCGAAACATTTAGTGAAAAAAAATGAACTTGTGGGGTGACCCCATGGTTCATTGGTTAGGGTGCATACCATGTAAGTTCAAGTCCTCTGAGCAGGCAAGCCCCTGGTTTGATTCCTGGCTGGGGAGGACTCTTCCTGCATGTCATTGCCCTTCTTTCAGTCTTGTTTCCTGGCTCTTCATACTGTCCTATCACATACTAAAAATTAACAGAAACTGAACCAGAAAATCAATCAAAAACAGATTAACTATCTTTATTCTCAGTTATAGGTATTTGTGTGTGTTTTGTGCTGATGTTGCTGTTGATGCAGAATTTTTCCCCATAAAAATTTGCCAAGATAATATGACAAACAACTAACATGTAAATTGGTGGCATTTCTGTGGATCCCAGCTTATTCTGAAAACAACAATATTTACTATGGTATTACTCTGCTAAAGGCTTGTGAATCAAGGGGAAAGATAAAGACCAGTATAAAGATCAGTATAAACAGTTAACAAGATAAGAGAGAGGGCTGCCTTGGCTCATGGCAGGAACTGGACTGGGAATGCTCACATGGCTTTTGACCATTTTTTCCAACATGATACATTTGTGTTTCCATTATAACATCTTGTTTTCTTGTTGTGTTGGCTGCACAAAACAATATCGTGCTGAGCATCTTTCAGTATTGATTGACTAATTGAGACAATACTTAGATTTACTGAAAATGAAAAAAATCATTATTTTATATATAATAGTTGAGATGATAGGTGAAGCATCCTGACCCCACTGAGTTGTTTAAGGCGCCCCCCTCTCCAAACTCTTGCTGCTACTTGGTTTATCTTTCATATGCACAGCTCCTGGGGTGACAGGCCTGAAGGACTTAACATTTTTAATCCTCCAGTTGAAAACTTTTTCTCTATATGGCAATCATTTCTACTCTATCAAAGCAGATCCTGCTCAGAAACCTACACAAGCAGCTTCTTGAGACGGCTACTTTGTGAAATTCTGTTCTGTGTTTGATTTGCGATTGCAGATGTAAACATGGACAATACAGTAAATGTGTGGGTGTGGGTGTTGATGTGCATATTTTATATTGTATGATTGTATGTGTGAGCAAATGTGCCAGAACTCCATTTCATATTCCACTTCCATATGTCCTTCATATATTACTCAGGGGCATAATCATATTAGAGTGAGTCACACTTGACCTGCCTTGCAGAGGATTTAAATAGATCATAAATACTGCTGCAGTGTATTCAAATTACTGATATGCTACTAACATGTCACATGTGTGTTTGATGATTTGCCATATGGAAAGCAAAGTGGAGAAACTGTAATGGCCTTTAATTTATGTAATATATTTTAGAAGGACAATTATTCATGGTCATTGTCAAATTTAGAGGCGATAAAGCAAATGATTCAGATTAAAGGTTGTTTTGAAGGCATTCATACAGCTTAGGTCTCCCTCCTTCATTGCATTTGCTGATTTCCTGATGTAGAGATGGCCATTGTGCTGTACGTAGATGATGCCATTAGCACAGATACATTAAACATGAGCCATGAGCTGGGCACTGGAATAAAAGGGAACAGATGGTAAGCATATTTTGAGCTGAGCCAGAATGAATAATTCCCCCAGCTGATGAAGCAGCAATGCCAGCAACAGCTTTTAAAACTTCCAACTTGTTGTGAGTGAAGTTTTAGTTTGTAAACTCAAGTCATCTTTTTTTTTTTGTCTAGATGTCACAAACCTTGGGAAAACAACTTTTAAGAGATTTTTGGACAAATCTAAAATGCAAAAACATGTTAAAGTGTGAAAATTACATAAGAAAACGCTTTAAAATCACAACACCCACAAACCCGTTCTTTAAATTTAATCCCTTTAGTTTTCCCTCCCTTCACTGTGACGATCTTTGATTTTACCTTTGTAGACAAGCTGTTGCTGTGTGACATTCTGCTTTTACAGCAGTTTAGCTTTTCAGGTTCAGATGCTAGATGTTTGTCCTTAAGGGGAGAGTTGCCCACAGACCTACCTGTCAGTTTAAATAAGAGGCGACAGTACTTTTCCTGGAAGTACTCAGGGTGTAATCTGTTTCAAATATGCCTTAATAGATTTCCCCTGCAAAGTAAAGTAAATGTTTTCATCCACATCTCTGATAAACCCTTATACTTTTTTTTTTAAACTAATGCTGACACAAATGATTTCTCCGTAGTGCCAACAAAATTCAGTAACTTGGTCAAGCTTATAATGTGTTTAACCAGAATGAGCCAATGTTCAGGGAAGGACCTGGTTTTTGTCAGTCCACTGCCACTGACAAATCAGTGTGTGACCTTAAACTGTCAACATATTGTTTTAAAAAGCTTATCACCATTTATGAATTAAAGTCAATTTTCTTCTTATTTTGTTTGGGCAATATAATGTTTATGTTTTTCTCAGATGATGGGGTTTGACATTTAACAATAAGGAAAATCTACCAAACCACCATAATCACAAGTTCTCCAGTGTGGAAATATTTTTTTGCAGTAAAGTTTTGTTTGACTGCATTATGCAGTACAGTTTCTGAATGATTTATTCCGTCTGACAAGTAGCCCTTAATTGAATGTAGCCTTCAAACGCAATGCTGTGAAAGCTAACACACACACCCACAGTCGACTTCATTGCCTCCAGGAAGCCGACTCCCCATTCTACCCCAATTAAGATTGTTTCTCCATTGTATTACTTTCAGTATAACTCTCTAATGATGAAATACGGGGGAGTTGGGGAAAGGAAAGAAGGGTCAAATGTTAGTTTGAGCAAACCAATTAGGAGATGTTTTTATACAGACATATTTCTCCTAAGACTTTTTGTTTTTAATAGATGGGCCAGTCAGTCATTCAATTGTCTAGACGTAAACGGATGAAATGTACTTTTCCACTTCTGTAGGCATGGAGCTCTTTAATTCTACTCACTCTGACTCAACAACAATTAGCCCCTTTAATTAGGGAACAATTGATGTGTTTAAATGATACAACAGTTAAAGTTAAATGAAAACACATCAGTGAATAATCCAAGGCAACTTTCCTTTTGATACAACAGGAACCTTGTGTCATAAGTGACCTCACTTTCCCCAGCTTATCTTTATCTTCATTGTCTTATCCCCTGTCACCTATTGATCTCACCAGTCCTTCAAATTAACAGCAGGGGAAGAAAATTAAGCTCTTTTGTGCTTACATGACCCCGACTTAAAAAAAAATAAAGGAAGAAGAAAAGAAAAAGGAAGACAGAGAGGCAAAGAAAACAGTGCTTCATTCTGCAACATTTAGTCCAATCAGCTCCCTGAGGCTGAGCACCGATGGGAGGTTTGGCTCCTGTGGTGAAGGAAAGTGGAGGCTGTGAGCCTGCTCTATTTTTCTATAGCATCAAAAATGCATGTGGGTGAAGTGCTTTATGAATTACATGCAGGGCTTCTACTAACATATCCATATAGCCTGTAAGCACATGGCAGCTCAGCATCACAGTTTACTAACTGACTGGCTTCTTCATCATGAAGCATCCACTGTGGATTATTAATGGTCTCTTTTGAAAAACTTAACTGAGGAGACATCTGAAATCTGACGTTTATTGTCATATACATGCTTGGTTTGCAATTAATGTACTAGTAGTACAGGTCTTTCAATTGTGATTTTACATTCCTTCTGAGAGTTATGTATTTCAGCATAGTGATTATAAACAGCATAACAACTTATGGTATATTTAATATTGTAATATCTAAGTAGGTAAATGAGATGGGTAAAGACGCCAGTAGTCTGTAATTGCACATAAATTCATAGCCAAGTGTTTGTGTGCAGAGTTGCAGAGTTTTTTGGCAGCAAGTAAACACCTGACTACCTGGGGAAGAGTCCAACACTGTTTACAACCAAGGTAACAAATGGAACACAATGTCGACTCCTGAAATATTTATCCCACTGCCACAGCAAACACTGGAATGGCAACGAAAAGACAATGATAAAGTGAATGACCAACAGCAGGACAGAGACTTTGCCCAGCCATGTGAAACCACCTTTAAATCTCCTGTGGATTTTATTCACACTGCCTAAAATATCGATAGAAACCATGAACCAAAGCCTCCCCCCTATAGAAAACATACAGTAGGCTACAAAATAAATCTACATTTAAATTAAAACCTGTTAAGTTCTGGCTGCATGCGGATGCAATGTGTTCTGGTTGCAGTTGCTAGGTAACAAGTGCTTCAGGGGAAACCCTTATTATGAAGTATTTAAAACACGTCATTAATTGCTAATTTGCAGATAGAAGTATTTTAATACATATCTTAAATTATATTAACATCAGTAACTGCTTGTACATTTAACTTAATTTCACCACATAGTTTTGATGTTTTGTTTTTTTGATACAAGCTTTGCTCACAAATGGCCTCAATGAATATGAATTTTTTTTATTCACCAAAGATGTGTACAAACTGTTGGGACAATGTTGCATTGTGTGCAAGATCAAAAGCCGTCATGTACTGTATGTCATGCTTGCAAAGGAATAGAGATACACGGTGAGGATGCAGCCGAGAATCCACCACCCTCGTCCGAACAGGCCTATTCTTAGCAGGCATGGATTGTGAGAGAACACTTGTTTTATTTCAGCCCTACTGGCTCTGCCTGAAGCACCACAATTATTTGGTGCCCTTCGAGTATGGAGAGTAATTTTCCTTGAGCATACATCCACCACATGGATGAACAAAAGGTGGTAGGATTTATGAAGGTTCATTGCATCTAGCAGAAACATTCCTCGTGGCCACGGATAAGTCTGGTTTTTGCTTATTCTGTAAAATCACTTCAATGAGTTAATGATGGGGTAATTTGTCCAGACTGCAATTTAAGTATTTTGTAAATTTTCTCACATTAAAATCTTTTTAAAACTTGTCTTGTTTGAAGACATAAAGAGGCAAAACATACAAGATCATGACACACCATGCACACAAGAAATTAAATTAAACCATTTATCTTTTTTCAGTGCCAAATTACTATACTAATGAGTTTCAGATCATTTTCTGCTGAGGCTCACATCAACTGATGACATGCAGAGGTTTCCCATGGCTGCAAAATAAAATAGATCCTGCACTGCCCGTGTTCTCAAAGCAAAGCAGCTTTTTCTTTTTTTGGCAAAGGAGGGCAACAGTTGCTGACTGATCTTAAAACAAACATGAAATGGACAGGAACAGATAAAGCGAGAATCAGGGAAACGTATTCAACAGAGAGAGTGAGCTTGGTGTGATGTGTCCTCCTCAGCCTCTTTTTCCCTGCACTGTTGGTGACTAAAGCAGAGATGGATTTTGACTCAGGTGCAAACTGAGCTGTTTTGCAGACGCCCACACCAACCCGTTATCTTACAAATACAATACACCAGAGAGAAGGCATCTGTTGTGGCTGTGTGTGTATGTATGTGTGTGTGTGTGTGTGTGTGTGTGGGTGTGAGGATGTAAAAGTATGCAGGGACTTGTTTGTGTGTCTCTGGATGTTTATCCAAAGACAAACAGATGATGGATTTTTTTTAACCATCATTTTACTTCTCCACCTTTCTGTTTACATATAAAATACTAACTTCTATTTATGCACTTTAGACTATAAAGAGTGTGTGTGTGTGTGTGTGTGTGTGTGTGTGTGTGTGTGTGTGTGTGTGTGTGTGTGTGTATATATATGTATATATATATAAAGAAGTGGGAGGTGAGGGATGGGGGGGCTGATCCCTGTGTTAACATAATAGTACAGAACACAGCAGTGTGCTGTCTGGATAGCAGTAGCACTAGGCTGTGGCAGCTGTTTCCACACTGAATTATCAAACCTATTTGTATTGCCAGGATGGGAGCTAAGGGATAAAGAGGGAAAGAGTAAATGTAAAACAAGTCATGACAGGATCTGACAAGAGACAGAAATATCCTCTCTCCCCCTCTGGTGTTCTCTTTTACACTCTCTCAACCATTTTAATCTCCCCCTTAATACCATCCCTTCCAGACTCAACTTTGATCACTGTCATTTTGCAAAGTTACAGGATTGGAAGCATTGAGACAAATGCATTATTCATCCCACACACCAATTTGGGTCTCCTCTGCTGCCTGTAATGCACTTCTCTCATCTCCTGTCAGTTTTGTCTTTTGTTCGGTTTGCTCTGTCGTCGGACAGCACTGATCTTTTGGGATCTGAAATGGACTACAAAGTTTAAAAGGAAAATGTCACAAATTCACAGAAATTTACATCATAATTAAATGATAACCTCTATTATTTGTTATATGATTAAATGCATAAGATAAGGTTTTTTTAAACATTAAAGACATACATTAACATAGCATATATAAATATATATTCCATTCTCAGCAGTGCCCCTCTCCTGTGATATGGCTTCAGCTTATGTTTCGTGTCAAAAGGCATGTTGAACAATAGTTATACCACCCTCATATTTGTCTCATGGAGCAGATATCACCATTATGATTGTCTTGGAGGTGGTGTGAGCACTAAGCTTCCCAGCCCAGTCTGCACCTTAGTAAATCACACCCAGAGCTCATGAGTCAGGAACCACAGCAATAAAATTGAACTGGAAATCACTACTGAGGCCTTGAATGATGGTTTACTCTCTAGTCAAATAGACTTAAGACTAATCTGAAGAATCAGAAGGAGAAAACCATGTAAAAACACTTGACACTAGACACTTGAGTATGTGGCAGCAGTGATGCAAACTGACTGTCAGTCCAACAAGGTTACATTTGTACGCTACAACTGAGCTTGAACTGACAGACGACAGTCTGAGTAATAGAAATCGTCTAGATTTTGATATGTGATAACACACAAAGTTTTATATGTGATAACAGGAAGTCCCAGTCAGCAGGGCAGGAAGGTAACTAGGTACATTTACTGAAATACTCTAC
Source organism: Rachycentron canadum (assembly GCA_038496675.1). Classification (NCBI taxonomy): domain Eukaryota; kingdom Metazoa; phylum Chordata; class Actinopteri; order Carangiformes; family Rachycentridae; genus Rachycentron; species Rachycentron canadum. Next base: position 13,523,430 of record CM076658.1, read on the forward strand.
TTTACTCTACTCTATTTTTGTATATTTGATTTTTGTACTTGATTATATCCATTTTATGCTACTTTAAACTTCCACTCCACTACATTTCAGAGGGAAATTACATTTCTTAATATTTATTTGACAGGTTTAAGATGAAGAGTTTACAAAAATGTATAATATAACTAACTTTTAAAATACAACACATTGTTGAACATTAAAGCAGTGGTTTTCAGTCTTTTGGCTTCTTACGTAGAGCAGCGTGTGGTCGGGCTCACATGTGGTGTCGTGCCACATCATGCCACGTGTCACGATTGGCCAGCTGTGCATAAGTGATAAACTAAGCTGGGTTTGAATTTAATTCTCTCCCTTGCTCCCTTGCTCTTGCTACCTTGGTCACTTTTTATTCTAAAACCAAGAGGAACACTAAAAACGACTTCTAGGACATACTGTCCGAAAGTGGGCACTGCTACCTCTATATTTTAACAGTTATTGCATCTCACCCTTCTCTTTCTCTTTGAGGGCCTGCTCTTTACCCTGTCTTTCTGATGTGGTCTGTGCGAGCCTCCTATTGAAGGAGATGCATTATTTTCTTTTTTAAAGTTACATGATGAGACATGTTCATACATCACATCTACAATGACTGGGCATGTTGCATTCAAAGGGAAACGCAGCTAACTGTTGTAACAGTGTGAGAAAATTTGTTTTGTTTCTCAGTTTATCATGCAGTGCAAAACCAGTTCAGTTTTATCTTGCCCCATTCTTCATGTGATGCATTATATATCATTCCATTTTGACAATGACACATGGTGATGTGGCGTGAGAAAAGAGGGAGAAGTGTTTAAACAGCTAGTCAGCATGTCATATTTAACTCTGAATATTCAGTGAAGTTCCGCTCTCATTGTCATTTCACTGTTTCACTTGCAAATTTCTTGTGGGAAACCGCTTTTCACAAAGTAAAAAGATTTGTTTGTGAGATATTTAGGGGAATGGTTTGAATTCAATAGAAGGTGGGGAGGGAAATAGAAAACGCTGCCATTTCAGGGCAAAAAAATTGTGTTTCATTTGTCCCGTAATAAGCAAGCAGCTGTTTCTTTTGCCACAGGCTGAGTCTGCGTCAGATATTATTTGTCAAGAAACCTGATAATGGAAATTATCAAAACATCTCTTAAAGAATTACATTTTTTGTGGAATGCTAACAAGATTTTAAACTCTGAATAACCCTTTCTCTTGCCTCCTACTATAATCCTCCCACATCTTCCAAATACACTTGAGTCGACTATTTTATCATTGAAATGCTATTTCTGTGAGTTGGCATTAATGGCTCCTAGTGTAGAGACCTCACTCCTCCTCCTGTAACAAAAAAAGGTGACATATGGAACAAAGATCTCCTGGGTGATAAAGGTAATTGTCTTCTGGTAAATGCTGTCATAATGTGGCCTAAAGGGATTTGTACCTTGTCTCCAAGGAGTCAGAGGATAATGCCATCAGCAGTTTTGATATTCTGATCCATCCCATGTTTATTTGAGAGATTCAGAATTAACCCAACTGCCTGTGACACCTACAGTCATGGCACCGACTTTATCTCCACAAGTCCTTTAAGGTATCTCTTGAAATACAGTTATTATTTACACAGCGTATTTGACAGCAACAGAGGTTGTACTGTGAAATATGAACAGCAGCAGTGATTACACAGGGTATGATCAAAACATTGAAAGCGCCAGAAGAAAAGACTTCTTGCAGTGACACTGGCTCTGTGTTGAAGTGGGATCCTTTATCTGGCACAGTTTTGGTCCAGATTTAGAAACAGATCACATCAATTTGCAGCCCTGCATGTGTTGTCAATAAGGCAAGATAAACGTACAAAAATAGCATGAGCAATCCGTTGTGAGTGTTGTATCTTTTGTGTCTGCAGACTGTACCACTGACTCTAAAAAGATACAATCGTCTGCATCTTTGCTCTGGAGACCTTTTGACAGGGTTTTGGTCTAGTTATCTCCTAGAGCACATGTTCAGTGTCTACTGGCCTTCAATTTAGAAGTGATCACCACAGCACATCATGTTTAGCAGGGATTTCTGTCCCTGCTTTTAAAATGCATACATTAGGAAATGAATTGTCAGTTATGTAGAGGCAGTGCTGCTCCAAGACAGGAACTTACACATTTTACCATTAAAGGAATAGTTAGACATTTTACTCACTTTCTTGCAGAGAGTTAGATGAGAATACTGATACCACTCTCATGTTTGTCTGGGAAATATACAGTATGTTGCTACAGCAAGAACCCAGTTAGCTTAGCTTAGCAAAAACACTGGAAATGCCTGGTTCTTTCCAAACAGGAAACACAATTTGCCAACCAGCAGCTCTATGTCTCATTGTTTCGCATGTTATATCTTTCATATGAATCAAACTAATGCATCCGACAGATTAAACAAATAATGGCCAGGCTCTGTTCATAATGCTGGCTCTAACTTCATACTTACTGAATAGCTATGAGAGTGGTATTGATCTTTTCTTCTAAATCTTAGCAAAGAAAACAAATAATCGCATTTCCCACAGTGTCACTATTCCCTTCAGGTGAACAGTAAAATATAATGTAATATCCACAGTGATTTGAATATTGTTAGCTTTGGGTGATGATCAGACTTATGCAGTGGCAGATGCAGGCGCACAGTCCAGCTCTTTACAGTGAGGTAAGTGTTGTTGGTCTTCCATCATTTTGACCACCCCCTGTAATAAGCTCATTTATAACAATTTATTGATTTGAACTGGAAAAGCATGCATTACATCCGGTCAAAGTAGCAAGATGCTAAACAGTTATGTCAGATCTTTATTCCTGAAGAAATTGGGTATCATACAATGTCTTTGATGCATTTAGAGAAAACCAGATTTTATGGCATGGATTCAGTAAACAGAATGAATATAGGGCTGTGGTTGACCCTGTGGCTATATAAAGATTATAGTCATTATAATATTATTGCTTTCATCACAGAGGAGAGAGATTATGGGCCCTTAAGACAAAGGTTATGATTTCCTTACAGGCCCACATCTAAATCTAACCAGTAACACCTAAGTTGAAATTCTAATGGAGTGTCTCATATGACCGCACAGGCCTACTACAGATTAAACTGATTTTGTAATGAAAGTGATTGCACAGTACTGAACTACTGCTCTAAGCAGTTAATTTAAGACAAAATGCCCATAAATGCCTTCTAATATCATAGGGTATTATATAATAATTTATTTGTGCTTATCAAGTACAGGTATTGACTCTTTCAACTTAAGTGTTACTTTAATAAGCAAGTGAAATTGTGTAGCAGTGTGCCCAGCTCAAACAGGTAATATAATGCAGATAATGCATTTTTAAATGTGAAATGCACCTGTCTGGCAACATATTCAGTATTTGATCAACTAATAAAGTCATAGAATCGCACATGGTAAAATAGTCTATATATGAAATACCAAAAATACAGCTGTGAACAAACATGAAAATGGAAACAAGGTAATATAGTTAAGGCTAAACATCTTTGTCTATTACCTTTGTATAGCTAAGTCAATAAGAGGAGCATGCAATCAACATAACATTGCCACAATTTTACATTAAACAACCAAAGCAATCAACTCAAAACAAATGTATGTGCCTTTCGCCACCACAAATTAGAACCATGTAATGTAAGTTTTCCACGTTGTAAATCATATGGCTTTGTGCAATTTTTCACTGTCAGTAAATTCACTAATGAAATTGTTTTTGTAAAATAAGATATCAATAAATGTCATGCCAGAAATTATTGAGATTTTGTTCTACATGCGCTGTTTCTTACATGCCAGATTGTGCTAATTGTACATCATCTAAAAAAAAGTCAGAGGTCTTTCGTCATAGCATGTACACTTACATCCAGGGACAAATGTGCTCAATTCCATCACCCTACTTTATATAAGGTATTTGTGCACATATTCTACATTTCTTTTAATATAAGAATATTGTCCATTAATAAATTAGGAATAGTACAAGGACTTCAGGTAGGGAAATAAAGGTGGATGGCATAAGTTAAAATATGTTGCCTGTTTTATGTAAAGCGATCTGAATTCATCTTTCTGAGTTTGGGTGGCAGGTGTCCATCCATCCTGCCCCCTCCCCCGGCCAGTCGCTGAAGCTTAGGAGGCAAGTCCGCCACTGACTTACTGATGGGCTCTGTGCTGATCTTGGAGGCCTTACCACCCTGCTTATCATCAGAAACACCAGGAACAGAGCTGATTCGCTGCAGCTTCATGGGCAGATCTCCAAAGCTGTAAGTCATCTCCGAGGTGGTGGAGCTCATCCTTAAGAGCTTCTTGGGTAGGCCGTCCCGTCCTGTGATCTTCTGGAGCTTGGTGGGCAGCTTGGTGGTGCTGTCATTGTCCTCCAGGGTCTCCAGGCAGTCCAGGGAGCTGTTCTTCTCCCCACTGTTGCACAGGGACGGAGCCATGAGGGGCGACGAGAGGAGCAGAGCCTCCTCCTGCTCTTTCACACTGTACGGAGGGGTGGGCACTTCAAATGTGGCATGGAACTGAGAGTAGTCCACCTTAAAGAAGCCCTCCTCCAAGGAGATAACCGGGAAGAAGCGGTGTCCCCACAGAACCTCATCCTCAGTGTAAGATGTCCTTGCTTGGCAGGTCATCCCTGTCAATGAGGAAAAATAACTTTGAGGCGTCAAAAATTATGTGTCATTGTGTTGCCACAGCCCAACACAGCAGAGCCTATGAAACATTTCATGACTCTAGTATTAAACAACATGAAACATGATTTAATTATATGCTTGGCACTGCTCCACTGGATTCAACAATATGTTATTCACCAGGATTCTTGCCACTGCTTCATTGAGTCAATACTTGCTGCATTACTGAGCTAGCTGCCTAAATAAAAAACTTAATTCCGATGAGGAATTTCCAGCATAAGTTAAATAATAATTAAAATGAACTCTATTTACATGGGCTCTATGTACTTTTTTTGTTTTTGTTTTTCTTTTTTCATAGGAACAGCTTATTTCTTAAACATAAGGTCACTCTGAAAGTATTGCAGGAGCCCACGTTTATCTGCCAGGGCACTTGTCATGCATACACAGAGCAAATCTGTTTTCAATGTCATTTTTTATTGTGTTAAGTTTTTCTGTCATGTTTACCTGAGGTTCCATATTAATGCATAAAAGACAGATTAAGGCTGACACACCTGTAGATTATAATTTATACATTTCTACACATGCATCTAATAAAAAGATAGTTAGTGTGCATGAGGAAGAATGTGTGTTTTAGTTAGTGAAAATAAATAAACAAAACGGGGTCTTCACCACATAATCTCTTATGCTACTTAACAGTTCAGTCCACACCTTAAGCTTGGCTAGTAGCTACAAGAGAAGAAGGATTAAGATAATCAAATTTCTAGAGAGGCAAACCCAGACAGAGAATGGCTGCAGGCAAAGACTTTAGGAGGTCTAGTTCATAACCTAAATCTATTTCATGTTAGGAGATTTCTTTGACAATAAATGGAATCCTTTTCAATCCAAAACACAAAAAGTATCAATTTCATAACACTGTTCAGTTAGAGAAAACATCCTAATAAAAAAAAATCCTATTTAGCATGTTGTGGGTTTGTGCATGTATTACAATCTGCAAATTTGGCACCAGACAGCAGATCATGATACACTTGGAATAAATTTCCTCTCATGGGGGAATCTGAATTAAATACCTGCTTAAAAACTCCCCTTGTGTCCTCACAAGCAAATTAATGCAATTAGCAAAATTACGAGGTTTGAATTAATGATCAGTTTTTTTTTTCATGCAAAGTTAGTGGATGCTCATTTGTGATTACTCATCACAATTATTCAGCAGCTGCTATCATATCTGCATGTGCATTATATCATACTAAACCGCCAGCTAACACTCTTATGAAAAATAACTTTACTTTCTTACTGAAAGTAAGAATAGAAAAATCTATAATTAGGTTTACAAAACACTAAATTGGCTATATCAACCCAAAACCTCTCCTTTTAGCATAGAAGAATCGCTGGGGGTACTCATGTTAAGGCTTGTTGAAATCCATTAGGAAATCAGGCACTGCAGTAGGTTATTATCACATGTTTTAATTACCAGCTTAATATTGTTCTGGCAGTGACAGTTGGGTCCAAAGCATTCATTCACAGTGAGACACCGCTGCTGATTGTGAGGATGTCAAAAACTAGAGGCATCTGTGATTCTGCCTGATTCCCAAGGTCATAAAATAATTCACTGATAACAGCTCTGAACACAATCGCAGATGTGCAAGAGACTGAACATCAAGTGCGTTTGGGGTATTCAAAGCATTACTTCTGCACTATTGCTTCAGAGGCCTGGAGCCTTTAGGCACATGGAAGTGTGCAGTGCAGCAGTGAATAAAGTGAGCAAAACTAATGAGAACTTTAGGGCCAAAGACTTAAGTGTGAATGGAAATCTTATTGTATTGTCAGCCTGTTAACTGCCTCCAGCCAAAGCACAGTCACCATTTGATCACCAACAGGCTCATGTATACTGGTTCTCTGTTTAGGTTCTATAACAGCTACTTAATCACTACCATAAGTCAGCAGTACCTGCCTTATTGAATAGTAGGCTACAGTCAATGCTATGATGCTAACTAGACAGCCATGCTGTGTATACTGAATTAAAACATCAATAGCAACTTTACTGGTGCATGATAAGAAAAAAGGTTTGAACAAGTTAGCTGAAATTGTGCCTGAGGCAAAAGGTTGCTACAGTAATACACAAGACCCAAATAGCTTCATCTTACATCTATTAATAATGCTCTATTGTTCATGCAGATGGTGTAGGAGTTACTGTAAGACCTCTGTCTCTGGAAACGCATGAACCCTTTAGGCTTTGGGCTGAATCCCTGTTCAACCTGTTCCCCCTCCTCTGGGGCTGCTGAACCCCCCCCCCCCAAAAAAAAGCTTTCTGACGGGGAATGGGCTAATCAAATGTACCTTTCTTCTAAAACTAACATTTGTACCAGACTTAATTATCATCATTAATATACATTCAATGCCTATACATTATGCAAGGATTAGTGCCTGAGCTATTGCATAATTATACACATGGTTGTATCATGTACATGCAATTGTGTAGCTAAAGACCAGCTGTTGTGTAACACCCACATTCATACGGCACACAGTGACACAGACACAGCCGTGCTAATGAACTGTGTGCCTTAAATTTCTGTGAGGTCAGAACACAGTTCTTTTCCTGATGGTATGTTGAGGGATATGTTTGAATTCTAGATCACATAACAGAGCACACAGCCAAAAATAGCACAAATATTAAAAAAAAAAACAATACATAAAGCCACATTTTGAGATTTTCTGCAGTTGCAGTGTATTATTCCTTAAAATAGGAAACCAGTCAAATGAGAATACTCATATCGCAGTGTATTTTGTATCACTGGTAAAGCCTTATGTAACTCTAAAATACACGCCTGCTCCAGGACTCCGTGTTTCTATGGAAACAAAACTGTAGGAATGTGCGCATGCAACAGCCATAAACCTTTTCACTGCTGAGTTTGGGCAAAAGTAACAGTGACAACACAAAACAGAAGTCCCTCTCTTTGATCACGACAGGAAAAAAACAAAGAAAAAGGAAAAACTGCAAAAAAAAATGTTCAAAATGGATTTTCTATTGCAGGCCGGGTCAAATCATCCATCCACACAAAACCTCATCTCAAAGGGCCTTTGTTTTGGTGGAGTGGGTAAGTCATATATTTTGGGGACTTCTCATCAGTGAAGGCCGGCACTCATATTACAAATGTCATCTTTAATAAAGCACAGAGCAGCTCTCTCTTCCTCTGTCTATTGCTCTTACAGTATATTGCGGCTTTATATCTGTCATCTGGGTATCCTATGAGCTTTGTGTCATAAAGACACATACAGCAAAAAAATTATAACCCTGTCCCTCTCAGTGCTGCTGTTTGGGAACAAGCAAAAGTATAGCATTACAGCAGTGAGAAAGAAACACCTCCGATGAGGGATGTGCAGTGTTGTCACAGTTGGTTAGAGGTGTTTGTAACATCAGTTAACATGTGGCAAAAAGTGAAAGAAAACAAGCTCACTCACAACTTCAGACTATTTTTGTACACAGCTAGGAGCTTTATCCTTTTACAGAACATATGTTTATGGTGTTTTTGTGTTTATTTGATAGAAAAACACACTGAGTGAGGTGTGGCAGAGAGTGCAGCACTGTGAATACACTGTATGGATCTGTAATGCCTCGACCACAAAGGACCCCAAACCTGGCTACACAGCATCTAAAGCAATCCAGTATAACACCCAACTGACAAAGGAATACACACGGCCTGAGATATGCAGGATGTCAACATTCAAAGACCAAAGCTGAAGTGTTTTCTTCCTATTTTTATATTATTTAATATTATGTGTTATTATTTTCATATTATTCATCAAAACATTTATTTTTTAATCCAACATAGGCTGTGTTGGCATTCAACATAGTCAAATATGTCTCCAAACCCATTTGGAGGCATTTTTTCCACATGAGATTTGGAGATCTTTGATTTTCAGTTTATCCCATAAATTCAGAAAAAGGAGCCTAAAAGAACAGCATGTACATGCTAAAAAAAAAAAAAATCATCAATTAGTCTAACAGACAAAGTTTACATGTTTTTTTCAAGCAAAACACTTAAAGAAAATGTTGCTTCTCAAATGATTTGCGACAACATTATGCAAAATTATTTAAGCTCTGAAATACGATGGCAAATATTTTACACTACACAAAATAGCTGACTGGCAGAGAAAGTAACTGAGATTGTCACAACAAAAGTAGATCCACACAAGCAGATTCATTCATTACTTAGCACATGAACAATATAAAATACAGTTAAACCAACATTAGCCCTGTTAGGGGAAAGAGGGGCACAGAAGACCAAGAGGGAAAAAAATCACTGGAATCAGTGAAGAGACAATTCCTCATTCAGCCCATTAGGGAAGAAATTTGTAACTCTTTGGATCCATTACACTTCTAATTTCAGTAAATGGTTATCTCTTCCCCTTTGTGAATCAGTAGAAGCCAATACCAATACATCTAAAATCCACAATGGAATGCCCTTTCACAAGAAAGTGCTGAACAGTAAAAGACTAAGTAATCCCTGTTACAGAAACAACAATTCTGGTTGAATTTGCTAATGTAAATGTACTGTTGTGTGTTATAGATGAACTTATGGCACTATATACTTCTCACCAGGTGAGCAACAAAGACAATCTTTGTATAGATAAAGATTTATATTTAATATTATATATTTATATTTAATATTTCTTATATTATTAATATTATACTACCACAATGTACAATCCCTTGTGATAACACTAATCAATAATTTTAACTTAAAACGATTATGTGTACTGTCGAAGGGGGCATGTGTCGTGACAAACACACAAATCACTTTAGATTCTTACCAACTCTCATCAGCATTGCTGTCAGACTGTCAGCAGGTAGCTGTTTTCAGTACCAATACTCTCTAATACCCAATTACTGTAGCCAAACAATTTCTATATATACAACATTGTTTTTTAAATATCACAGTTATTATTAATACCTGTATACCATTACACCCATAGCTGTTAAACCAACTGTATGCTATCTGCTCACCACCAAACACTAGTAAGACAAAGTGCAGCATTTGGTAGTTTAAGAGCCAAATGTCTAAATTGCTAAAAGGACAGTGAATAGTAGAGTGTCATTTGCTAGGGTGGCCAGAAACACAACTTTAAATAAATGCTAATGTAGCTGCTGGTGATATAATTAGCCAACTGTTTGCTACTATGTTCAACATACCAAATTCATGAGGTGATGTGTAAAGTTGTCTTTACAGCTTGTTCCTCTGCACCCAAAAAAATCAAGTCTTATTCATTCTCATTTCATATTTCAGATCAGATTAAGCATTAGGGTTTCTCATTTCACCTAAAAAACAAGTAAATAAAGTCATACTAACCCTTCTGTATATCAACCAAGAATTTCAATGTGGCAAATGAAAATAATAAACTGTGTAAATGCAACAAAATTATAAGCAAAATGTGATTTAACACATACAAACGGTTCCATTAAATCTCCATCCTATGTTTCACAAAACGATGTCTACAGTACACAGGCTGAGGGACATGTGATGTTTTCTGACTGGCCAATGTACAGTATATCTTAATCCTGCAAAAGTGTGAAATCCTCTCTGAAGTCCTCCATCGCTGAAGTTCACCAGGCAGTTTACTGCTCTCATATGCAATATCCACAGCATGCGACAGCAGGAGCGGCATTAAAATAATCCTCTGCTGAATCCACAAATTCCAAAGAGATGTAAAAAAAAAAAATGCATATCATTAAAGGTAAATTTCAGAGGGAAAAGAATATTAAAAAAATCAGAGAGAAAAACTTAATTTTCTACCTTGATGTGTGTGTTTGTGTAACAGGCTGAGATTTTTCTGCCATCTCAGCAACAACCATGTTTTCAAGTGAAATCTCCAGAAATGATCCAAATGGAATTTTAAAAACTAAGGAAGTGACTCTAAACAGTGAGCTGCAGAGATTACAGGTGCTCTATCTGCACTGTAAAGTATATGCAATATTCCACAGACTATAGACTGGGAAAGAAGCAAAGAGGCAGGAAGTTGTGTCAAGAATAAACTTAGAGATTTAGATGCCCAAAAGCCATCTCAGCTTGAGACTCTAAATAAATGCACTTTTCCTTGATAACGCAGAGCTGACTGCCTCTCTGGTCTCAAAGTGAAGCAGCCACAGAGTCAGTGGAGTGACAGTGAAGATAAAATGGGTTCTTTGGTGGCTAGAATAGAAAAGCACTGTAAACTTGAAGGCAGGCTGCCAGTGTTTCTTGATAGTAGCTGAAAAAAACCTAAGTGGTATTCACAGACTCAGTCGTCTAAAAGAAGCATATCCAGGTTGCAGAAGCCAGAGGATCATATCTGTTTGGCGACGGGCTTAGTCATATTGTCAGCTGCAGATCTGCACTTGACACACTGAGGACAGAGTAAAGTCAAGGGGCAGACCTGAGAGCAGAGATCTATTTATTGTAGCTCTGTCAAATCATCTAGGCAGAGTCTCAATTTAGATTTTTGAATAAAATAAATCACTGCTATTATATGATTCAACAACCCACAGGCACCAAGCGAATGACACTCAAAATTGACGGCTATGCGAAAATGAAGGTTTATTCAAATGACTTCTCTAGATGAACTCTTCACAATACGAGTCACTGAAAAAGGAAGGTGGGCGTCAAAGAGTTCTTTGCAACCCCCTATTTAGTGACAAACTCACAAATAACCTCCATCTCTCTCTCTGTTTCTCTCTCTGTGTCTGTCTGGCTTTCCCTTTCACTCAGTCACTCAAATGGTCACACGCACTCACACACACACACACACACACACACACACACACACACACACACACACACACACACACACACACACACACACACACACACACAAACTCACTCACTAGTGCAGTGCTATCGGCCTGACAGTCTACCACGGCTGTGGAAAACAGCTCAAGTGTTATGTATGAGAAAAATGCTAACAAAAACAAGCATGAGAATCTGGGTGTTGCACACACACAGAGTGCCACCACACAACACTGGCCAAGATTCATCCTTTTATCTGAGTCCTTGCCCCCATTGTCTGAGCATTCACTGTGGTCCACAATATGTCTTTGCTGCACCGCTGGACTTCTGGGAGCAATGACTAATTTGACAGTTTTTTTCATTTTGGGAAACAGGGAGCAGAATTCCTCTTTGTCTTCTTTTGTTAAAACATTTTAAACTAGTGTAGAACAAGGTCATGGAATACTAAGAAGAGGAGAATATAAAAATGCTGAACTGTGTGTTCCAGACTCTCTAAAGAGAGGAAAGTTAATTTCACAAGTCTGAGAATATAGTTCTTAGTAGTTTGGCTTTTCACAATTGACTTGTTATTATTTTCAATAAAATGTTACAAAGGATGGAGCAAACTGTACCTATAATAGAATAAAAAATCTAATTTTGATACGGATACTGCTGTGGCCACAAGTCCTGTCTGATTATCTGTTTCTATGGTGACCACCATCAAGTGGTTGAAAAATCCAGAAGCATTCAGTGACCTGTTTTTCACAGTTTGACTTTTCAAAGATGGAAATAAGTCCCCTCCCTCAGTCAAATACATATATGTTTTGGTGTGTGATCCATTAGTGAGGCTTCTAGTTGTTTGCAGCTCTGACGTTTTATTCCACCCGTACAGCAGCAGCAGCCGAGCAATGAGAACAAGGAGGAAGCTGGTGAAGGGAAAAGGCAAGGGAAGTGCACTGTTGTGGGGGAGGGGAAAGCCTGGATGCTGAGGCAATTGCTTGAGTGTGGAGGCTGCTGGAAAGGAGGGAAGGAAGGGAAGGGAATAGGAGCAGGTGCTGCCAACCATCTCCACACAAGGTGGGGTGTCAGGCAGGCTAGAGGAACATATGGCTGTAGGCCATTAACACAGCCAGGAGAGCACACATTACCAAGTGAAGGCAATGCTGAATACTGCTGTAAAGGGAGTCAGTTAAGCAAAATGGCAATCGATGGATTTCCTTAAGGCCAAACAACCACTATTGGTCAAATAGGAAAAATCACGCTGGGGATATGCTGGGACCAGCTGGGTCTGTGAATGATTTTCTCTTCATTATATATTGAGTGCAGAAATGATCGGAAAGCCATTTTCTTTCTATAAAACAGAGTGGATAAGTGAAAGCTGTAATCTCACATTGATTCCAGCTATTAAATATACTTAAATCATGAAGAGTTACAGCTGAAAGGTTGTTTTGGATGGTAAAAAGGATTGCATCACTGTTAATACAAAGCCTCAATAGTTGTTTCAGGTTTGTCACTTGAGCTAGTGAGCAGATTATTCCAGTATACTGAAGGATGTCTGATTGATAAAAATAGAAGGAGACATCCCAGAAGAGGGCCTTGCTTGAAGGCAAGCTTTAAGAACAACATGTTGATGTGGCTCCGTGTTTAGGCTGCAGGATTGATTCACCTGCACTTCAGGGACGGTCACAGCTCCGCCAATCAATGCTGCCACTGACCAACGCTGCAAGTGCACCACAACCTTCCTCACAACTATCACCTCAAACAATCTCAATTATAGCCATGTAACAGTTTACGTCATTCTTTATCTAGACAGGGGTTAATGTTGAAGTCTCCACTTTGTGTTGTTCATTGCAAAAAAGTGTTCTCACAACAACAGCACACACATCTTCCGAGACAAAAGCAACTGAGACCTTGTCAATTATTTCTAACTCTTCTTAACATGACAAGGAGAATGAGGCATTGTTGGCGAATGCATTTCTGCTTGCTTTCGTCACACAGCAAGTTCATCTGAGGTCTGCCACCACACCTCGTCTACCAGTGATTTATTGCCATCCAACAGGGACTTGACAAATCCCTAAAGACACAATTACCGTGCTCCCCCTTGGGAGCTCAGCACAGTTCATCTAAAATGGGATAATGAATCCAAGATGTCATAGCTGGTTCGCTGCAATGCCCATTATGTGGAGTCCATCCCCAGTGCAATTATTGTATGTACAGAAGACATAGGAGGTAAATCTCACACACGTTCCTGGAATACTCTTGTTTGTTTATGTAAAATTAGTATTGCTAATTTCAGTGTTATTTGATACAACACCAAGCTAAACCAGGCTGCCTTTGTGCAGGGCACAATGAGTCATTACAGTCAGTACAGTAGTTGCCAATATGCAGGGGGTGGACAAAATATATTGAAAACCCTTATTCTAATTTAATCAAATTTAAGGTTATTAAATTTTACACAGTGTGAAGTGTCAACTACACTGGATTATTGAGATTTCATGATTTTTCATCAACCCTCTGAAATTATTTAAAATTAAATCTATGAATGTTGCTTTTAATTTTATATACTTGATTGATGAACATGATAACTGGTAATAGCACACCATCTTTGCTGTTGACTGAAGATATATCATTACCTTACTGTAGTCAGATCCAGACTTTATGTATTGCTACACCTTGTCATGACACTGCAAACACTGCCAGCATTGTTGTACTGAAATATTCAAAGCAGCTAGCTGGAAAATGTATCATTAATAAAGATAAGTGAACCAAAAGCATGAAATACATGAGAAATACAAGAGAGCTGTAAGGTATCCAACATGTGGCTCATCACCTCGGCTGCACAGGTGGAGCTCAGCGGGGGCAGACACTTCTCTCTTGAGTTCTCACCCTGAGCACATTAGATTTAATTGGAAACTCCTGCTCTCACCTGATCTGCAGTGTTAACGTCCCCACTGAACTCACTTTAACCCTTTGACCTGCCACGCTGTGGCAGGGAGCACGACACTGGAAAGACAGGACTCGCTTTCGGTGTTATGACTCAGAATGAATTATGATCAGTTTCTCCAGAGGACAGCACAGTCTGTCACACCAGGCTCATGTCACTTGTGCCAGTGTTTACCTAAGGTCTGAAGCTCCTGATGTCACATGACCCCAGTCCTCCGGGGCTACGGCCTCTTACTTGTATGATTGAAACTATTATGCCTTCAGCGCAACAGAAAGCTCTACATTTTCATTTCAATTACAGCTGCTGATGATAAAACACAGATCGGGCCATGACATTGGCTGCTCTGCTAATCAGTGGCAATAGATGTTTCCAATTAATTATGCTGGCTGGCTGTACTACTAGACAGTCTGCATCAAAGCAATTATTACTCCCAATTTCATTTTCTAACTATACACTTTATATGTATTTGTTGCACAATAATAACTTAATTGACACTATGATGATTATATGAGTATTATCTAACAAAATTAGTTTTTCCAAGACAGGTCAGGTAATTACTTTTTTATGGTGGCAAGAGTCTCTATAGTGCCATTTTATCAATAATCAATATATCTGATCATAAAAATTAAAGATTCATCTGTATCATGTACATAAATTCAATTCAGTTCCTAAAACAGATCCAAACACACACCAAGCACAGTTTTAAATATTGAGGATATAGGCAGGCAGGCATTAATGTTACCAGTTGATCTGGGCAATATGCAACCAACCCCTGTCTCTCCCACACTTAACTCTAAAATGAGCAGATAACTGGAATATTAAAAAAGAAGGAGTTTTTTTTAACCATCATTTGCCTCAGAATCAAATCAACAGATGAAATGCGAGGCAGCGTTTCATGTCAAACACACATTCAGTGGAAAATAATTTACAAACATGGAGATTATTAGTTAGTTCAGTTAGCAGAGTATTTCCCTGCTGTTCAAATCGCCTGAATCACAAGAAGAATGAAATGAAGTCTAACTGAAACTCAAATTCAAGCATCTAAATGAATATAAAGCATGGTATCAACTTTATGCATATAACTTCTTAAAACCTTGGTGACGTTACCAAAAACAAACCAAACAATTTCTTAACATTTTATGAATTTTAAGCAAGTGTAGTGATCACACTCATTTACATGAAAGTCACGTCAATCTGAGAAGAAAAAGGTTTATGCTGATGATACAGTTTACCATCATGAATCATTGCTTTTCATAGATGATGAGTGAATTTTAAAACACTTTACAAAGCTCATAGAGATCTTAACACTGTGTTTTGCCACAATATTAGACCTTAAGCATTATACAAAATTTCAGGGTTGACTAATGCACTGACAGACTTCTTTCTGTTCTGTAATGAAAATGAGTCCCCCGTGAAATAAATCATCAGCTTGTTTATCTTTGTTAGTTATTATGCCTCTGATCTGAAAACTGCACGGTCTTAAATGCAGCATTCACACAGGAGTGCCACGGTGTGACTGCATCCTGTGCAAATTCAACACCGAAATCATGAAATGAATTTAGTTGCATTATGCTGATTAGTTTCGTGGCTGGAGGAACCTAAACGTCTGTTACCAGCAGCTACAGTTTATTTTGGGTTCTCAAGAATCAGCTCCACTAATGAACAGATTGCCTCTAGCTTGGGATTTAAGCCTTTGTAGTGTTGAACAGCATTACTGGTGTTAATGGGACACTTATCTAAACTCCTGATGTATTTTAAGACTACATGTAGTAGCTCTGAATCAGCTGATGAGTCAAAGTCAGGCCATCATCAGCTCTCTAGTGGAACAGTGAAAATGACCCTGCAATGCCATTAATTTGTCATTATATCATTTGTATATTATAAATATTATTCGTTTTTCACACATGCAAGATAAACACTGTGTGCTTAATATTTAGAATGAAAAGCTACTGCACAATAAATGAAAGGCCCAGTACACATACTGTGGCTATTTTCAATTACTCCAGCTGAGTGGGTGGTTATACACTGGAAATCACATGATGTCAAGAAAACTGTATGGACCAATTAGAATGATAACAGGGGAAGTTTCACCGGCCCACATTGATGGTTGTGTTTATGTTTAAGGAGCATTTGTTTGAGGTTGAAGTGTCTTGGTTTATTAAAGAAACAGTCTGCAGTAGCTCCAGACATCATGTGTTGATTATTATTTGACTAAAAGCCACAGTCTTTCCACAACTTTAACCAAAGTGCTTTACTATCACACCACAGATGGGACTATGTCAACCCCAGTCCCTGGAGTCAAGGTACTGAGCTTTGTACACTCAGCATCCACCCTGACCACCTTCCCACACTGCCTCTGGCTTCATGTTTGTCACCATAATATAACCGGGGAACCAATTAAGCAAAACATATTTGTAATTTCTAGGAGACAGGGAGGTCGTCTGATGGCAGGCCTACACAAGTGTTCACTTCCTGTATCCTGTATGAGGTTGATCTTTGGGCAACAGAAGCACTTTGGTTATGGCTTGGAAGACTGAAGATAGTGAAGTAAAATTTTAATGTCTTGTGCCCTAAAGACAGTTTTAACTTCTTCTGTGTTAAAACCAAGCAGACATCTTTCCCTGACCTTAACCAAGTGCTTTTGTGGAATAAAGGTTAAGGAGTCACTGTGCTGTTCAGTGTTTTACTGAACATAAACTTAACATGGTTTTATCAGGTTTTAGTTTCGAGAGCAGATACTGCAGAGTAAAGATATACACCTTGTCAGTGAAGTGCATTCATTATCAACATCTGGTGAGTTGTGAGATGCATGAGTCAACATTTGCTAAATTTACTGATGATGTCATATTTGATATTATATCAACTTTCCTCTGTTTGATAATGTTGCACTCTCACTATCTTTGGCTTTTGAACTTTTGGTCAAACAAAACAACCAACCTGAAGACACCATCTTGGGCTCTGTGAAACTAATGGGCTTTTTCTTTTATTTTTTACATTTTTTTAAAAAAAATCATTACTAGTATTTGTATTGAATCAGTTGAGAGTATAATATGCACATGAATCAGTTATTAAAAAAAACACTGTTTTCTTACTCTATAAACACAGTTTCTAGGGGATTGGGTTGCTTTGAGATGCATATAAGGCAAATTCAAAAGAACAATATTTTGATATAAGTGTGATCAATTTGTCCAGCAGACTCCAGCAACATATCACAACTGAGTAGCTGTTGCTGCAGTGCAGTCTTTAAGAATTAATGAACCTATTTTCATCTGTAAAATCTCACAGGTGTATTTTATTTTCGCCACAATAACTTAATAAAAACATTTGATTTTTTGGATGACTCGTATGATTTATGGGAATTAGCGCTGCACACATACAACCAATTTTTGACTTTATTAAATTCTTCTTTCATTGTCCAAGCACCTGTCATGCAGGGCACAAATAACTTAGAAGTGAATCTGCTTGGTGTTAGCCATATAGTGCTCACACACACTTATGAGTCTTATGCGACATGTTTGCTCTGTAGCCACTGACAGAGCAGTCACCGTAAGGATACATGTTGGAGAGTGGTGTGGTTTGTGTTGTTTGTATTGATTGTTATTGTCACACATCATCCCAGTTAATGCTGTTAACTCCAGACCTCCAAAACTTACACCCTGACACACACACACACACACACACACACACACACACACACACACACACAACATGTCTGTCTTTTCACAGCAAGCAGTCAGACAGCATGTACAGTACATTAATTACAACATGATGTAAAGCCGATTCATTGTCGGCAGCGCTGCAGCCTTGTTGGAAAACCAACTCAGTACCATAAAGCTATCACTGGCATTGCTCCAGAAGAAAATATGCTGCTACCAGACATCCTACATGTCTCATTTGGAAGATGCATCACACTGAGTTGCTGATCAAAAACATCTTTGACCCCTATTCAAAACGAATAAGGAATAGCTCGCAGTTTTTTTTTACACAGTGGAGAGGTTGTCAGAGTTTACAGTAAAATGGAACAATCCTGGCCCCCCTTTCTCTTGTGTGTAAAGAAAAACCTCAGTCCAAAATATTTTTATGTGAAGTAGAGGAACAAAAGGTTACTATGTCAAAAAAGTATACTGTTGTGTCTGTCATTATCTAGTAAGAAGCCCAAAGAACCAGGGATTGTGAAGCTTTAATCTGCAGTGAAGAGTATTTCAAGTCATGTTCCAGACAGTGGTTTTTCCACATGTAACAGAAAAGACAGATCTGAGGAGTTGGGCAGCTTCTTCACTAGTAAACAGCGAGCCTCATAAATATTTCATTTTATTCTTTCTCTGCTGTATCACCTGTTCTGGCAAGCATGGTACAGTAATGCCTCTGTGGGCTTTTCATATTACAGAGGAGAGCCTCCTTAGTAGCAGGTGAAGCTATCAGCACATAAATCTCATTTCATGTTCGCCATTGCATGTTTGCCTGGTTTATCACTGAAATTGTGTTATGATTCCTATACCATAGGAATAAAAACCTAAGTTTAGGTGCAGTGCTGCAATCCTGAATACTCAAGGAGAGGTTGCCATGGAAACAGAGTTACATTGGCCAGAAATGAAAGCGTCTGAGGATTTAGACTTTCACTGTACATCAATTTTTAACCATAGATTGTTTCTTCATCAGTCTTTCCACCAACTTCAAATAATCACAATTGCTCCTTCATGGAGGAATGTGCATGAAGCACAAACCTGAACATAACAATCCCAAAGAATGAAACCAAATTCCTTTAATTAAAACTGAGATGGTGACTATTATAAATGAGGACAAGATGATGACACATGCTACAGTAACAGTCACTTTTATAATATAAATATCTGCCAATATATCAATGATAATTCAATCTCATCACTATACTAAATATATTCATTATTTAAAAACAAAGCTACCAGTACACAGCATCAGCCAAGTTCAGGTTAATTAACTGCACATTGCAATTACTCTTGTCTTCTTGTGAAGAATCATATGTTTGATGTATCTCAGCTGCAAAGAGACTTTAATGAAACTGCAAAAAAATATCAAAACTATCCGTCAGGGGCTGAATATCTTTACTAATTGCCGTCTGCAGTGTCAGCCTGTGAGTCTCCCCGTCACATCTCCATATGCTGTTTTCTCTGAACCATCACATTACAACTGCTCCCCTATTCACTCTGTAACACTGAAGGAGCTCTCCCCACACTGCTGTATAAGCTGTGTCAAGTAAATGGTTGAATTCAAAATGACCACAGTGGAGAATTTTACTCAGGGCGTTACTCATCTTGTGGAAATGGAATTCCCTAATTCCTGTGGGACCTTAGAAAGCAAATTATTATCCCCTCTGAGAAATAGCAGCCCTGAGGTAAACGCTGTCCGGGTACAAAGACAGAGAAAAGGAATTTGTCTCAAATAAGAGAAAGAAAATGTGTATGGTCTAACACTAACCTGATGGAGTTTGAAAGTGCTCATAGGCAGCTTGGCTCTACTTTCCCACACCAGGAAAGCATTTTAATGGATAGGTTAAATAATTCTTTCACTTAATACCTGCAACAAAAAAAATCAATGATCTATCTATGATTTATAAAGGCTAACCACTGCTATTATTAGTTACTACATAGTCGCCACAGAAATAGAAATCAATGAAATGCAATCAAGAGGTCGATAGTAAGTCCATTTGGATGTCAGCTATTAACACCTATGAGAGCCCACTATTATTCATAAGATTTGTTGCAGAAATAGACGATAAACACAGACCTCAAAAGACAATACAACATCTTCAGTTACTGTACTTGTAGCCTGCAGCCACAACATGCAGTAAAACAGGTTACAGTCTGTTTTTTTTTTTTGTTTGTTTTTTTGTTTGTTTTTGTTACCAGAGCAGGCCTATACAAATGCACATGTGTGGGTACTCACCTGTAGTTTCTACTATTCCTTCTAGTATCACCACAATTTCAAATTGCTCTGTTTGCATGGACCTCTGGGAGAGGTCGTAGAAGGGGCTTTTGGTGTCAATCACATGGCAGATCGTGAGTGGTGAGACGAGAAAGAGCTGGTCTGCCCCAGTACTGAAACCCACGTCCAACTCCAACTGATCCAGCGGAAGAAACTCGCCTTCGGGCGTCTGGCGAGACTACGGAAGCGTACAGAAACAGACAGAGACAGAGACATTTGTTGGGGGAGAGGAAGGGGTAAGACAGACTCATCTACAGCTTTTTAAAGGCCTTGGTGTAAGCTTTAGCACATTTCATGTGCAGTCAGAGCAACCAATTATCAGTCTACCAGAAAAATGACTATAATTTTCCTACATTATGTCTAAAGAGGCATCCACACTGGAAGAATATCCATCTCAGCATGTGACTTGATGTGCCACTGAGCCTTAAAATGTATCCTGTTTGGAATAACTGACTCAAATCAGTCGGTTCAAATTTCTTGGCACTACTGGGATCATCTGCCTTAGACTCACCTGCTGTGTTGGGACATTGAAACTAGAAACAGGTAGAATGCTTATTTGTCTCTACGACAGTTTTAAAAAGTTGCTATGGCGGGTGTGGTTTCAGTATGTCTTTATTCCAACTTACTGAGTTTATACTTACCTGAAACTTCATGGGAGCCTACATTTCATTTCCTATACTATCACTATATTCCTGTATATTACCATGATGACTGGCAGATGTGCGTTTGCATTGTAAAGCATTTCTAAGAAAAGGTTGTTATAGGTTTACTATAGACTTTTGTGAAGCCAGGGGGTGGACAGCAGGGAAATCCATAGATGTTCTCCTAATGAAGGACAGCAGCACATTTACACCAAGTTTTAACACACTACCACTTTGTCATTCAACACTCTAAACAATTTCAGACATAAGAATATAAACAAAATGCTCTTAGCAGGGTCTGATAAGGGACATTTAAATGAGAGAATTTTGCATGTAGTAAAAAAAAAAAAAAACAAATCTGTGCTACAGCCGTTGTAATTTTTTTCTACAACCATTATGAAAAATTGGGGATGAGAATGTAGTTTTATCTACTAATGCCTCATAGCTTTGTGCACAGTTAGGAGTAGGCTTAAATGTCAGTGTGTAGGCCTTACTGTATCAGTTTCTTTAAAAAAAAAAAAAAAGATGTAGTGGGCCATGACAAACCACTGGAATAGAACATAAAGATGCATCCCGACTAAAAGTAGCACCACTTACTTTCAGCAATTTGCAGCGGATCTGTGCAGAGACCATATGGCTGTTACGCAGGTTGCCCACCCTGAACATGAGAGTTAGTTTCCCATCTCGCATAGAAATCGCCGCATGTTCACTGAACATCAAGGTCTCAGCCCTTTTCTTGGGCTGAGACATCTTGATAAACATGCACCCGATCAAAAAGGCATCGACGATCGATCCGAGGATCGACTGGAAAAGAAAGAGAATGATCCCCTCGGGGCATTTGTCTGTGATGTATCTGTAGCCATATCCTATAGTGGCCTCGGTCTCTATGAAGAAGAGAAAGGCTGAGGGAAAGTTATAGACATTGGCCACACATGGAGTGTACTTGTCATTGTGAGCTTTGTTGAGGTCTCCTCTGATGTACGCGATGAACCACCACATAGAGGCCATGAAGAGCCAAGCGACTGTGTAGGTGAGGATGAAAATAAATAGATTCCAGCGCCATTTCAAATCTACTAGTGTCGTGAATAGGTCTGAGAGGTATCTGCTGGTTTCACCACCCAGGTTCCCATGCTGGACGTTACATCGCCCGTTCTTGTCCACGAACCGCTGCCTCTTCTTCTTTTTCTCTGGGGGAGGCTGGTTGAATCCAGACCCGCTAGATGAGGTGGTCACTACCTGATAATCGTCCCCAAATTTCTTTCGAAGTGCAGACATACTACGATGACAGCAGCGAAAGAAATAACAAAGGATTCAATGAAATGAAAAAAAAAAAAAAGTCTGGGTTGTAGTTGCTGCAGTCGTTAATGCCCGTGCGCAATGTCTCCTGTTTGGAAATAAGGCGATAAAAGTGCGCTGTCTTCGCCCCAGTTAGTCTTGCATCGTCCTCTTTCGCCACTCACTACTGTTGCTACACTCTACAGCCATGAAATATCAACAATGTGCGAGTAGTTTACAAACCCCGAAGATAGAAGCCATATGAAGCCTTTGAAGCGACGCACAGGATAAGGTATCCAAACGCGCCAGTCGCAGTCCAGGTTTTACAGGTTTATCAGTTGCTACGTCGTGGATTACTCATCGCCCGTGAAGGTTGGGGCTATTATCGACCTGTTCAAAAGTGTACTCACAGAGTAAGTTTTCATGCGAAAGTTCAAAATGCTTCAGTGCGCCATTAAACACCACTGTCTCTGCGTAAGTATTCACTGGAAATGGTTTCCAGGGTGAAACGTCTCTGTGCGCACTTGCGGCTGTGTTGGAGATGAGTCGCTTTCCAGTCCTTCCGTTGTGATCTGCACACATAGGAGATGAATTGCATCCGAGCATATGACTGTAAAAAATGACGAGCTGGAGGAAGAATATCACCGTCCCACTGTCGTCATTTTTGGCTGCGCGCATCGACGCTGATTTCCAGGCTCTTTTCGGGTTCCTTCCCTCCTCTCTCAGAAAAATGTCGACTGGATTGTCATGGTTCAGCGGCAGAGATCCACCAAATGCTCTTTTGGCTGCTTAGATCCTTCTTTCCCTTCGGTTTCCCTGCGCGGCTCCTGCCCACTTCCACGTTTCCAGTGATGCACTCACTGTTGCCTAGTGGTACTACAAAGACAGACAATTTGGAGGAGGAGGGAAGAGGATTCGCCTGGTTTGACAGTTTTTTTTTTTTTTTTTTTCAAGTGATCAAATACATGAAACTGCAGCCAAGATACTATGATGACTATGAACGCCACATCTTAGTCTCTTACAATAAATTAATGGCACTGTGGGTATTGCCAAAATGGCAAATATATAAAAACAATTCTAGCTCTGATAAAAAATAGAAATATTTTACATCTTTATCTCTATGTTGCACACAGCCATGAAGCATAATCTAATCATGCTGAGCAAATACATTTTTAATGTTTACCTAATTTTCCCCACATCTTATCTGCAGTTTGAGTAAAAGTCTGCAGTGGACATTTACAAATGCACCTTGTTTACTGGTTGTTCTTCAAGCTCACCTCTGCTAACAGCCACTCATGACCCTGCTGCCATGAGTGGCTGCACCAGCTTTACCCTGGGAACGTTATATAGGGAGGAGATCTTAACGGGGGAAACAAGTTCTGCATGGAAATCTGCTGACACTCATAGCAAACCGGATGAGACCTCAGGGGGACAAAGAGCCACAACCAGGATGCACTACTCAGAATTCACTTATCATATCATGGCCACAGAGGAATACACCCACTCCATAGTTACCCAGGCTTGCATGGTGTCTCTCAAACACACATGAGGCAGGATGAGCAACATACCACCATCTCTCTTACTCACTCTCTCTCTCCTCCTTCACTCAGTATTGTGATGTTGCTAATTATACTAAATCAGTGTGTCCGGGCAATATTTCTCCCAGCTAAAAGCACAATTATCACTTAATCAAGAAATCGCTGATGGCTGCAGCTTTGAGGTTTATAAAAGAAGCCAGTTGTAGCTGGCAGAATTGGTGCATCAGCCATAAACTAATTTGGTGATCAAATCAATTTGATGACTTTCACCTTACAAAGAGTAAATATCAGTAGAATGTAAATGAAGAGGCCCTGAATGAATGAATCAAGTTCAATAGTCATGCATCACACATGATAGCATCTGATTATGAAACATAAAAACTTTTTTTTTTACACTGTGCAATGAAAGAAACTTGTTTTAACTTTAAATATTTAGTAAAAATCTAGCTTGTTGATATTTTTAAAATCACATTCATTTTTTATTTATCTGAGCTTGCTGTGATCAATATGCTGTCGAGTCAGTCTGGTTCCATCTGAAATCCACCTCTCCTGTTATCCTGTTGCTCCCTGTGGTTTACCGCATGATATTCTGTGTCCAGTCTGAGCCCAGCATGCCCTACTGTACAAACGGTAGCTTCTAAAAACAGCACTGAGGGCTGACATAACTGTTTCCAAATGAGCGATTGCATGGCAGCACAGTGCAACGTTGACGTGCCTCCAAGTGTTGTCTGCGAAGCTCTGTGATTCAGTCCTCTTGAGAGGGACAGATAGGAAAAGATTTCTCCCATCAGTCGCCAGGCCATCATAATTGCCAGGTGAACATTTGCAACAACCTCTGCTGGACTCTGTACTTTTATAATGAGTGCATGGGGACACGGGTCATCCACCATGCATCCTGGTCCTCATTAGGAGGAAAAGGCTATTCACATATTTGCAGAGCAAAAATAAGGCTATTAGTTTGGACTGGCCATCAGCCAACCAGCCAGCAACATAAGCTAGAAATTTTTAATTGCTTCATTTTACTGATATACTCATTGAAACAAAAGTTTTTTCCACAACTCTTGTCAAAGTGCATATACAATTAAAAAAAACAGTGAGCTCTCTTTACTGTCCAGCATCCTTGAGCTTTAAAGCTCCTGACGCCTTGGCCAGTGTTTCTCTGAAAAATAAAATATTCATGAAAAGCTGAAAGCATAAAACAAAACAAATAAATAATAATAATAAAAAAAACATCTTTAGGTGTTATTGTTTTGTAAATATTAACAATCAGATTATCTGTGAAGACTACATCGGCTTCTTTTCTAAGTCAAACATTGCTGAATCCTGATTGGTGCACAGGCGTAGGTAATTCATCATTTTTCTTTTTGAAACCAGCAAGAAAAAAAAAAAACAAACAGATTTTTATCATGTGAAATAACTAAAATTGTTCTAGCTTTGGCAGACATTGGTGTGTTCATGTTGGATCCCATCAGTCATGGTAAGAAGCTGATTGAGAAAATGTGTATAGAGAGCCTGTCAGTGATACAGCTGTAAACTGCATTAGCAGACCTGGTTACAGAAATGGATTATTGTCACATTCAGTTTAGCTCTCTTTTCAAAGTATTTTTATGTGTTTCTAATTTATAAGCTTCCATTTCCACATGGTTACATTTTAAGATCACTCATAATCACACAGACAATTGCACAATATATAATTTGATGTGATGAAAGTGCCATTTATGGCATGTCTTTAAATAATTGGCCATAAAGGGGTCTATAGAAGCACTTATTTTAGCCATCATTCAAACATTCCCAACCCCACAGAAAACATTTATTTAATTTTGCTCAACACACAGGCTTTGTCAGTGACAGCTAAATACATGAAAGAGGTTAAGGCCCGGGCTTGTTCTTGTCACACACCAGGAGGCAGCTGATGTGTAACACTGTGCACTAAATTGGAATATATGCAGATTAGTTCTCATCTAATAATGGGTGGATTTGGAAAAGCTGCACTTTTCACTGCTGTCAAGTAAAATGTTTTTTTTGGTTTTTTTTGTGCTCAATGACTCCTTTTTCCACAACCAAACACTTTCTGTCATAATGATCGTGGACCCGTGGAGTGTATGTGGTTGGCAAACTCAATGGTCAGATATACTTTGATGATCTTTTTCTGTAACCCATTTTATAAAAATAGCCCAGGCAAAACCTGATGGGCGGGTGATTCGATTGATTTATTAATCTAATCAGACCAATGTAGGACGCAAGATGTATTTGTCGTCCTCTCTGAATCAGCCAGGATAGCACTTGAGGTCATTCTCCAAGAAGATCAGCCAATCACTTCAGACAATCTTCTCTAATTTTCCATCTTTCTTTATAATCTCTACAATCAGAGGCAGAGCAGGGAGAGTCGCCTCTGCTTGGATGTTGGCTTTGATGGCTTTGTTCTTCTATTTCCCCCCCTACAAATTTGCGACTTCCTCACTAAAATATTCCCTGTAATCATATTTTGCTGCTACAGTATTGATTTTTGAATTTTAAGCAAACAATCCTCTTCTCATGAAAGACATGCACTATGATTTTCTTCCAGCACTTAACATGATCTGAAGCATGCTCAATGGATGCTGAAGCCCTAACAAGGTCTCCTCCAAAGCTTGGCATGTAATGTGAAACCAGTGATTCCATGGGGGTCCAGCAACTGGGTCAAAATATGGAGCTTTCAAGGGACAGATGACATTGTCAACGTCATGTGGTAACTGAAGGATATACAATCTACATCTACATCTACAAGGCAGTGTAGTTTAAATGAAATAATGGACGTGTTCCATCCACCTTGAATGTATGGAAACAGGTGATTGAAAACAATTTCTGGTAGTTTTCAGTTTATATTAGAGATTTATAATAGATAGGAGTCATAAAACAGGATTTTAACTTGTAATGAATAGATTCTACAGAAAATTCAATTGCAATATGCAGATGTTAATTTTACTGTAAAACATTGTCATTAATCCACTACAAAAGATGATTCATTATAAGAAACTTTAGAGTAAAATTAGCAAAAAAAAAATATATATATATAAGCAACAACTGTAAAAAATGGGTTTAATAATAGCATAATTCAGTAGAAAAGAGATGTTGGCTTTACAAATTTAAAATGTAATTTTTATAATGTAGATTTGTAAATTACAACCGTTTTTAACAGTAACATTTAAAGGTTGTTCTTTGAAGTGGTTTACATTTTTTTGATATTATATCTTTTTGCAATATTATTCCGGCAACCACAGCTGCCATTTTTTTTTTTTTTTTTTTGTAAAAACAAGTTTGTTTGTTTTTTCTACAGTGTAAACTGAACCCCCACTGCAGCCAAAATATCACCTGATAGTGAGAATGACAGCTCTTATCTTCTCATAGTCATAGATGAAGTATTATATAGATATCCTTTAATAGGTCCACTTAAGAGGCAAATGGAAGTACTGTTCTGGCTTCGTTTGTTAGGGTATTTTTTCCCCAGTTGAAGCAAGATCTTATTAGTTGTCGCTGTGGTCAAAAATAGCATCCAAACAGGAGTGTTTTGTGGAACAGCTCCTGGAGATTGATGATTGATTACTACACAATTACTGCTGAAAGCAGCGGGGCCCCTCCTCCTAATCACTGCTTTCCTCGCTAAAAGGAGATTATCACATAGGAGAAGCTTGTTAGAGCCACTTCCTCCCTGCAAATCAATAAAAATTACTCAAGAGATTGCAAGCATACATCAGAAATGTCTCAGTTGAATCCCAAGGCTAGGTTTGTACATTTAAAGACAGGTACTGAACATAATTCTGTGTGCTTGTGTGGGGATGTGCGCCTCCCATGGCAATGGATCTGACCCCCACTGAGAAACTGGCCTCAAACCATGTCTAATTAAAGCTGCTTTTCAGTGCAGGCGCTTTGGAATTTGAGGTCCCCTCAACAATTAAGTGCAGGATTTCTTCCCGGGTCTCAGAGGAGAAGGAAAGGCACATCCAAACGGTTGATTATCCCCCCACTCAGTCTGTGCCCATTATTGGATTCACTTAGTTGATGGAACTCCATATATTGAGCAGGGAGAGACAGGCAGACCAGCATACAATCAAACAAACCGGAGACACTAGAAATAGGACAGAAAATGTATAGCATCGTATTTGAAGTCAAGTCACGAAAGTGTCAAGAGCTTCTTGTCATGATGGTCTAATGGAAACAGGTTAGAGAGACAATCACATAACCAGGAGGTAAGAGGTTCAATTCCTGCCGTGATGTCCTTGAAAGCTGGACTGGATAAGTGCGTCAGATAGATACATGAAAATGTGCTTTTGCTGTCATAAAAAAGTTTTCACAGTTTTCACATTGATTTACCCTTGAATGCATGTCTGCTGTCCAAAAGATTCCTACACACATACCTACATTTGTATATAGCATATAGCAAGCATAACTTCAAACATGTTTTAATATGGTTGACTATATTTTCTGTTTATGTATGGTACATACATATTGTGTCACGTATAGGTTAGTGTAACTACTGCTAAATAACTGGTAATTACAAATTAGTCATCACAAACTATGTGGTAATTGCAACATGGCTGTGTGCTCTGCCCACAATTGTCCACTTTACCAATGGCCTTTGAGCATTGTTGTTCTCACTGCCTCCAAAAGAACACTTACTAAAACTACAATACTCATCATCAGCTACTCTGGTCTTATTTCCCTTTTTTATCTGTTCAAATCACCAAAATCTAAAAATTACTACACTGATGCTACACTGTCATGTTGTTGTCAGTGGTGGAAATTAACTAAGTGCATTTACTCAAACACTGTGCTCAAGTACAATTTTGCATACTTGTATTTCACTTAAGTATTTAATTTTTTTTTTTTTTTTGCTATTTTTAACCTCTTCTCCACTGCAGTTCAGACAAATATTGTGCTTATTATTTGTTTGTGTCTTATTATTTATCACATTTATCAGTCATAGCTACTACTTTTCAGATAAACATAAAACAAAAACATGTGAAAAGCTTATAAAATACAACACAAAACACTCTCTAAAAGCAGTGTCCACTTGGGCCCCATGGTCAAAGATTTCAGATGCAAGATTCAAAAAATCTTATCTTATCATTTCTCAGTAGACATCTATGAGTTGTTAGCACATACACCAAAGGGTGATTTCTCTCTCCTCTCAGACTGTTCAAGGAGAAAATAGGTAGAATTATGTAAAGTCACAAAAAGTTGAGTTGAACAATATGTAAAAATTGATAATATCACAATTACTTTGACAGATATTGCTATGAGTCATGATTTCAGTTGGAAAGGTCATTTTGCATTTTATTATTACTGAAGAAAATATAAAAATGATGATGAAATGAGTTTTGGTAGGTCTAGTACCAAGCAACAAGAAAAAATCTAATCCATCTATAGCCATAGTCTACACTGCTTCAAAAAGACAGAAATCATTTTACCTAAAAATATGTTAGTTTGTTGTGTCATATAACATGAATTGGAACAAACCAACACTGCTCCCTTTGTACAGTTAACACTAAACAGTGCCACCTCATATTTGTATGTAATTAATTTGTAAGCTGTTAAAAAGCTCTATCCCCTAAAACTTGGCTGCCATTCGACTAAACTACCTAACACTATGTAAAGTACTTCTCCATTGCGGTGTTGTACACTGCCTTGTAGAAGAGGGTGTGTGTGGCCTACCCTGACTGAGTCAACTGGGGTGGACAAATTAACAGGGGCATCTGTCAACACAATACAACGCAGATCAACAGTGCCACAAATTGCAGTCTCCAAAATATTGTTGTAATACAGTTGAATCAGCACCACTGTATCGTAAAAAAAAAAAAGACTTCTCATCAAAACCTTCATGAAAGGAAGATTTATTGCAGGACTGTTATATTAGACTGCACTAGTTTTAGATAGGTATTCATAATACATTGCAGACTGAGTGTAAAACATCATAAAAAACTTCTATAGCTTTTGTGCCTGTTTTTTGTGTCTGTGATTCAAAATGAGCTCAAACTGGAGAGTGACATTACTTGCTATTCTGTGCTATCTGTGCACTGTGAAAAAAACACTATGAACATTTTGAGGCTAAAAACACTAGAAAATTGTTCAAACAAATAGTTTCAAGAATAGAAGGTATTATTGAAAAAAATTGGGAAATTAGACAGAATGTAATTTGGTCCTGGGTCTCGAGACAATGACAGAGTTTTATATATCCTTAGATTAAATGAGCCCCTGTTTGATGTAGTTGGGAACTGTGCAGCATCTATGGTGAAAAGCTCTGATCTTGTTCTACCTTTGAGAGCCACAGCAAGCCACAGATAGCTACAGATAAAGCCTCCATTAGGGCTATTATTTTAAAGCATCTCACCCCTTAATGGACTCCCCTGGCCAGGCCACAGACCCACTATCTTATCCTCACAGGCCCAGTTAACCAGCCTGGGTTTGGCTTCCTACAGGTGTGAGGCTGTCTGAAACTGCATTACGTCCCCACGGGGCCCCTGCTGAGAGTGTGGCGAGGCACTGATGTGCTGTCAGCACTGCAACAGCAACTAATAATACCTCTGCAGTGGCTACCTTGGAGACGTTTACAAATATTTATTAAAAAGCTTAAGTGAAGTAAATGAAAAAAATGCTGTTGGACTGTAAGTTATTAAAAAGGGAATACTTTTCCCTGTGTCCTGTTGAATGCAAACTGCATTCATTAATATCTGCCATAAAACAAACTGCTTAACAGTTATTCACTTTGTCTAGAGGGATTGAAAGTCCAAATAATTTTGTAATGTTTGGTGTTGAAACAATTAGTCAATTAAAAGTTCACTTGTTTGCTATCTTGCCAAGAGTTTGATGAGAAGCTTGCTACCACGCTCACATCTGTCCATTAAAAATTACGCTGTACTCATCAGCTGGTTTGCTTGGCTTTGCATAAAGACTGAAAACTATCCTGGCTCTGTCCAAAGATAACAAAAACCAGTTACAGTGCCAGCATCTCACAAATTAACATGTAGAAACAGTACAGTTAGAATGGTAACCCATTTCATTTTCAGTCTGTAGATGCCATACCTTAGACAGAGCTAGGATTGTTGTTTCAGCCTGTTTCCAACCTTTATGCTAAACTAAATTAA
The DNA here is from genome assembly GCA_038496675.1 of Rachycentron canadum. Taxonomy (NCBI): domain Eukaryota; kingdom Metazoa; phylum Chordata; class Actinopteri; order Carangiformes; family Rachycentridae; genus Rachycentron; species Rachycentron canadum. The sequence goes on from CM076658.1 coordinate 13,554,276, forward strand.
CTGGTTGGTGGCTGTGGTAGATCATATAGACATGCGAGTGGTATTGACCTACTTATACACACACACACACACACACACATATATTTAAATATATACATATATATATATATGTGCATGTGTGTGTGTGTGTGTGTGTATGATGGGTTTTGGAGTCTGGGGAATGGTAATGGCTATTTCTCAAGTTTTCGACATCTCTTAGACTCATTAATCAGTACACCAAAGGAGAACTTGATCAGTAATGAAAATATTCATTAGTTTCAGCTGTTTAATATTCACAATGCTGAGTGTCAGTTCAATATTCTTCATCTCCATTGCCCTCTATTGACCCTCTAGTTTTCCTTTTTTCTGTGTCCCATTAAGGGAGAGTAATTTTGCCTCTCAGATTTTAACAAAGCCAGAATCACATGAAAGGTCAAGCCTTCCTTGCTTAAATGTACACAGAGTAATAAGGTATGTCAGAAGTACCTTCATCAGGTGACAATGAAGCCTTTACACACACCAGACAAAAGAGGAGGGCAACAACCAGTGCTTCTTCTGGCATCTTGCTATGTGGGTGTTGTCTCCTAATGGTCACCATTGTAGAAAGGCTGCAATCTACCACCTCTAAAAGCCCACGTATTGAGTGGAGCCTGGTAATGATATGGTATGGGGTCTTAAAAGCTTCAAGAGCAAGGTTGATTAAACAACTGATGGGTTGGTGTGATGTGTTTATGTTAACATTTTAATTAGTTGCTGGACACTGAAATTAATGCAAATTCTATGTTCAGTCGATGTTTTATTTTATTTTTTTCTACAAAAAAAGGGCAAAATGTACAAACAGGTAACACTATCACTGCAACTAGACATTGAGACATTACATTCCTATTTTAACACCATGCACTTTAAGATAATGAAAAACAATAAATGTGTGTGCGTAATACGAAAGAGGTGATTGAATTTTAGTCTGAATGCCAAGCAGGCACTTGGCAAGGATTCAGTATTCAAGCAGCATTGATAGTATTTCACCATTAGTTGCTCCCTTGTGCATGCTCACCTAAGGTCCTTTAGGTAGTGTTAGAATTGGTTTCATGGGACAGATGAAGATTTCCAAAACACACCGCAATTTCAAAACCCAAGGTAAGCACTGGTTTTTATTACCTCGATTTTAAATAACACACTGCAATACCTCGTGATCTTTTTACCATTCAATGTCTGTTTCTCTGAGGAGAGTTCAAGTTTTACAGCATCTTAGAAAAATAATTGGTTCTGTATGTACAACAACAACATCAACAATGGTGATAGAAACATGTTAACACCATTATGTACAACATTTGTTGCCTGGTCCCAGACAACAATGTAGTGAAAAATACCTGTCACATTTGCTTGGGAGATGGGTGAAAATCGATATTCTAAATATTGACCTACTATTAAACTAAACATTTGATCAAGCATTAATATGACAGTGATAAATTCATGGTATGACAATTATTTACATCAATACGCTGTAATACTTTATCTCAAATTAAAACAGACTTAACATTCTTTTTCTTTCAACAACATATTAAATCAATGATTAAAAAAAACAATAAACCCAAAAAAAAAAAAAAAAACTTTCTAAAGGCACATGGAACTATTTGGTTCCAAGACATCATGATTTCTCAAGATATTAAAAAGAGGTGGGCAACAAAGTACAAGAGTTGGAAACTGATAAAGGTAATGTGTGTGTGTTTTTTTTTTTTTTTTTAGTAATGATGCTCTCGGACATCCATGATAACACAGTGCAGTTTGAGTACTTTGCTATACATAAGTTGTCATTTTGGGAAATCTCTTACATTCATTCAAAATTGATCAGATCTCTTTAGAGCAGTCTTGTTTACTTGCTTGCTTGATTCCTTCCCCATTGCTACTTATTTCTTCCAACAACAGGTTATAAGTAAACATACAGTGCAGTATGTAATATGTCAATCCAGAAAGCTGCCTCAAATTATCATCTGTACCATATGTACTGCAATTCCTGTTTCACGATTATGGAGCATCATGTAACTACTCAAGTAGTATGTTATAACTGCACCCTTGTCTTGTATTCATTTTCTCTAAATGAAACAACATCCCAAAAAATCCACTTTAGTAACTAGAGCCTGACCAATAAACCTGCCAATGTCACACAAGAAATTGAAGTACAGAAATGCCAAGATGCATTTGCAGTAATTGAAAATAATTTCCCCATTACATAGTTTTTCAACAGGAAAATGTAATACAGTTAAGTTCTTTTTTTAACCATTCTGTATAAGCCAAATTTCAAGGATCATTGTAATGTTGTTTATGTTACTGAAATAATTAAGTTTTCATAAACATCAGAATATATCATGTATCACTGTTTTTTGTTGTCTGTATCCATTTGTTCAGTATTGTAGTTATGAGGAAATTGAAGTTTCATATATTTTTCTGCTGTGACAGCACCCCCTACATTGTGTTCTCCAGAGGACATGAATTTTTGGTAGAACAACGATGTTAGTATCGACTGGAAATTTTGTTGGTGTGTAGGAGTCAACCAGCTGGAGGGGACAAATTGTTACCTGTTCATCCTTGCTGTGATCGGAGCACGCACATACGTTAGTCTGAGTCATGACTCATTGCAGTGAGTTTTAACACTGTCGTCACTTTCCGTCAGCACAACTGGATCCATGGAAGAAAGACAGCTAATGCAGCTACCTTCTTTTACTAACACGGGACAAACACAGCACTGATTTTGTAGGGGCTGAAGATGACTCAGCACCTGTTGAAACAACATGAATGGAAAGTGGGACTCATTGCAAACGTTACCAAGCTACGCTAACTCGCTTTATGTCTGGAAGCTAGTTAGTCCACGTTTACTCTCACCAACTAAGTGAATTACAAACTTCAACAATGGGTCCTCCCAAATGTGCAAAAGACTGTGACAGGGCTACAATCAGTAACACACCAGAGGAGTTGACAGTGTCTCCTAGCAACACAGTCAGTCCACTGTTGCCATGGAAAACTGCCACACAGCCGATTTTTGAAAAATGAAAATGAAAATGCACAATAGCTTCAGTCACATTTTAGTCCATAGTTCCCTCACATACCAAAAGTGATGAGAATTCACACTAGTATGAGCTGATATACTGATGTATAAAATTTAGTTTTCTGACTAAAAATAATCAACATTGGTATCAATCTGACGGATCCAGAATTGGTCGGGCTCTATTAACGACATTGCTTTCCCATTATTTTAATCTAAATCAGATATTTATATGGAGATAAGATGAGCAGTGGTCATGACAACAGTCTTGTTTTCTGATTGTACCTATAGTAGACACCAATGCACTGCATGTACACTGCACAAGGAAGGTCATTTACAGTGCACACCATCGCAGGGATGTGCCTTGCGATGTTTTTGTGACAGAGACTCTTCTATTTAATTGTTTGTCCAGCAGCTAAGCAGCAGTCTGAGTAGCCACAATGAATGCTTGGCTAGCAGTGGTGCCCAGTGAGTGCTTTGATATGTTGTCCATGCACAGACCTCACATATCATTCGCCCTCATTGGACCCGGAGCTACTGCTCATCATGTCACCTGACTGGCAGGTGCAGCTTCCCTCAAACCCATGGCGAGCAGTAAGAGCATACGCCTCCGTAATGGAAGCTGCTGCTCCCTGGATATGTTGTAACGGCTGTTACAGGAAGAGGCATATGATGAGTGAGGTAAGAGCCAACTGGTGAGGGAGTGGAGAGCCAGGACTGGTTAGGATGAGGACAGAGTGGTGGAGGGGGGGACGAGGCGAGGTGAGGGATCAGATGCTCAGGGTCATGTTTCGCAGCAGCCACTGCTGAGAGCGGCTGCCATTGCAGTCTCTCAGGGTGGGGACCATCTTGTCCTCCTCAGAAGGCATGTCCAGACACTGGTTGCTGTTCACGTGCAGCAGGGTGAGTCGCTGAAGACAGACAGACAAAGACACAGGCAATTACATAGAGGCAACGCGGTACATATGGACTACATAACACAAATGCAATTCTTTAATACAATTTCTCCCTACTATGAAATCAGCCTAGAACAATATAACACATACCATCATGTATTATTTTATTATTTAAGTTATTCAATTTTCCCCGACCTGCCTTATTGACTGTACTTCAGCTCTTGTCTAGACAAGGCTGAGTCCACCTGGGTGACTAAGATGAATCTTCACAGACACACTTCAGCTACTGATTTCCCATATTTCACAAAATTACCTTTTGACCCAGTAAATAGCCTGAGCTTGTTACACTCAGTAACTGAAGCTGGGGCAAGAAAAAAAACAAACAAACAATAGGTACATCAAGAAAGCAGGATGTTCCAGTCAAGAAAGAGACAAGTGTCCTGCCCCTTATGTAACACAGCACAGGTAGCTTGGGAGAGTTCAGGCTCTTAATGGCGGAGATGTTGTTTGTCATTCCCCCTTTTAGGAAGGGTTTCTTTGTGGATTGACTCTTTAGCATCAAAATGTCAAAACATTGTGTTGAAAGAACAGTTTTCCACTAAAATAACCATCTCAGTCTGCTCCTCTTTGTAGCTTTCAGTAACTTTCAACTCAGTGTTTTGGTTTACAAGCAGATATTATGCTCCCTGCCCTGCATGAGAGACAAAGTGAACAAGTGGTTAATGAAGCCAGAGCAAACGATCATTTTCTCAGGAGCTGGCAGGCTAAACAGGGGATAAGATGCCAGTAAATATTGGACATGGAGGTATAGTCAGGTGGTGGGACAGAAGCCCACAACAGGAGAAGGACCTTGTGATTGTGTTTCTGTCAAATGTCCAAGTAGGGAAGCATTTTGTCAAACATTCGATCTGAGAACTTAGACCTCTTGAAAAGACCACACTCACGTTCTGTATTGGACCTGGATAAAGAATTTTTTCTTTTCACCACAGAAATAATGGGTGAATTATAAACTTCTCATTTCAGCAGAATGAAAGGTTTAAAGAAAATAACACTGCTCTTGATACGATACATAAGTAGCTACAATCATCTTTTTCTTAAAAAAATTATACATACAAAAATAAATGTTGAGGCTATTTTATCATTCATAATAAAACTAGAATCAGTCTTAACATGATGAATATTTGTCATACTGCAAAATGATGATGTACTTACAACTATGCACAACAGCAACACACAAGGACACACACAGCTAAAACCACACACGCGGGTGTAAATGACATTTATTCATGTTAAACCATTGTTAATATTATTGGTGATAAGTCAAAATATCATGTGAAAGTGACATGAGAAAGAATCAATTGGGGCATTTGTCAGAATAATGGTTAAGTCTTATTCATTAAAATGTGATTCGTTAAATCTGCAGTTGATCGACACGTCAACTCATTCTTTTATTGTTTAAGAAATTTATTCAATAATTGATAAATATGAGCTTTTCTATGTCTGATTTCCCTTTTAAGGGTGGATTTAAACTTGAACAGTTCTGACATCAAATATTCCTGCTATTTCTGGAGTTTATTCTGCAGACACAAATCATGTCCTTGCCAAAAAATGAGCTCAAAATTGTCTCTTGCTCCACTCTACACACTGTCACCTCTCGTCCATCAGTCCTGTCTGTGTACTGTTCTATCACATAAACCAGAAGCCAGAAGACACAGCAAGCGCTTTTAAAATGTCCAGACTGGAAAAAACACACCTGTTGTGATGAGCTGAACTCAAGCCTCACATGAGCATGTAGCACAGAAATGTGTGGCTATCTGCCACAAGGACTCCAGAGATAACACCCCCCACTAACAGCTCCAAAAGAGCTCTCAATGGCCTTGATTAACCATTTATGTTCAGCCCCAAAGAAGTAACATGCTTCCGCAATTTCAATCCTCACTTTGGTTGCTTTTCTTGTCCTAATGATCACATGCAGCAGTAGAGGACTTGGAGTTGCTTGGTGAGGAGAAGCAATGCTTTTGCCGGGGACAACAATGCTGTGAGAGGAACTGGGAAAATTATGCTGGGTGCTACTGTACAAATATACCACACAGCGTTATAATGTAAGGGGGTTTTGAAAGAGAACTTATCACAAAATAAGAGAATCTCAACATCAAAGTTTGCACCCTGTTATCTGGGAGTCATTGTCAAACAAAGGACCAAACATGAAAGAAAATTTGTGACAACAACTACAAACCACAGTCTGCATGTGGCATTAAGACATGTGCTTCGGCATGATTATTTTATCCTGTGGCTGAGACATAATTCTTCATTTAAACAAGATTGTGCTTTGAGTGTTGACAGAGGATATTTAGCCTAATGAGTAAACAGAGACGCTGAGGCTATGTTTGACCTTAAGCTATAAAACACAAGGGTCTGACATTCTCTGCCTAGATACAAAGAAGTGCATGCATTTGCACGTGCACACACACACACACACACAAAGACAGACCTTTCCTGAAGTACACATTACAGACTGCCCTACAGGGCACATTTGTTCAAACAGACCAAGAACAAAGAGAGCAGGTGGTGTTCATCCTTACACACCTGCCAAAAAGCTAAAGAAAAGAACAATAAGTTAGCTCTACTCTAGAGACATTTTTCTCTTCTTGCTTTATTAAAATATATTTTTAAAAGGCAGTATACTATGACAGCGATAGAGTGTAGTTGAGTTTTAAGTATAGGTAAAGAAAATCTGAGTTCTCTTAATCCAGATTGCTTTACAAACAATATTTTTTATATATTTTGAAAAACCAAGATGTGAAACCAACAAATACTCCTCTGTAAAGGCTTGTTCATACATAGAGGTTTTTAGAGCTGAGGGTAGAGCTTATCTATAAATCATAAGAACCTGGCTTAGGCAATAATGAGAATAGTATTTCTTTTTTCATTCAAAGATCCAAACTTACTCTACTGGTAGAGATGAGAGAAGAGGGGCATAACGGCAGGGGGTAGAAAAAACTACCCACATTTAATGAAAATACTAGAAATGCGGAGGTCTTGTCCTTTGCTCATAATTATTTCATGCCTCCTTTGGGGCAGAGAAAACTCCCATCTCAGCCTCCTAGCAAACCAACCGGTCTCCGGAGCAAGTCGCTGAGTGTGTGCACAGCTGAGACCAGCTAATTAAATGAGGATGGTTTCTAACCATAAGCCCCAGTTGAGGAACATTATCCTTTTTGTCACTAGGTAGCACACTGGACTTGCTGAAAGGCACAAGAGTTCATGTTTGTTATGATCTTGAAAAATCTGGAGGGCTGAGCTGATTTTTGTGGTAAATCAGCAAATTATTTGTCTTAAAGCAGAATAAGCCACAATCTGAAATCCTGCCCTGCTCTTGTGTACTAACTGTCCTCTTGTGCTGGCAATGCCACGAGGACCTCTGTGCTGTGGACAGCAAATCAGGCCATCTAACAGCAGGTCACTTTACTGCCGCAACTCTGACACACACCAGCAGCCCCAGGAGCTCCTTACCCAATTTACCCTGCTTGGACACAAAAACGGTGGCATGCTACAGTGAAATTGCTCTTTAGCTTTTTTTGAGCAATACAACAGTACAGGAGTCTGAGGTGCAAACCCCAGATAACACAGCAGAAGGGACATGACAACCGAGAGAACGACAACCCTGAAACGGACAGAAATGCTGGGCCAAAAAAAAAAGCATTCTTCACAAAAGTATGTAAATAAGCAGGCAGAGCGGTGAAAAGCACTGATAATTGGGATTCATTGGTTTTACAATATGTACATGGCACACAGTGTGCACAGCTGCTTCAGGCCAATAGGAGAGTGGCCTGAGAGGCCAGGGCCATGAAAGGTAGGTTCACAATGAAGGATCACTTCAAAAGAGCTCATTTCATTCAGCCATGCATGTAGATAATTAGCTAAAAATAAACATGTCCTCCTCTATCTCAGGCATCATTCACCAAGTGCTTCCAGTCTAAGGGACAGCCAGTGAATTTTCCCATTGAAATAAAATATTTATGTTGGAAAATAAATGTCAAATGAGATCTAATTTAGCATGAAGCCCAGCTAAAGGTCTCGCAGATAGCATCTTACGCACAGAACCACCATGATGTGACATCTGTCATTGTTTGATGGGCTTTTGCCCTTGTCTTCATGCTTTCTCCCTGAAAGGTCACTGGTAAAAGCTACTTAATGCTTCCTTAACAATCTGCATGCACATGCAGACTAATAACTGACAGCTCAACATCATAACAACAAACTCTGCATTCACCTGTTCACACTGACAAAAAGCAAATAAAAAATACTCAGCCACAATCAGCTAGAAAAGTGCCTATTAGAGCCCAAACAGGTCAAACTAAACTACTTTTTTCCAATTCTAACAAAGCTAAACTACGCCACTGCAGGGCTGCTAAAAAGACCACCAGCTAAAATGTACTGACCTGCTCACCTGAGGACCTACAGCCCTCCCCCCAGTGTGGACAGGAGCTTAGAGAAAATAATCAGTGGGGCTGAAGTAGAGGCGTCTAGCAACCTCCAGCCGAGTGTAGTTGTGGAGGATCCAGGCCTGCACGGGACTATTGTTACAGTACTCCACTGTGGGGCCGAAGGTGCCATCCTCCAGGCGGCTGATGGTCAGACATGACTGGGTGATGATGTGGAGGAAGGTGTGTTTCTGCAGCGAGCCGGGAGTGAGAGGGACACATGGTAGGTAAATCTGACAGTTTTCAGTTATTCATGATTCAATCTATTTGGTCTTTAGAGCCAATTTTCAGCTTAGTAAGAGATGATCTCTCATGTGTTGTAACAACTAAACTCCAGGCACATGGTAACAGCTCTGCTGCGCTCCCTGCACATTGTCAGCACCTTCTTTGTTTATTAAACACATTTTGATCATGGACTCTTGCTGAGTATTGAATTTACAATGTGAAACAACATGTTTACGCTGAAGGTGCAAGATGTAAAAACTAAAAATCTAAAGGGGAATCATATCTGAAAACACAACAGCAATTGATAAAAACATCCTTAAAATGAGACAAACATTATCTAATATCTGTATAATATAAATGAAAAGAGTTTTGTAAGCTTTTAAAAGATTAAATGGGGAATGCGAAGCACTTTATTTTTTTCTCAAATCAGTGGCTCCTGGTTATTTGTCTCCTCTAACTTTCTGAACTCTCATTTGTAGTCATTTCAAGTAAGGATGCCTCATATTAGCCAAAAAACTTCAGTCTTATTAAACTCAAGCAGATATGATATGATGCTCTGTTGGAAATGCAAAGTATTTGAATCCTCAAATGACTAACTCTGTAAGAATAGTATTATCAGTCAAGTATTTTTTTTTTCTTTTTACAGATGTTGTTTCATAATATAATGCCTGATAAAGATCTGTGACATAAACTTTACATCTGTGCTGACAGTGTGCAGGAGTTCAACCTTTTCTTTTATGTAATTGCAATTTCTTACACATCTGTGCATGCTTAATTTCAATATTCAAGGCTTGGCATAATGAATGCATTGGGCTTACTTACGTTTTGCCAGTTGAGCTATCTTATAATGTGGATAACTAAACTAAACTAAACTAACAGTCTCTACTACACTAACACAAAACTTCACATGTAAACCAAGTGAAAGAATTAATTAACAGAGTTAACAGAATCATTTTGACTGTCGTGTTTGTAAGTGGCATATTCATGTGGAATTCATGTGAAAAAAAAAACAGCTTCTTTCTGGCTGAAACAGCCAAGCAGATGGAAAAAAAAAGGAGGACCTGTCTGTTGTGGTTGTGAATGAATACATGAGGAAAATATGAAAGAGTCAGGTATTCCTGTGAAAATGAAACTGATGACCAGATGAAATGTTAATATTACTGTAGTAACCGCGGATTCAGCTCGACTGTCACACCTGAGCTAAAAATAACCTCGACCACTGACAGCGGTGAAACCCCAGCGCTGTTTACAATAGAGACCTCTTAGTTTATGTCTTATTCATTTTTTTCATATTAAGAATGCACCCAGAGAACAAAGTGTAATAAAAGTGTTTCTCCTAAGGTTTGTTCAGCACTTGATGCGAAGGCCCCCGGGCTTCCTCACCTTGTCATAACCACATGTCGGCAATAGGATATCTCAATCACTGAGAAACAACACTGTTTTTGAAAAAACAGGGTTTTTTCTAACCCTCTCCCAGTAGCTGAAAAAAAATGCATAAATTGTTAATATAAAAGATGTTTTTTGAGTTGTAATTTCCATAATGTACTTTGAACCCTGAGTCAGCAGAGCTTGAGGAGAATATTTAGACTTTTGACTCTGTGAGATTCAAAATGTCTCTCTTTTCTATTTTCAATTTTTTTTTACAACTGTTTATGTGTTTGATTGAATGCTGATATGATACAGATTGCATAAGCAGGACTGTTAAGTAAAATAAAACCCTGGTGTTTAATATGCTCTTTTTAGCATTGTCACTTAACTCAATTTTAGTTTCCATTCTGGTGCTAATACTGCAAACGAATGAACTCAAATTGACTCAGCAGCGTCTTTTATGAGTGTGTCTTCCAGACTGAAAGGTCTATAATGAACCACACAACACGAAAATACATTAGGATTACATTATTTGTTTTTTCATCCCCATCCATCATAGATCTAATCATTGTTTTGTTTTAATTTCTGAGATATTATATTAGCTTTAGCTTGAACATTGGTTTTGCTTTTCAGTTGAATATTTGTCCTGTTGTTAGTGTAAATGCTTTGGCCACTTACTGCTTGAATGTTAAATGGCAGATACTGTAGATTGAAGTTGACTGCAGGATGACACTTATAAATAATTGTTTATTCAGCATCACAATCCAATTAGGATTCATTTTCATCTCTTTAGCAAAATAGATCCAGTCCACATCAAGATTTAAACAATCTACTCTATTGACACTTCACAGTCCACACAATGTAAAAGGATCTCAGGATGTACTGCACTCACAGGTACAAACTATGGGGCAGTATTCAGGAGTGATCACTTGAACTGCTTACCTCAAAGTCATATTCCCACTTGCCAACATACTATGTTAAAGGAGAACATGAGAGATACAGCTGCTAAGCGAAAATAGCAACTCAACTTCTGTGCTGGTAAAAAAAAAAACAAAAAAACAAAAAAAAAAAGGGTATATAGTGCCCTCTGGTGGCTCAAAGCAGGTACTCAATTTCCCCATTTTGCGCTCCCAAAATCCTCAATGTGTAATCTCATCAGACACAGATGGACACAATCCATCAGCATTTCATCAAACTCATTTTCAACACATCAGCCATCGAGAAGCAGAAATGGCTGCCTGCAATACGAGCCCCGTCACAGATTATTTGGCTACTCTGGGGAACAGAGTTCCTACCTCGGCATCATACTCAAACATCTGATTGCCCTTCATGTGGTGACACTTAAGCATGACGACAGGTCCGTTGAGGCGGGAGACATCCAGGCAGAGGTCATCTGTCCTAATTTCTTTATCCGCCGTGTATGAGAACACCTGGAAACAAGATGCCTCACTCAGAGGATGAAAAGCAACAGCAACACCAACATTTTTCATCGTCGTGCTTTCAAGAAACAATGAGCAATTATCACTAGGCTGAATACATAAATTCTTAATTTCACTGTGAATTACATTAGATTTCTTAATGTTTTGTGTGGTGCCAAACTTGATTTTAACTTACTACATGACTGCTCCACACATTATCCTACAACAAGAACATCAGAGGGAACAATGATAAGACCGATACAATTTTTGGCACAACCCATCTAGAAATGACAAAGATGTCAGAATGACCCACAGCATGGAGCTAAATCAACAACAGACTTTCTAAACAAGAAAGAAAATCTTGGCAAAAACCCAGACTTGAATTGCATTTAAGGTCTGTGGACTGATTCAAAAGTTGGCAGCTCACACACACTTTGTGTCCAAACTGACTGTGTTCAAGTTTCCAACAGCGCCAAAATCCCAAAGCTCATATTTCCAAGATAAAGCAGCATCAAATGATAGGTGGGTTGAATGTTAAGTAAAAAGCAATATACTTATTCTACATTTCATTTACAATAATAAAGAACAGATTATAGAGGTTTATTATACCAAAATACCAAATTGATTATACCAAAAAAAAACACAGGACACAAGGAATAATAATACAAGAATAAATGTTCAAATTGAAGTGTTTAAACGTGCTTTCCTCACCTGGTTTCCGCCCATGCCATGACAGTTGAAAAAGCCAACCTTCTCATTCTCCTTTCTTCCCATGTTGTCCACACACTGGTTGGTCTCAACATTTCTGATCTACCAAAAAAAAGAACAGTGTTACAAGTTTTTCTGCACTCAAATTTCAAATGTATCAGTTTCAACTGTGTCAGCTCAAAATTAATTTGTTAATATGGTCAGACCTTTGCACTACATTATATTTAATTTTACTGTTTACATTTATAACCTTTTTATTCATGTAAGGGTATAATCCATAAAGTGTATTTATTAATGTCCATGCCCCCAGCAACATGTCCCACCAACAAAAGAAGTATGTATTATGTAATATTTTTATTCTCAGACACAAGCCAGGGGCATTCTGGGCAATATTTCTCATTAAAAATGTATTGTCTTTTCTGCAACTTTTCTGCTTTATTTTATTTTAGCTCATGTTTACAGCTGTCCTCTTCTTTAATGCATTTGTTTCTACACTTACAAAACAATTAATCTGTTAATGGACTAGTTGATCAACAATTTAATTGGAAATTATTTTGACATCTGTAAATATTAGTAATTCTTTTCATGGAAACATTTCTTGGGTTCTCTGTACAGTTAGTTATAATAAACACATATCTCTAGGGTCAAAAAAAATTTAGAATTTGAAGACATTTCCATGGGCTCTGGTAAATTATAAGGAAAAATATTATATTTTAATAAAATATTTTATGTGCTTTTGTAGACAATATGACTTTTAGACTAAGCGATTGTTCGATAAAGAAAATAATCATTAGTTGCAGCCCTAGTTTAAAAATGTTATTTTAGGCTTCACTTAAACAAACCTGAGTTTGTCACAGAAAAACCAAGTGACTGTTCACAACTGTTTTTCCTATTACTAAGTCAACAGTGATTGTAAAAAGTACAGTCCACTTGTTCTTTAAGGATTTAAAGGTTTAAAATCTACTTTGACATTTTGTTACTGACTTACAGTAAATTTTATTTCTTCTACTTCACTTTACAAGCTGAAACAATGATAAGTAATCAGCCAATACAGTTCTGAGTAACCACAGCTGAGGTGGCTCTATATGTTGTCTAAGCAATTTATTATGCCTATCGTGCAGGAACAGAACAGTGTTCATAATTAAGTGATATAAAACCTAATGGTTCCAGCTGTTAAAGAGAGGCTGACTGTTCTATGGAGGATGAGAATCACTCAGAGGAAGTCTGCTTCAGAGGAAGTCTGGAGGAGCTGAGGTGCTGCAGTGGCTAAACAGAGAGCTTGTACTGCAGTACAGCAGAGCAGCACAGATGAAAATATCCTCTCATCCTCAGCAGTATGAATGCTGAAGGATTACAAGCTCATTCACCATTAGCTCTTCAACTGACATTGCTTTTAAATGGCCTCCATGTATTGTGCAGACAGCACACTGAATGTCAGCTCTGACTTTACCCTGTGCTGCACTGCTATCAGCACGGAGCCGTGGGCATTGAGAGGCAAAGTCAGGTCACTTGAAAAAAAGAAAATCTTCTTTTTCCTATGTGAGTGAGAACTCACGAATAAAAGGAACTTAAACTTCTGTTATCTTGAAAACAATTAACTACGAATTCTCACGCCTTAGCTGCAAATTATCAGACAGTTCCCACAATACCCTTTTTAATTTCTGAAGGGACTACTTTGTAGTTTCATCCCTGCTCTAATTATCTTCTGAAATATTTTCATAGTATCTAATATATTTTTATCACAGGGAATTACTTATCCTCTCCAAAATTGTGCTTCAAAATTCAAAAATTAATTTCAGCACAAGGACAATACAAAACTGTACCATGAGACTGTGTAGACTATATACACAAGCCTAATCTCACCTCCCCACCATCCACGCCTTAACTGTGTAAACATGTGACTGGGATCAATACCAAGTGCATGAACATCCCCTTGTTTTTTTTTCTTATGCGTGTTATATGCTGTTGTCTGTTGTGTTGTTGTTTGTTTTTTATCTCATTTTGTTCAGCCTGCGCCGGATTCTGAGATTTTCAGCTTTATCTCGCAGCAATATTGTCTTTCTGAAAACACAGCCCAGAAGCTACAAGGACATATCTGCCTGAATGCAGATGAAGCAGCCTGGGGTATCTGCTGCACTATGGGAGATCAGAATACATGAAAGCTCATACTTCACCAAGTGAGTAGTATCTTCTTGGAATCTGGGAGTCTGGGTAGATGTTCTCTAGATACCAGGAAAATGGTTTGCACTTCAAGGCCTCGCGGAGGGCTTTACGAGAAGAGACGTCTCCATAGTCCACCCGCATCACACCTGCAGACAAAATGCAGAGGCAAGAGACAAATGTACAGCTACACATCATCAGTCAGTATACACAGTATTTATATATATATATATTTACAGTGTTTTCTCTTGTTTTCTTGCACTGCCAAAACTAAACACTAGAGGGACCCTTTATAAAGTAGCAGCTTGCATCCTTACCTGAAAACATGGACTGTGTATGTGGGTCATTGTCGAAAAATTTTCTCTTAAATATTTTACCCTATTCATACAATTGGTTCAAAATCTGTGCCATACATTTTTCCTAGTGTCATACTCTAACAGTATGGAAGCTGCAAGATGCATTAGGCTTTGTAAAGCTGAACACTGAAGGACAAGGCGACAACTGGGTTCAGACACTTACAAATACATTAGGCAGATGGTTTCTCCCCAGAGTGCCTCTTGAGGACTCAAAGCTTGCATGTACATAGATCCAGGGGGGTAATTTATAATGAAAGAACATGATTGCAATTTGGGAAAATAGAGCACAATTTTCAAAAACCTGCCAACATGTAAGACCAACAGTACACTGCTGCATATTTATCCATCAAACACAAAGAAGGCAATGCAAATAGCTCCTTCTATAATACCAACAACATCTTACACTTTAATCTGGTAAATAGAAATTTCAAGTTGGCAGATAAAAGCAAAGAGCTGAAGGCCATTCTTCCTCCCCTGGCTCTCTATTTCCCCTTTTCTCTCTCTGCAGGGTCTGAGCATCACATGTTGCAGATGATGAATAGCCTCTTTGATCTTGAAATCACCAGTGCAGAGGAGGGCTGAGGAGGGAGATGCACTTTTAATAGGATCACTCGGTGCCACTCCCAAACTCAGCCTGAGCATTGTACTGTGTTCTTCTGTGCCAATAAGCAAGATCTGGCAGCTGCGTGGCCCAGATCATTTTCCCTAATGTCCTGGAGGAACAGACAGTCATTGCAGGGCCACAGCACACAGTTAGACTCATCCATCACAACCCAAGCTCTGTCTGCACACTTGCCTGTGGAGAATCTCGCCTGACTGAGTGTAAGGGAAGGTCGCAATTTGTGCCATAACATCGTTAGATTACGGATGATCCCTTACTGGTTGACACTTAACCAGAGATTTCCGGAGCACTGCCGTCTGCTAAAGGGTAATCACATTACTAAATCGACAGATGGAGGGCTACTCATCCTTCTGTCTTGCATAGTCATATTGTACTAGTTCATCCGTGTGTGCGTGCTTGAGCTCTGTTGGAAAGAAGGTTCATTAAAACTCTAAAAATGTATCTGAAAGTAGGTACAAAATAATGAATTCTACTTTGTGAATGACAAAAGCTGCATTAAATTCCTACATAAGACAAAGTAAAAGAAGAATTCCTAAATGAGGAAGAAAGAGTGCATGAAAGACAAGAAGAGAATAAAAGAAAGTTGGCAAGTCTTTTCTTTTCACAATTTGCTAAATGAAATATCAGCCAGCACAGAAGTAGCACAGAGGAGTTTGGTAATGAGGATTGTTCATATCTGCTTTTGAACAGCAGTGCACAATGAATAAAACATCTATTAAATTCCCGACTCAACTCTACAGTATATGCCCTGAAACTTTTAAAACATGAAGAATTCATACCATTTTAGCATCGTCTTCATTGTGTGACTCTGCTAGTCTAGTGGCAGAAAGATACTCTTTCTTTACTCTGTACCTGGTGATATGATATAGAAGAAGTCTTTGAAATCGTCCATCCACACTTCAGCCAGGCGCCTGTTGTTTTTGTTGATGACTTGGCCTGTTCCTCCAGGGAAGCTGTATGGGGTGGCCTTCCGGAAAACATGGCCCACGTGAGAGCATGTTACGATTTCCAAAGAGCCACCGCACTGCCAGATCTGCAGATATATAGAGACAAGTTAAATTTATATAGTATGTGGCAAGAAAGCAGACAAATACACTCAATACAAACTTAAAAAACATCAGGCACATTAATTGACTGATGCTCAGGTGACAAAGAAATCAAAAATCTGCCCCCAATAATGACACTTTGCTCTTATAAATTTCCAGGAGCAGCGAGGCAACAACATTATCATATGACCACCTGCTTTTCTGTTAGTGACTGGACGCTGCAGTGGGCTGCTTGGAACAACATCACAGCAAAACCACATACCCTGCAAAGACAAATACTTAAACTAACTCTGGTATAATATTCACAATTTAAATTAAACCAATAAAAACGTATTCTTTGGGGGGGATTGTAGATTCTTATTGTGATTTTATGTATAAGTCACTTTCTTTCAGCCTGAGGTGATGCTGCATTAATCACTTTGAATTTACACTTTTATATAGCTAAAATGAAATCAGTTCCACCATTTAGTATAAAAAATTATATCTGAACATTATGAGAGGTTCTTACCATAATGCAGATTGTTAAATGACTAATTTAAAGTGAAAAACAAACAAAAGCCAATGCAAAAAAATAAAAGGAAAAAACGACTTAGATGCCTGTACAAGTGGTTTACATATACTCACAAGCACTTTATTAGGAACACCAAACTAATAACTTTGATTTTGGCTGACATGATTACATCAGATCATATCTGCAGATTTGTCAGCTGCACATTCATGCTGTGAAACACTAGTTCAATCACATCCCACAGATGCTCTACTGGATTCAGATCTGATGACTGGGGAGGCCCCTGAAGTTTACAGTTTATGAAGCTAATTTGAGATGACTTTTAAGAAGATGGTAAGTTATGGATATAAACAGATGCACATGGTCATCAACAATAGTCAAATAGGAAACAATGTTTGATTTGAATTGAGGGGCCAAAATTATGGCAAGAAAACATTCCACACACCAAGCAGGTTGGGTCTATGGCTTCATGCTAATGATGCTAAAGTCTGACCGTGCCTCAGCAGAAATCCACATTTGTTAGACCATAGTATGTTTTTCTAATCTTCCACTGTATGGTTTTGGTGCATTTGAAAAACTCATACCAGTGCTGAGATCACATTTTTTCCACATTCTGATGTTTAACATGAACTTTAATTGAAGTTCCTGAACTGTATTAACTGTATTTGCATGATTTTATGCACTGCACTGGTGCCACACAATTTGCTTAGTGGATAATTGCACAAATTAGCAGGTGTACAGGTGTGTAAAGTGTATAAGTGCATAAGTGTATAGTCCATGTCTGAGCAATCAAATACAGTTAAAGCTGTGGTTTGACACTGTTTGAGCTGTTGTTGTTGTGCATGGCTGGATGCTTACCAAATAGCTAAGAGAGAAGAGAAAGTGACATACTGATATAATTATGGGAATTGGTATGTACCCACTAGTGCCAACCAAGTACTGAAAAATCATCCTCCTCTTTGTAAGTCACTTACTCTGAAGGACATTTCCAGGTTCTCCCCACCCCAGATATCCATGCCCGGATCATAGCTTCCTATTTCTTCGAAGTATGATTTGTCTATAGAGAACAAGCCTCCTGCCATGGTGGGAGTCCTGAAAGAAACACACAAATTGAGACAAAAACCATAAAAATTATTTTGTAATGCTACATCTCCTCCTATTGTATTTGTTAGCTTGTATGTGTAACTCTGAGGAACATTCAGAACATAATAAAAGACCAATTTGTTTGACAATTTGATACAAAGCCTTAGAGGGGTAATTACTTTTATCTTTTAATTAATTCTATGTTGAAGTCTGCCCTAAATTAATGAATATGTTTGTTGCTGCGATTTGCGTGCAGGCAACAGATTGTATCCAGTTTTGTGAATTCCCCCCCAAAAAATGCAACTGTTTCTATTTGTCTATTTTTAAAAAATATGATCTCATACACCCTTAAGAGTACAGCACAGCACAATCACAGATATGTATATGCTGTTCAGGCAGTTGTTTGCACAAAGACAAAGGATCTATTTATGTTTGTAGATAAAAATGGCAATTTTCATAAGCGGGTTCTTGTGAAGAAATTTAAATAACCATGTTTTCTCTGTAGCCTGCTGCCATGACAAATAAATCCTTTTCTCAGCTCAGATGAAAGACTGAGAACTAATATCTGTTTGATACTTGTGAACATCAATTTTCTTTGTGTCTGTAATCTGGCATCTTTCCTGTTAATTCCTAATCAAAAACATTACTGAAGTGGAAAGTCAGCCACACTTTTCCCTCAAATATGATCTAGATTTAGCTTCAGGGGAGGGAGAAACAATGCCTTTGTGCACCTGACAGGAAGTGTTCTGTCTCCTTTTCGTCGATCCATCTCCCGCTGAGGAACAGGGTACCAGCGGAAATTCAGCTTCCAGTTGAATCCACCATAGGTCATATCTGAGCCTGCCATGTATTCAAACGTCTCGTCGCTGATGACATCAATAATAGGGCACACCACTGCTGTCCTGGAAGACAGTTCAAGATTCAGTGTTCAGATAAAAGATTCGAGAAGCCCTGCACCAGAACATGTAAAACATGGAAAACAACAAAATGTGGAAAGGTGAGATGGCATATTATTATTTTCTCTGTTTTTAACATACAAACCTAAAGTACTGACCACATGCTTTTTCAGTTGAACAAATCTGGTTTTGGTTTTTAATGGCTTCTTTCTCAAGTAAGGAAAGGAATTAACTACCCAGTGAAACAACACTAGGCCTACAATAGCTAGTATTCATTATTATTCATTATTAATTATTATGTAGATTATCTTGCCAATTAATCATAACAAATTGCTATTAGCTGAACGTTCACTTTTTAATGAATCAGTTATCATTTAGTCTATAAAAAGATTGTCTTCAGATGTTGTAGTGGTTGTAGTGTTGTTGTTTTCATTGTTCAAAACACAAAGATATCCAATTTTCAATGCAAACAATCACATGTAAGAATATAAAAACAGCAAATATTTGGTTGTTGGTTAATTAAAGGACTCAAAGAATTTAGCAATTATCAAAATGATTCCAAAAAAAAAAATTAGCTTGGTATTTTCTTGCCATGGTGTCCAGGAAGTGGAAAGTTATTCAATATTATTGCTGAATGGATTTCAGCGACATTCTATGATAATAATATGTATTATTCCAATTGTACCAAATGCTGTTGTCCACTTCAATGATTTGGAGCGTGTTGTAATTAAAATAACAACATGAGGATTTGAAGTGTGAAATGAAGACTTTTTCTCCTGCAGTGGAACACAGTTTATCACATTGAATACTTGATTTTTTTTTTTAATACACGTGTGTGAGTTTGTACACATTGGCCAAATTGTAATATAGTATACATCAGTATTGAATAAAATGTTCATAACACAAATCTGATTTCAACCATATCTCTCAGCCTTTCATTTGATTTAACAAAGCTACCTGTATCATCAATCATGGGAATTTGCAGGGAACATGTGATCTTCTTTCTGCACCATCTCATCAGTCTGTGCCCAGAATTATAGACATCAATACATGTGCAGCAGCATTCAGTGAAAGTGTAATGGCTCCTTAATATAATATTCTGAGTCATATGATACCAATTTCTTCCTGAGGGAAAATAAATGTGTCTGACCTCAGATAAGAGATGGATCACAAGAGAATCATTATAAATCCCTCCATTCATGAACATAAATGAACACACCATGCTGAAGAAAACATAGATGTCCTACTGTTATATCTGTCCTTAAACATGTATCTGTTGAAGCAAGAAAATGTGTCCTTGTCCACTTTAATCTCACGTCCTCTAGCACAGAGACATCTGCAATAGCTCGAACTAGCTTTTCCATGTGAGGCAGAAGCAGACAAGGTAAAATGATTATCATCTACTATCCAGTGTCAGGCTCATGCAGTGTATTCATAACCAATAGTTTGCTGTGCCATCAACATTCAGATAGAGCTTTGATTCAAGCAGTCAATGATGCAACTTAAGTGAAATGTGATAATACCAGTGTTAATAAAACAAGCTGCAGCCTGAGTAAAAAAGATTTTAATGATTGACAATGAGATACTCTGAACTACTGTAGTTCACTGCTCTTAAAAAGTGGAATATGTTCATTATGCTATATTAGCACTATAAATATCAACATTAACTTTGATACATTCATTGTGGTTCATTTTGGCTCCTACCTGTCCTCTTTGATGCGGGCCAGCAGGGGCTCCAGCCAGCCAACAGTACACTCACAGTGAGCGTCCAGGAAGGTGATGACCTGACCTTTGGTGGCAGCCGCCCCCCTCAACCTGGCTCTGATTAAACCTGAGCGCTGCTCCATCCTCAGGATTCGCACTGGCACCTCCAGAGTCCGCACATAGTTCTCCAGCTTCTTCTTCAGGAAGTCTGAAACAGAACAGCAGACAATCCACCAGAGGTTTACCTGCAGAGTGAGAGCTGAAACAACTGGTCTGACAAAACAAGACATTCATATGTCAGCTTGGGATCAAAGGAATTCTGATTAGCATTTTTTCTATTTCTTTTAATGTTATTATCAGTATTTCAAATGAACCAATTTCTGACTTTATTTAAAATCTGTTGATTGATTGAAATAATATACAGATTAAAACAGTAATTACCAAATAAAAACAACAGTTTATGACAGCCATACATTTCAATTTACCTGGTGTATTTGACATCTGCTCCACAAAGTCAATACTGTTGTGTAGAGTATACAAAGCTACACAGGTAACTGTTTCTTATATTGCCACCATCAGACACTGTGCACAGTATTCCACCAACCTCGCTCGCTGGCATCATCAACTAGCACAATCTCCACAAGCAAGTGTCTTGGAGAGCGGTTGATGACGCTGTGAACAGTCCGCAGCAGGGTGCTCCACGCCTCGTTGTGAAACACGATGACGATGCTGGTGTTGGGAAGGTCGTCTGGGTGCACCTTGGTCTTACAGCTGATGGAATAAGGGGGAATAAAAAGGAGCTCAGTATTTTTTATTCTTTATTTGAATCTCCATTAGCTTCCACTAAAGCTGTTACTAACTTAATAAAGCAGAAGTGAAGAATGTGGTATGAGTTGTGATTATGGAACATCACTGAGCTGCAGGCACTCGTAGTTTTAGACCCTTGATATAAAGCTGTGTCTATTTGTGACCTGAAAATGTGACCAGTTCAATAAAAGCTCTCAACCAATTTTAGAAGCCTACCGAGGTCATAATTTTTCACAAAAAAAAAGTAGAAATTGTTTTATTGTGCATTTATTATTATATTCACGTCTGCAATTATTTTGCGACCCTTTAGGTTCATCGCAGGACCCATTGTTGTGATTTTTACATTTTATTGACAAAATGTTTAACAAATGTAATAAATAAACAACAATTATTATTGTTATCATTAGAAGCAGCAAAATTAGACTCATTCAGATGTACTCTAAGACATGAACATAACAATTTGTTGTGATATTTTAACCTAACCATCTCCACAGTCACAGTGGTTGTCTATGCCTGCAGCCCATTATCTTGTATGAAAAGCATCTGAGTGTATCCTGCTGCTATGCAATGCTGCCATCACTGCAAAAACATTGTCATAGGAGATTTACTGACAAATATCCCTAAAGAAAGTAGAAAAAGTAAAAGCAGCTTTGACAGCTATGTCAGCATGCCCTTGGCTTGATGGGATGTCTGTGAAATCCAAAGAGTGACAATGTGGCAAACCTGGGACGGCACTGTAGTGGATGATGGTGAATAAAGAATGAGCTGCGTTACAGAGGAGGAAGAGGTGGACGGCCACCACTATTGCAGGAGGAGGAGGAGTGGTGAGAGGTGACAGGGGGTGAAAGCAGCCATTGCAGCAGACAGCACTGCTAGTTCACTCCTGTCTATTCAAAGTGACAGCACTGACTCACACAACTAGGCCAGGAGGTTGCCTTCAAGACAAAATGTTATCACCCTTCAGAGGCAACAACTAGCAATTCTGCATGGCTCTGGATAATTTTCACCACATGGCTGGTGAAGATTTGCTAGGCTAAGCTGTCTTGTAATAAAGCTGCTGTAATATTTATATGGAGAAGAGGATTGAGCCATAATGGACCAAACTGGAGGGGTTGCAATCAGCTGAACAGTCACTTTTTCTTGGTAATATAGGTCTCCTTTTGCACTATGCAGGCAAAAATGATCTTATATTTGCTTCTCCACACAACAGAACATCTTGAGTTGGCATTTTCTTGGTACAGGTGTTTAACATAGGTGTGAAAAAAAGACATTAATGTGGCCTATTTTTCATTTGACTGGCAGAGCCTGTGGTATCCACTTAATAAAAAGTGCTGAGAAGAACTTGGAATATTTAAACATGAATCTCTTGGATAATGTCTCCAGGAGAGGTGGATGCCTGTGCATACCAGTGGCACAAGATGAATGTGCTCATGTTTCACACAAATAGCTCCTTGGATTTTCATTAAGTGCTCAAGTGGATCTTGAATGACAGTAAACAAAACCCTACTCCCATTCAAATGTCAGGCCTAATGTACAAACATAACAGAATCTGATGGATTCTGTTATGAAAGAGTGCCCATAATTAGAGCTGTTATTAATACAACAATATCATATGGACTCAACAAACAGCTTTGATTTTGTTTTAATCAACAGAATAACTTTGCTTTGTTAGTTTGGAGAATTTCATCTGCAAAGAGAGCACCTTGGATCACCATCACCCCTTAGAAACTCCTTTAATAAGATGAAGAAGTGCTGCTGCCTTTCTCAGCCATCTAATACTTGTCTGAGTACTGGAGCAGTTTCTAGTGAACCCGACATACACGTCTTCACATATAAAGGACTGAAAAACGCAAAGAAGCATGATGGGTGTCAAAGGTATCAAAGTTTACAGACAGTGGAAGAGCAGGGTGAGGACTGTGTTACGCTGGTCTGTTGAAAAGGAGATGTACACTATGAGTGTTAAAGGGTCCATAGTGTGAGTCAGAGCATGCATCTGGAAGACACCCAAGCTTACGCACCCATCTAACCTCACATCCGGCAGACTCCTGTTAAGTGCAATCATGTCACTAGCCATCAGATTGAACTGGTTAATCTTAAAGAGCTCCTTCATCTTCTCCTGGTCATCCTTGGGGATGTTCACTGCCTTGCCCATCTCCCCTGGCCCCTCATGGCTCCGAGATATCACCGCTGCAACAGAACAGATACAAAACACAAGGATATCCGATAAGACAGGCAACCCACTTAACGTCGAACTATGTAGTAAAAGAAATCACTTTCTTACTTTCTTGATGGGAAAACAATGTGAGGAGAACTGCTGTGTTAGAAAAGCCATCAAAATTACAAATTACATCTTGTCTCTAAATGGAACTGAGAATGAAGAGTACCAACTGACCTCCCTGACCTTAGTCTGTTGGCTGTTTGCCCTGTTCTTACCAGTGGAGAAAAAAAAGGAGCTGTGGTGGTTTTTCAAGAAGTCAAAAAAGGAGGCGTTCACAATTTAAATCAATATATTATGAACATAGAGCTGGATTGACTACAAATGAAAAAGGAAGTGTAACATACATTTTATAGATCTACTTCTTTGAAAATTCATGTCAATATATAATATGTTGTTCTGAGTAGGGAACGTGATCTAAATTAGCCCATGACAATTGAAAGACTGAATGACTTATACTAATAGTATATTTGGCATGGTGAGATGCACAAATTTTGCAGTGGGTATCACACATGCAGGGTTTATTATCTGTCTCTTCAGGCTGAGGAGAGTGCAGCAAAGCATGCTAGTTCAATTTCTGAAAAGTGTAATTTTCTCTAATTGTAAAAAGCCACAGCACAAAACATAATTTTCCAGATCAGTGTGCATGTACCCAACCGGTATTATGGGCTTTGACAGTATTTTACGTACTGGAGGCTTCTATACAGGATGTGCACATATAATGAGTATCGTCCCCTTTATAACACTTAATAACATCACACATACAGAAAATGTGATGGCTTTCTTACTTGCACTGTTACAGTGTGGGAAAAAAAATATGCCACCTCACACATCACAGGATGTGAAAATCAGTGCAAGACATTTAATACAGACAGTGCAGGGGCTCTGCTTAAGCTCTCTCCTGGTTGCTGTGGCTTGAGCTGACTGGGTATTAAGTGCTGTACAGTGTGGCAGCAATATTTAATTTTAATTTAATCTATTAAGGAGGTTTTGAATTCAGAGATTTAGGAGAATGTATTAATAGATTAAGAAGGTGTATGAAAGCAAAATCCTTCCTGTGGTTCCTATCGTCTCTTTTGCTGCATGTTCTGCCAGTCAAATGCCTGCAAAACATCAGCATTGCTGTTTCTGCTGTTATTGTTGCTGCACAACCAGCTCCTTTCACCAAAGGTAAATAACCCCCCATGGATTTATGACTGACTGACTGACTGACT
>CM076658.1:13579386-13685620 GCA_038496675.1 Rachycentron canadum
ACCTCTCCCTCTCTCTCTCTCTCTCTCTCTCTCTCTCTCTCTCTCTCTCTCTCTCTCTCTCACCAGAGGCAGAGAGAGAGAGAGAGTGATTTTCATTAAAGGGGACACACAGTTCACACCAGCTGCTTGGCCCCAAGTTAAGAGGATTCCCTACGACCCCTCTCGCAGATGGGCTGTGACTGTGAATCTCCTGTGAAACCTGCTCTTTTCTTTATGGTTGCTGCTGACAAAAAGAAGAAAAAATCTGATGGACGCAGCTCGAGAGCTGAGCTGGATGATTGAACAAAATATCTGTCAAACACATGCTCACCCCGTCCAATGTCTATATGTACAGGGAAACTTGGGTCATGAATTTTCAGGAAAACAACAACTTGTATAAGCAAAGCCTCCAGCAAACCATCAACACCAGTTCGAGCCGCTTTCAATTTATTTGTATCAGCAAAAGGTAACAGTTTAATCCAATGGATCATTTAAAGATTCAAGATTATACATATTTTAATCTGACTATCAAAAAATGATTACTACTGAATAACTTGTGGAACAGTGCTGTCAGATGAGAACAATCACAGAGAGCAGAATACTTTGTGAATGTTGTACGAGACAGTCCTCAGGCCTTGAAATAACAAGGCAAACGGTTGCACAATATTTCTGGTCTCTTTGTTACAACTTCAAGTTTCCAAAACATATGACAAATTCATATTTTTCAAGTATGGATACACTCAATGTGATACAAATAATAGCCCAATATAACTGAATAACTGAATCACATTAAACTTGGTTCAAACTTTGTAATAAAATGAAAATGTTTTCATGTTTTAAGTGAACCTCAGTCAAAACTGCAGAGACTAGTATAGTTGCTTAATAGTATAATAGTATAGTTTTTCTGATAGATTTGAATAACAAGTCCTGGATGTTTGGCTATTAGCCATTATGGCCCTCACAAGACAAATCACTATGTTGATATCACTATGCTGACTCACTGACATTAAATTAAGATGGTGAATATAAACACTATAACCACTAGACATCAACATGTTAGCATGCTAATGCTAATGTAGCCTAAAAAAGCAAGGATTTTTCAAAGGTTTCAAGTGACATATATTATATCATGTGAAATATTTCAATATGTAATTAGAACATTATCACATAGCTAATTAGCAACACTTCACTTCAAGACTTTAAATTACAGTTTTTCACCTTCAAAATTTTCAACATTGTCCGTCTAGGAGTTAATCAAACAGTCAGATTGAATATAAATGTTCAAAACATTCAAATCAATATAGCTAAACACAGTTCAGAGAGGTTACTATTAACAAACAAACTGGTATTTTCAAGCTCACCACACTGTCCTCTGGACAGACGATTCATTATGAAAGATGACCATGACCGCTTGGAGAAAACAGTGGCTCTTTCTGTCCTCAAGTCAATCAGTCTAATTCAGTGTCCTTGTCTGCAGCTTTATCCTCACGCTCACAAGTAATTGGTCTTCTGAGACTCGATCACTAAGATTTCAGAAGAGTCATGTCTCGTTGCCCATTATGTAATGTATGAGATCATTATTTTGACAAGTCTCAAAAAAAGATTTGCCACATATTGTATACGTACACCTACGCTATGTTATTTCATTATTGAAATGATTGCCAGCTGCTTTTATCCTTGTTTCCGCGATTCAAGATTGCTCTCATCAAGGTGGACTCAGACACTAATCCACATGCAAATGGTGCTTTGAGTCCTTCATCTTGTGGTGACAAACATCATCCATCTATTTTCACCTCAGTGTAGAGGAAGCTTTTCTGTCAAACTGTGAACACACGAAATTCATTTACTGTGAAGGAATTTTTACTTCTTTAGGTCTCAAGGAAGTATTGAACAATGTTTGCACAGGTCACTTAGAAGTAATAAAAAGTATTGCCTCAAAGCAACTTCATTGTCTGTCTCAAGGATCGCTATGAAGACGCTGATAGAGTCAAGCTGCTACATCCCCCAATGGCTGTTGTCATAACAACCTAGGTCGTAAAGACACGATGGGCCATTCAGGGTCACAGTCATACGATGAGGAGGATATAAGTAATGCATAAAATATACTATGTAACTTAGTTTAATGTGTTTCAACATTTGGGATTTGGTGCCCAACAGAATCTTTACATGTATGGATAAGTGCTGTGGCCCCATGACAAATATCATTATTTGGACATCTAGTACATTTTGCATGGGTTTAAATATGCACAGGAAGAAAATAACCTTAAGAATTGGGTGGCATTACAGTGTTAATTTATATTACTCCTCGCTACTCTCCTTGATTGAGTCTCAAAAACCGCTTCTGCTTAAGACATCTGGTCTTCTGAAAAATCTTCAGTTCAAAAATGTTGTCACTTTTATAATATGAAAATTTTACAATTTATTTAAAATCAGTCGATATATCGATAATTGACATTTCATTTAAAAATACAAAGCTTACACCAAACATTCATTTAAACGACCACACATAGCTTTGATAAATTAGATTGAAGTGGTGGGTCTATTTTCTTTATCTACAAAACAATTCCAGTTTTTAAGTTAGTTTTTAAGAAGTGAGTTTAACAATCAAAAGGTGTTCAACTTTGTTTTACTCCTGACAAATGACAAAAGTGCTAACAGATGATAAACAACAGCTGTTGTCTGATGATTGACCTCCACAATATGAGTCCACTATAATAGATGGTGGGTTAAGATGAATTTAGTATTTTAGTTTAGTATTTTAGTTTAGTAATTATTTATTATTATTTATTATTAAAGTAATTTAAAAAATAAAATAAAAAAAATAGCAACAAGAATATTTCTAAAAGAAGAGTTTTTACAGATTCCTACTACAGTCACTCATGGATGGAAATCAGTATCTACTAACTGAATTTACTGATTTGACTCGAAGGTCAGAATGAGTGCTACTCAGGCTGGAAAACTGTCATATCACAACTAAAGTGGCTGTAAAAGGGAGCTTCCTGCTCAGGTCTAAGCAAATAACCCAGATGATGTCATTAGGGTTACCTCAGGTTGATATTGAGAAAAGAAAGAAACTTTTTATACAAACTGGCTGCATGCAGTTTGAAAGATGTTTCAAATCCATTTAATATTTTAAATATATTTAATATTAAAATTTAATACGCTGAGTTTTGGGAAGTGCAGTGGTTTGGCAATTAGTATAGACAGCCTTATTTTTTTCCGCTGGTTTTATGGAAGTGGAGTGCAAGCAAATGTAAAATCCAAAATAAACACAATGGACAGCAGTGACAGGCCATAAAGAGCAACCTAGAAACCACTGACATGAGCCAAGTGCCTGCTCTTATCAGGAATTTATTGCAAACATTCTGACAAAGAGTCATTATCTATTACCTGGTGATGACTAACATGGGATCACTGAACCATTGTCCAACACAAATGAAATGGAGGAGAAAGTGACTGCAAACCATAAAATTACACTTCACCCTTAGGCAACCTAACCTAAAACTTAATTTATTTAAACATGCATAATCAATATGAGTGATATTAACATTCAAATTTCTCTGAGTAACGCAGTTATCAACCAACGTTAGCTTCTTTTTTTAAGCTTCTTTAGCTGATTGTTATGGTCTAATAGCCCCATATTAACTCAGAGACAGTAGCTGTAAAACTAAGACAGTTCTGATAAATCCCCTACATGTTTATAAATCCAGCACCAAGCAGAGGATCTGTGGAACATTTCAGCATCTTTCTGCTCCAAAAACATACTGTTTTAGTCTCAAAGCTTATCAACAACGCCAGAGGTAGCTGTTTGGAGCAAAAAGCTCTATAAACGTACTGTGCCCAGCACCAAACAGCAGATTAATAAAGTTAGAAATATCTGTGGATCATAGTGGAGCATTTTGTCGCCAAACACCCAGATATTTCTCTCTGAAAGACACATTAAGAATCAAGTGAACAGAAACATGACTCTATTTGAACGCTCATGAAAATGGTAGTTGTGTGAATAGGCAAGTGTGCTCCAACAAGTTTGCCATAATTACTTTAATAATATGTCAATAATATGACAAAGGTATGTTTGTCTTGTTCACAAGTCGTTTATGACGCCTAAAACGGGCCAAAATATGTTAATGCAAGTTAAAGACAGAGCTCCAATGAAAGCGAGTGTTGGAGTTAGGAGTTGCCAGATTCAGTTGTGGGCCGAATGAATAAGATTACACCTAAAATTTAAAACACCTGCAGTATTGAGTGAATGAAAAAAAGTCTCAACACTCAGATCATATATTAAGCAAATCATCTACTTTGTAAGCAGTGTAACGGTAGACTTTTGCACGGTAATCAGTCTCAGTAGCTGGCAGCTCTGCCTCATTCTAACCTTAAAAGCAGCTTAGCAAGCCTCTTAGAAACCTGCTTACTTGAGGGCATGTGAGGAAACAAACTTGGATAAAGTTGTATAGTGGTTCAGGTTGATCTCAGAGACACACACAGACACATACAGAGACATTGGTTTAAACTTACAAAAGTAAATGAATCAATCTTCATGTAATCAAATTAGAGATAGGGGTTCAACACATCGTAAAATTATAAGAATCATAACAGTGTTTTGCATTTTTTAGATGAATAACTACAAATTAGCTTTTTTTTCTACATTAGTCATCTTCATCGTGTTAGTAGGATTTGTGACAAATGACATTTTGTTTAAATACTAAGGTGAAACGATTTTTAAGTCGACAGCGTATATTCACAAGCATGTCTCCGCAAACCTTATCAAAGTTTAGAGCATCCACAACTAAAAATGCAGAGACACAAAACAAAAAGGGTAACTGTCAGTTTACTGTTGCCTCACTTATAAAGTGGGGTTATCAGGTATTCAGTAGTCCTACAATTTAGGAAAATTCTAAGTGCACTTTTCTGAAGATGGCTCATAAACAAAATAGGTTGGTAAATGCAAATTGCTGCCTAAAGAGAAAACCTACTGCATGTTCCCCGGTTACATAATATGGCAAAGACCAGTTCTTTTGTATGTTCAAGGACATGAAAAACCAATCAAGACCTCAATCTGATGTAGATCTAAAACTGTAGATAGTGATTTATGTGATCTATTTTTATTTCCAATGAACAACACCATGACCACTGTAGTACAGCTTGTCTGGAAACAAAAGCTGTGCTAGGAGAGAGATCGCACTTCACCCACTGAAAAACACACACCGTACAGATTGCTTGACAAGCAGATAGTAATCCTATATTTACTCTGATTAGGTTGTCATTATGTCATGAAAGGAATTACTACCTAAAAGCTACTATTTCAAAAAGTGCAGGCCTTTGTGTGCTCTTGGTTTCAGCGCATTCCAGTACAATGTTAAAATATATTTGTAGACAGTCTATTTGTCTATTTATTTATTTTTGTCAAAATAATTTTTTCAGTGTGCCTTAAAACCAATCTGCACTTACAGCTACATAGCTACTGTGACACTGTCAAAAAATAAAGAGACATGTCAATAAAAAAAAAAAAGAAAACCAGTATTACAGCAGGCTTTCAAGAATGGTAGAGGAAGTTTTCAATGCAGCATATTTAGTGTTTTTTAGTGTCAATACATGGAAAAACATGCCATGGTCCTTGAGCATGATTTTAGGAATGTAAATGTCTCTTAAATGTTAGAGGAACTTAGAAGTTGAAGTTATTACAGATTCAAAAAACTACAATATTTCAAGGTGGATTAGGACTAACTCCCTTTAACATATCACCAATGGAAAACCATATCAAATCATCATCAACCAAATCAATTCCTTTGGATTTCAAGGGCATTAGCAGTCATTCAAATTTTAGAACATTTTTAGAACATTTTTTTCCCTCAATCGATTTCAGCTTCACACAGCAGGAATGTAGTTCTCATGACACCTAAATCATGTGTGCAAAAGCCACTAAAATGATAAAAACCTTTTTCAAAACCTGTTTCGAAACTGCAAAGTCAGTCAATCATTGTCACCCATGAATAAAACCCTCTCACCAGTGAAGACTTGGACACCAAATTACTGACTCTAGAAGAAAGAAGGATACAGCAAAAAATGTAAAGTAAAAATGTTCAGACCTAGCGTGATGATTTACTGTAACAATGAGAGAGGCTGCACTGAGAGTCCAAGCCAATGTGAGTTGGTTTGCAGTGACATTCTTCAGAAATGAGAACATGTATGCACCCATGAAATGACTGCTTCAGCATTACTGTAAAATATGTATTACTATACTGTATTGCTTCATCATTTGTACATCTGACTGTAACCACTTATTTACTGCAAAGCACTGTCTGAATTGATGGTTATCATACTGTAGTACAATGCGGCCAACTGCAAAAAGGTATTTGTGTAGCATACTGCACACACCCACACTGTTTTTACTGTGATCTTCTACAGAGTAGAACGATTTCGAGGACAAGGAACAGGAGGTGGCTAGGTGGCTACTGTATATATGTTTTTTTCTATATGTGTATGGGTTTTGTACAGATTGTATATGGTCTTGTACAACACTGTACTATAGTTACAACAGTAACATTTAAATAAAATAAATAATTTTAAAAAGATTCTGTTTCAACATTGCAGTTATGTTTCCTGGGTACATTTCAACCCCTCTCAGCAGATTACTGTACTGTGCTGTCATTTTATAATGTATATACAAGCCTGTAGGAGATAGAAGGTTTAGATTCAGAATAACGTACATTCACAAATTTACTGTTATGCATAAGGTGTTTTAAGATGCATATAATATTCAATGTAGTGTTTCATTTTGTGACATGTGGCACTTTGAATTTTGTGCGTGCAATTTTTGGATTTGTGTCTGTAGTTTTAAAAACAATTAGACCAAGTTTATAAAGTATGTGAGCGCAGATTAAAAAAAAAAATGTATTTGTGAATTCATATAATATAATTGCTGTAATTTAGGAAAAAAATTGAAGGGGAATGATGAACTGCTCTGAGAATTGCAATAAGAGTTATGGGAATGACGTTTCTGTGTAAAGTGATAGAAACTCCCTTTAATAAAATCTTAAGTCCACTCACAGCAAAGCCCTTTGCTAACAGAATCTTAATTTTAAGAGAAAACCAACTGAAAAATGGCACAGTTGTCATTAAAGTTTAAAGAGACATGAAATGGAAAGGTGGAGGGGATGAAGCAGTCGAGACTGAGATTTAGTGTATTTCATAATGGACTCCTGAAACCTTTGATCACGTCTATTTGGTGAATAAAAGGTGTTGCAGCACTAATCTGGACTCACCTCGGAGAGCAGGGAGCAGCGAGCGGTCTTTCCTATCATCACATTTGTTACACTCGCTGAAGTAGAGCAGCAAGAACACATCCACCAGCACCCACACTAGAGAGGTGGTCAACACCACCTTGCAGTACACGAACCGTCGCATCACCTCCCGGGATGTCGGCCAGGCAGCCAAACAGGGAGGGTCACAGTGAGCGCTCAGGAGTCTGCTGATAAGGTGTTCGAACTCTGGAGACAAGGTGTGAAACCAAGCAGGTTTGACTGAGAGGCATCATCCTACAGGGGAACGAGAGAAGAAAATTGAATTAAGATAAATCTAATGACAAAAGAAATCATGATAAATATTTTAGCCTTCATAATGAAGCTATGATGACATAAAACAATCCGCTTATCAAAAAATATGATCTCAGCAAAATCTGTGAGGCCCTACATTCAAAGTAGATCAATATTTGCCTCTTGTAAGAGTGATTAATCCCCTTCAGATTTCACTTTTTGGATTTCATGGCTCTACACAATTAGAGGCTTATTTCCTTTTTTTTTTTTTTTTTTTTTTTTATTAGTGCAATGCAACATTACACAAAAGCTGAAATAAATTAGACAGACACACAGTGGGCAGACAACATGTCCAAACAGATTCTGTGATACAGCGCTTTTTATAGAAAAGGCAGGTTATAAGTTAGATCTGGAACAGATGCACAGTTGTATATGTTAATGGAGGGAATAATTGTATAATGATTGAATAATAATAATGTAAACATATAAGGTAGGAGAAGATTAGGGCAGAAATGCATAAGAAGAAAAGAGGAGTGAAAAGCATATACAATTGATCTACATTAACACTACAGCCCCATCTATGTTGGTTGATTTTTGAGGCATATCTATATTTGAGACTTCTGACAGTAGAGTGACTCGTGACTCAAGGGTTAAGGTGCCACCCATGAAACACAACAACCCCAGTTTGAGTCTGGCCAGAGAGCTTTGTCGCTTCTCCTTCTACTGCCTATAATAAAAGGCATAAAATTACACTGAAACACATTGAATTTGCTGTGACCACGGGTGCACTGATATATCATTATCAACATCATAACGTATCGTTACCAGGGCTGTTTCAAACCACACACAAATCTGAATTTCTGCCAGATGTGTTTCAGTGTCATGCAATTTCCCCACTGTCCACTATCAATTACAGTGATTAAGTCATGGTGGCTGGCAAACTCAGTTTGTAGTGCCACAGCAATCCCTGACATCATGTTAACTCACATAAACATGATCTCAGTTAGTAACAACACAGAACGTAAATAGCTCTAAAATTTGAGAAAAAGATAGAACTGGTCAGATCATGAATCAGTATGAGCAGGTAGAGATCGCCAGGAAGAGAGAAAAAGATGGATTGCTGTGGCTTTAGTTGTGGATATATGTACATGTGGGACAGTTTATTAATAAACTTGTCAGTGGTACCCACACACAATTTTATGATTGCACATTGGAGTTCACACACAGCTTCCCAGATGGACTGACCCCAGATCATTTTCCATTTGAAAAGATGAGTGACCGCTCATTTCCCCTATACAAACTTATCTTACTTCATCAGCACTGCTGCTAAAACCATGATGTTGAATATCTCATTGGCATGTATGCCTCACAATATTTATAAAAAAAAAAAACAAACAAAAAAAACAACATCATTTCATGTCAAAGAGGATTTCTACTTTACTCAAATTGTAGGTTTTTGGTTGACTGAAAGGCTTATGAAAGTATAATGAGTAGGGAATGGGAATGATTGGCTGGAAGCATCCCCTCCCTATGAGGATCAAATACACAAATAGCCAGCAGCATTTTAGACATCTATAACAAATGTCTAGGCTGAAACACACCGTAGTAAATTCAGTAAAAAAGAGATTAAAAGGTTCACAGCTTGATTTAAACCTAAGACGGTGTGGCACATGACATTTGTAAAAGCCAGTGGAGCCTGAGTGCAGGCTCAGAAGGTTCCACGTATTATGTTAAAAATAACTGCAAATGCATGTATGAATAATAACAAACCTTGCCCTTTACTTATACAACTAGTAGAAAATGCTTACAGCATTTCCTGTGGGGAATCTGACAGATTTCCTTATCTTTCGCATGCAGCATGGTAATGATTTTGCACTCCACACACACATATTGTCCTCTCCGCTCGCTGTCTAAATGTCCATCACAGGGTCTGACACTGCTGCCCTGGGCTAAGTCTTATCTCATTCACAAGCAAGGCAGCCACTGTCCAGCTGCATCCACAGCTTCAGACACAGATCACAGTGCAGTGGATGATTTCAGTAATTTCACACACCATTCATAGACTTCTAAGACAAGCCCATGAACGTAGTCTAGACCTCCCCCATTAATGAGTGAAGTCAACAAAATGGTCTCGGTAAAACAGGCTGAAATCCAAGTCAGTGTGCAGCATATCACCTCCACTCACATCGTAGACAGATCAATGATGAGTCTGTCTTATGATGTCTGTTTACATCTCAAACCATCTGCTTTTTGTGTGTCAGTGTCTGAGGTATGTTTGGGTTTAGTGCCACCAATGGCCCTACCGGCCCCAAGAAGTCTGAGTCAATTAGTACAACCATCTGCACAGATGAATATTTCCTATCTGCTGTTTAACTGCTCT
Source organism: Rachycentron canadum (assembly GCA_038496675.1). Taxonomy (NCBI): domain Eukaryota; kingdom Metazoa; phylum Chordata; class Actinopteri; order Carangiformes; family Rachycentridae; genus Rachycentron; species Rachycentron canadum. Next base: position 13,589,278 of record CM076658.1, read on the forward strand.
GTTAACAGGTCTCTCCAGCCTTCACAGGCCACTGTTTTACCAGCTCTTTAAAGATAAGTGTAAACCACAAGGAAATAAAAACTGCTTCTTGAAGTGACAGTTAATTGTTTTGTTAATAACACTCTATGTTGTGAAATGTCTGATGCAGGACAATGAGCTGAATAACATATTCCTCAGCCCTTAAACAGGATAGTTTCTATTGTACGCAAATACTGTATCAACTAATTATTCTCTGCAGTAACATAATTGGATATGACTCAGATCAACACATTGACACTGAAACTGTAACATGAGAGTAAAACATAAAAAGACAGAGCTGAAAGAAAAGTGATCAGACAAGGTGTGCACGCTCCTTTTCTCCACCATATTTATCAACTTTATCTGAAGCAGTCAAGGCAAAACCAAAGACAGCAGACCACTAACGGATTGGCTGCAGTTAAAGTCAACCTGCACATGGGCACATCAAGGCCAGGCAAAGACAGATTATTCACAACCAGTTCAAATAGGGATTCAAACCATCCATCTTTCAGTCACACACAGCCTGCATCTCCAGCGTGACGAGCAGCAAGTATCGGAGTAGCTGTGTATCAAACATCAATACAAATCGTGTCTGTGGCACCAGGTGTTGAAAACTGACAAGACTTGAAAATTAGCATTGAGAGATTGAGGTGAACATGTATTACACAACCACAGACACTGAGTTTTGGCATATTTTATGACAAAAAAAAAGCACGGCAGGAATAATTAATGTGTGTTCCCCCAACTTAAAATACTGGAAAAGTGTTATTTTTGGTATCACTGCCAACATTTTGGTTTCATATTGGCAGCAGTGTTCAAAATGCCAATCTATACCCAGCCCTACCAGGAACAGCAGGTGATTATAGAGCTTATCCCAATAAGCCCATTAGGCCAATGACTGAAGCTTTCTTTATGACCAAAACAACACAAAATGAGTAGGTGTTCTGTTTAGGCTTGTAAAACACTTAACCATCAGAAAATACTAAATATGACATTCATAATTCTCACTGTGGTGAATTCAAATTTAAAGGCGTGATATGTGCACACTCACACACACACACACACACACACACACACACACACACACACACACACTATCCATTATATATATCATATATTGATTTACTGAATATGAGATTGAAAACACTATAGCAGCAGTTGACCAATCAACACTTTTCTACACAAACAGCACATGGTAACCTTGATTAAACGTAATGTCAAAATAAAAGCATCGTCTCGGCGTCATTGTGAAGACCGTTACGTGTTGTGATGTGTCCAGCCAAAAGACCACGGCGTGATTTTCCTGTTGGAAGGTGTGGTGCGCAACAGAAAAACGGGGATACTCTTTCCTTACCTAAATTATGGATGGAGTGAACCAGTGACCTGATCCAGCCTCGCTCTCAGGCAACGTGTTGAACGCAGACAAAATGACCCAATGTAGACTACAGTGCAGCGCAATTGGTGACTATTAAACTGGATAAGATGCTCCTGCAAATACTCAACGCCTCGAAAAGACACTATTGTCACAGTCCATCTCAGAATAGAACAGTCCACAATCCAGTGTTATACTGTCCGTCCAATAATACCTATCATGGTACCTGTTTGGATGCACTGATATGATTTGTCCCCAGCAGAGCCGCAGTAAACCGGCGGACGTGAACCGTCTCCATGACTTGCCTCCCTTTTTGGTTCAGACGCTGGTGCGGTCAACGTAGCCCACTTCTGAGCGCGCACCTGTTCTCCGACTGAATATTATATCGGTAAGAGGACAGGCGAGAAAAGATTCAGCACAATCTAACCTCAACTCAGTCCCGACCTGGAAATGTCTCGTTCGCCCTCTCTGATTGGCTGGAAGCGACGTCCGTCACGAAATGCGTTTGATGTGGAGCGTCACCGGCGTCTGGTAAAGACCGGCGAGTTACCGGAGAGAGGCTTTCATTTCCACCCCAGGTGAAATACACTGAAGCGGCCAGCCTTCAGATTTTAGTGAAAAACATCAAAAGAGTATATTTAATATATAAGTCATGTTTTAGCTTTACGTGCAATATACAGCTTGTGCCGCTTGTTGTTATTATTTCATATCACCTAGATGTGGCTAATGCAGAAATTCATGCAAAGTCCAAAAAAAAAAAAAAAAGAAATAGTCTGAAAACTAAATCTTGTCTGGGGAGACAGTCCTTTAGCATTATGTTATTTTTTTGCTGTCGTTTTTCTGAGTGAGAACCACAAATGTATCCTACATTTCAGAACTCTCCTTTTTAATTGAATTTACAGACTTTTCGTCCGTTTCTAGCTTTCGTAAATTCTTAAATGCTTATCTTTACTTTAAGTTGGTATATTTTCATTGTCGTGGCTGAAAATGATCCATTAAATTTAACGAATCGTAAAATGTTACATGCAAACTTTGCCTGCCATTTATCCTAAGTCATCTATAATAAATGAACATCATATTATGACTCCCTGCGTCATCTCTCTTTCCGTTCAGAGACCAGTAAAAATCATAATAGAGGATTTCATAATAACACAGTAAGTGATGGGTCTGCAAATTTTGGTGAAATATCAGGTATATATAACTATCCAAAATGACTTCACATTGTTCCTTTCCACATGAACATCAGGAGGGAAGCAAATTTAGTTTAGTAATTCACATCCAAGTGGTTAAATAAAGCAGCAGCATTAACATAATGCATCTCGTGTACATGCATGTGTGGGTCTACGAGCCGGTTCAATTTGAGCCTCTCTCAGACAATCAGATTGACAGCATTGTGTAGCTGACATCACAGGCCTTCAGTGAATCATGTTGAACAATGCTGCCATCTGCTGCAACTGATCAGAGACCTTCAGCGCTGCATTGGCCCCTGGGCAATGTAGTGTGATCAAATCTGAGACTCGCATTTAATTAACATTCAGCAAATCGTGATAAGCCTGAGTGTTCTTTCAATCACATGCAGTCACAGACGGCAAAGTGCTTTCCTTCAAGCTTTCGCTGCTATTAAACTGAACTCAACTGTGATGCAGGAGCTGACTAACACTGCAGTCTGTGCACTGTGAGATGAATTTGACTTCCCTTCGTGATTGCACTTCCTGCCTGATCTGCAGATTACGAACACAATGTCCAGACCAGATTCCACTAGATGTCAGTGCATGCTCTGGTTTCTTTAATGGAGCAGATAGGAGGAACATATGTAGGACATTTTCAATAAACATGAGTGATCAACTTTTATTAGTTGTCCGATGAAAAGTTTCATGCGTCATTGCAGAGTTTTCTTAATTTAAAATTAAAGATTTAATTTAATTAAATGTAATTAATTTGGACTCACATTAAACACTGGTGTATTTGTCAGGGGTAGCACTATAGCGTTAGTTTTGTCAGAAACTGTCAGAGAGACTGTGAAGCTGTCATTTTTTGTGGTGTAGTGCAAGATGCAGCCCCCCCCACTTAACAAAAAGGGGACACATTTTATAACACAATGCAACCCAGCAACTACAGCCTGTTACATTGTTTTCATGTGCAGGACATTTGTGGTGAAGTTATGTCAAATGATGATGAAGGGTAGACATTAATTTGTCTGACTTTGTCTGAGCACAGGACTGTGACAAAGAGGTCAGTATCATTAGTGGCGACACCTACTTTTATTAAACCACGAGGAGTTTTTGACGGTTCAATAGAGCTGGGCAGAGCAAACACACATAATACACACAGCACACAACGTCCTGAACGCGCACATTCCTGACACGCGTGCAGTCTGGTCGTGTGGTGGCGCTCTTGGCGTGTTGTCCTGTCACTTGAACGGTTTAACGCAGGCAGGTACAGTCTGGCTATTTAACCGCGGGTTGGTGGATTCATTCCGCTTTGAAACTGACTACAGAGCACACGAAATCTCCAGTGATGCGAAGCCAAAACAGCCCGCTCAACTCCAGAAGAGCGCCGCTTGATTCGACGGAACTTCTGCAACTCGCCGCCTCAACATCTTTACTTTCCACTTGATGACAATTTCTCTGGGATCGTGCCAGGCGCGTCTCTCCCTCTCCGCCCGTCGCATCTCCCGCGCCCAAAGTTTGATTTCTAAAAAGAGAAAATACAAGAGATGAACAGCACCGGGTTCAACCAAACGGAGGGCGGACTGTTCAACAAGACAGAGGAGTTTTTTTGCTGCAACTTTTCGTCCGTGGTGACTGACAATGGCTTTGTGGCCGCCGCTCCGGATGAGAGGAGCCTCTTCATCATGAGGGTTGTCCAGATCGCCGTCATGTGCGTCCTGTCTCTCACTGTGGTGTTCGGCATATTCTTCTTGGGTTGCAACCTCCTCATAAAGTCAGAAGGGATGATAAACTTTTTGGTAACGGACAGGAGACCGTCCAAAGAAACGGAGGCGGTTATTGTTGGAGCCTACTGACTGAGGAGGACCTTTTCATTATGGCACCTCTAATCTGATGGAGCCAGATGGGAGACAATGCGATGATCAACTGCCTAAACCAGCCCTTCTTTTTCATATTGGTATTTAGATAAACCTCAGAGGAACAGTCACCATGTAAGAGGTAACTGAACCCTGCTGGTGACTGACGCTCACAGGTGTTCACCTTATTTCATAACAGAGACTCATTCGTCTCCAAGAGGTATAGTGCGTTTTAAGCCTCTTTGTTTATAAAGTATTCAGTCAAGCACTGTTGTAATTTCAGTAGATGGAGCACCATTTGTCAAGCAGCATCCTTTGTCATGTTTATGGCAAAGTCCTCATATTTGCTGCTTAATTTTACCCCCTCATATTGCTAATGCAATGGAGAAATTATGTTTAGGATGTTCTGTATGTTGTATGTGTTTTTGCATACAATATGCAATATTAATGATCAGTGTAATTCTCTGGATTTCCTGGTAATAACTGTGTAAGTGTTTTTGCGTGGGCTGTGGAGAAAAGCCCAACATGCCATGTATCTTGTTAATTGGAATAAATTCATTGTGTAATTAAAGTTTTACTCATAATTAAGGTCTATTTTTCTACCATGGATATTGCCCGCAAAGCCCCCTCTGCCAAACTAAAATTACACCCTTCCAAAGAGCTATTTAAACCACTTATTTCTATAGTTTAATATTGTGGTAATTATGAAAATCAGTCCTATTGATTCAGATGGAAAACTGACATGAAGATCTATATTTTCTCTGGTAGATATGAGGAGCAGTGAGTTAAATCCAGGAGAGATGACTTCACACAAAGAAATTGTCCTCTCATTCCCTCTCATTTTGCTTAACCAAATATGTTTTTTCTTTAATCTACTCAAAAAAAGGTTCACCATAAATACTACATCAAGATTTTAAATGAAAAAGTGACATCTTCTGTCATTATCTGAAAGTATTTCCTGTCTGAGTCAAATCGGGATCCGTGCATCGTTTTACATCTTTCCTCCTTCCTTCAAAGCATCTGCTGTGCTCTGCTCCTGGCCAGCCTGGATGTCGGCTCCCCAGGGTGAAGCCCACAGCTTCAAAAATGACTTGCCATGTCAACCCAGGGAGGATAAAGCCACCGGGCAATATGCTGCTGTCTGATTGCCCACCTGTGCTCCACATACACAGCTGAATGGTTCAAATCGACTTACTTTTCTCTAAAATGTCCTTCACCTCAGTTTGCTTGACATGGCCTTATTCTGTCTGGTGATGCATGGCTACAGACACGCTGGCCACTGTCTGAGGCCGCACACTTGCTGTCCTGATGTTAGGTTTGAAGAAATCTGTAATCAGAGGTGTTGTTAAAGTGCTTTGTAAATGTCGACCTAATAATTTATAAACTCTACATAGACAGAAGCTGGAAAAACAGAATGAGGCAAATTCATCCATCACAATCAAATAAGTGTGTATTTGTACAAAAATGCCTTTGAGATTTCATGAGATGTACATTGAATGCGCTCAGTTATAACAAACACTACAGAACAATCCAGTAAAGAGACTAAGGAATGAATGTCATCTTAGTGGAGCTTACAGTGCTCAGTTTCTTGAGGCTGTAGTTACTGGATGCATACATCTTGCATCACAAAACTCAGGTTGTTATAGTGTTACCCCTGACAAATATTATGTGTGTCCAAAATTTTTTTCAACCCCTTTTTTAAAATCTATTTTTGTTTGAAGTCACAGTAAGAAAAGTGTAAGAAAAGTCTGCAATGTCAGAGCAGCTTAAAAATGGCAAGTTAAATCGATTCTTTACCAATTAAAAAAAAAATCACACTGAATAAATTTGCACCCATGTATCAAGATTGTTAATAAAAATAATCAAACAGATACAGTTAGTTTGTGTATGATGAATCATGTTTGTTACTGTTTGTCTCATTTTCACCTCAGGCAGGACTCTGCATATCAGAGTAACACATTAACACTGTAGCCAATTATCTAAAAGACTTCTCATTATGGAGATATATATTGGATTCAGAATGGAGAAAAATGCAAACTGAATCCAAACCTAATATAAAGCAGACAAACACACCCAGCTTTCTAAATAAGAAAACAAAACTTAATTACTCATAATGTTCATAACATGTATTATGTTGCACTAAATATGTAAAAATTAACAATTTTAAGATATTGCATCAGGATTACTTTCTATGTTACATTGTGTTTCTCTCTGCTTTGTGTGATTGCTTTCATTAGGAAGTGCTGGGAATAGCTCCCAGGAAAGTGTTTTGGCAGTTTAATATCCAGCAGAGAACAATCTTCTGTCTGCAGCTGAACCATTACTGGTTCATCCCACAGTCTTTTCTCCTCTACACACATATTCGAACAGGATTCTGATCGACTTTGAAGAGATTTTGGAGAAGTTGAAGATTAAAGTTTAAAAACAAGAGCTGCCTCGTAAAAGCTTTTCTGTAGGACTTTGCCATGGACTGTTTTGAGAAGATAGCTTCTTGATTGACGCTGCCAACACACACACCTGTCACACAAACAATGCTTGGAGAGATTTAGGAGATAGCAACAGCAACAGCCATCTATTCCCCCAGCACAACTGCTGTCAACAAATAGTTCTCTGCAGGGCGTATGAGCAACTCCTCTCCAGATACTTAGGAATGAGCTGGGAGTTTTACACAGCACAAACCAAAAGCACCAATCCTGGGCATTTAAAAAATATTCTTCTTTCATAACCTTGTTCTGGCAGTATGTTCTCACATTTCTTGCTAAAGGCAAACTGTTTTTCTGTTAAACAAGAAAACCAAACAAATAAAAAAAGAACATTTTACATCTTTATCGTGTACCTCAAGGCTGGCTAGAGAAACTTCTCTCACCAGGAGCTATAGCACAGATAAAAACACCATCTGCTTACTTTATCCGATATCTACTATATGTGAGACGTGTCCCACAGTCACAGCATCTGCAGGGTGTTGATTGCAAGCTAAAAGGGGCTTCAGATCCTGACTCACTCTCCTGTGATTGGCTGGTGGGTCTAGGTCCAGTCAATGAACTGGATAGAGACTAAAAGCTTCAAATAGCAGTAAGGTAGCCTCAATCATCTCCCCTGTTTACTCCTATTGTCCCACAGCTCCTCCATCCGGCATCCCCCCTGTTCTTATCTTACATCTGTTTCTCTTTGATGGGAGACACATGTATGTTAGTGTTTTATATACTTATATAAAATTGTGGTTGTTTTATTCTGTGTTTTACAAGATTTAGTCTCTTTTAATGTAAAAATCGGTAGATCCTCTTTGACTCCAGCAGGAGCTACACTTTTGAAGGAGACTCATAGATTTCTTAAAACCTGGACGCAGGCTGTGAAATGCAAACATTTCCATCGACAGCAGCGCCTGTTCAGGCTGAACCAAGCTGTTGCAGACGTCATGCGGCGTCTGGATTCTACGACAACAGCAGTAATTGTGGAAGTCAAGCTGTGATAAATCCATGCAGACGGATTCTGAAGAATGATTCCATTACTTGGCATTTCTGATTCCAGTTATAGGATGAGTCATGGCTCTGTTGTACCACTGATTGTTTCACACTCAAACATCACAAGGATTTAACATCTGAACAATCCCGCCACTAACACTTTACTTTTTTGTGTGTGTGTGTGTGTGTGTGTCGGTGCGTGTGTTTCAGCAATATAAACCATTACATTTGGAGTAACTTGTTTTCGATTAGCATTAGGTTAAAGCTTTACTGATCAATACATTTACAATAACAATAATTCTAATGAATATGTGTTCTGAGATCCATGGCTTGTAGTGGGGAAACCTCTACTTGTTGTTTTTGTCCCTTTCAGCTCACAGTTTTCATTTTCCAGCCTAAATTTCAGGTTTCAGTGAAAAAGTCCTGATAAACCCAATGTAAAACACCTGCCCAGTAATAAATGACAAATTTGGTAGACAGACGTGGGCCAAGAATGAAAAATGCAGCCCTCTTAGTCATATGAATAGAGCCAGTCCATTAGTGTAACAAGGGCACCAACACAGCAAAACACAAGCAGGCTCAATCTTTTCTGCAATTGACCACTGCTGGCAAGCCCTAGCAGTGGTCCATCACAGTTTTCTAGAAGATTAGCCTACTTTGTAATGCGAATGCCAATTTACCTTGTGATGAAAGATACAATAGTTGCAGCTGTGTTGAATTTGCAGGGTTGTAAAATTTGTGCAACATTCTGGCATTTAATAAACCTTAAAACACATTTTCTGTTATACAAAATGGACTTCCTGGATCATATTCTATTGTCACACCATTACCTTAAACAACACGCACCACCGCAGCCCTGTTTTGCTGTTTTAATGGATGTCTGGTTTTGTTCTGAATCCCCAGTTATAGACTAACCTGAGAACACAATGAAGCATCTTGCTGAGCCAGTTCAAACTCCCTGCAGGTATGAGTATTAATTAGAAACAATTTCACCACACAAATTAGTTCTTATGTAGAGTCTAGTTGCTACTAAATATTTAACCCCACTAATCATTTACACTGACAAGTAAAAAGTAATATTGATTATGATCAGTATGACCAGACACAAATTAATTATTAATTATCATCTTTTCCAGCTAAGACAATGCTTAATTTCTAATGATACAATCTGATTTAATAAATTACTAGAGTTAAAAGGGGGTGTGACTAGAAACACAATTCCACATTTATGTCCATGCTGTGATTTTTAGCTTGTCATGGCGTTCTGCCCCCAAGTTACTAAAAACATCTCAATACAAGTTAGGGATTAAGGTTATAATAATAGTGAGTCCACACATCTAATGGTTATAGCCAAGGTTAGCATGGTTATGCAGTTGTTTGTGTCTATGAGTCTATACAAGTTCAAAATGAACTCTCTGTTGTTGGAGGCAACGATCCTGTGTCAGTTTGAGAAACAAATGTAATCAGGTAGTCCGGCATATTTTTCTGCACCAAACAATGTCCTGTTTACACAAGTGACAGAAGACAGGACCATAATAGATGACCAGCAGGAACTCATTATTCACTGCAGTCATGCAAATGTGTAATGAGCATTCATTGCTTTAAAAATAATAGCTGTGATGATGCGTTATTGACCCTGAAATCCATTTTAATTCTTGTGTGAGTGTGTTTCAGGCTTTATTGACCTTCTAATCATGTAGCTCTCTGGCTGTTACAGCAGCACCAGCACAGACTTGTCTCCGAAAGTGAACTATTACTTGGCTTTCAGAGGAAGGTTTCTCTATAAACCATTACCACAAAGGTAATAACCTTTTCAGGAAGGCGCTCTAAGCACAGATGGAGTTTCAAGTGTTTGTTTCTACAATAAGATAAACTTTTAAGTGAACTTGCAAACTCAGTGCTAAAGAAAGTGAAGGCTCCCAATATTTCTTGATGGCTGTATGAGAACAATTTGACTGATAGGGCAGACACAGTTTTCTGTGGAGTCAGTTTACAGGCTTCCTGGATATTTTTTTATCACCATAAAATCCTAATCATCTGAAGTATTGCTCAGGCACCATATTTTAAAGCGCTTATCCTGACCTACAGTACATTCTGTATAGTACACTCTATAAGTATAGTATGTCACTTAATTCCCCTGAGCCTGAGTAAAGACACCATTAGCTGTCATTTTCTAAATCCACTGCGACTTTGCAAATCACATTTTTTAATGCATAGCAGCCTGTAAGCTTTGGAATAGCCATCAATAAAGTAGGTGTGTGTAGATAGGTGTGAGTAATCATGTTTAATAGAAATATGCATTATTTAGCCAACTGCTTGTCTTGGCACACAGATACTGTGTCTGTCTTCTGTTTATACCCTGACACATGCATGTTTGATTACAACTGTTCCCCATTTTCTAGCATCTTTACAACACAGTTAAGGTTATGCAAGCCTCTTGTTGTCGGATATATACAAGATGCTAGAAGGGCTTAGTGTACACATACTCATGTACTGAATAGCCCGTCACAGCAAGAGATGCTCATAAAAAATTATATAAAGCCTAACATTGCCTGATTTCTGTGTGCATCTCTCCATGTGTAACCTTTGGACATTTTCTCCTGCTATAGTATTTTTACCTTAATGATGACTTCAAGAAAATAGTAAAGACCCGCTGGCAGTCCTTTTTCAGTTTTTTGCACCACATTTTTTCCTGACCTGTCGATGTGACTCAAGTGTATTTGAACATGTATTTTTCATCAAACTGTGGAAAAGGTCTTTCTTTTGAGACGATTGTGCTCAGAGCTCTTTGTGCTCAGCTCCGACAGGCAGTTTCAGTGGCCGTGAAGAGACCTCAAGACCTCAGCAATACACCCAGCTCACACTAGCATCACGGATATGTGGACTCAACCGCAGGCCTTATGCCATCATCACCTTCACCACCATTACTTGCTCCCCTAAGACCTGACTGACAGAGAGAAGCTGTGACTCACATGTTTCATTACAGAATGACAAAAATGGGACTGTGTCTCAAGCAGAACAATAAAAGAGAGAATATGATCAAGCTTCATTATTGATCATGCAAAAACATATCTCTAAGAAACCTATAAGATTTGAGCATTTTGCATATTTTATAACACAAAACAAATCATTGTTGGAATCATTGGTTGTGTATAATGATTACTACATTTCAAAAGCACAAAATCTATTTCAGTATTTATGCAAAGAGCTGATCTCCTGGCTGTACAAAGATACACTGATAAGAAGCGTTCTCTTCAGCCCTGACTGTAGAAATCAGCTGTGACAGTTTGGACCTGCCTGCCAAGTAGCAGTGTCCTGTCTGCCTATGTGGCGCACTCCCTTGCCCCAGCTGTCAGCTGCACTCAGTCACTGTACCAGTAATGAGCCACCTTTGGCTAAGCCATCCTTTAGGACTACATGCAGTAAGTGTGTCCTCTCCTGGTCATCTCCTTATCAAAGCTACATCATTTCTATGCAGGATTTTTGCATAAGGATGCTATTTATCATAATTTTATCTTAAATAAATAAAGTTTTACAGTGAGAACAATGAGTTTATTTTCTTTAGGAGATTGTTGATGGTTTTGCTCTGATCCACAGGAAACTTGAATGCAGGAGCACAGAGTCACAAATTACACTGTCTACATATAGTACGAATAGTAGATGTTATCTGATTTGCCAGCTGAGCAAAGTGTCCCATGTTTCACATCTATTGCTATACCTTGGGAATACATGCCTAATGGTGCACCTCCTGGTTCTGTCACAGCACATGAAAGTAAGCTTGAGTGCTGTATGATAAAAAGCTCTACAGGGTCATGACTTATGGAGCTTCCTCAATTTGTTTCTCACGGTGCTGCAAGCTCTTTCTCCCTCAGGCCTGCCTCCATTATCACCTGGATCTGTCTGCTGGTGCTTTACAGTCACATCACTAATTTCCTCCATTTAAGTTATATTGCAGCTTAGCTCCAGAGGAAAACACCATACTGCTGCTTATGATCTCTAAACAGGCAAATCATTAAATCCACCGATAGAAACAGAAACACTGTCAAATAATGAAAATATGAACATTTTCTTAGCTTACATTTAAAACCATAGTACCACTTCCTTATTGTTAACTCTGTTTTTATGAAAAGACCCATTTCTCCCATTTATAACTATTTGAATAAACGTATCATATTTTATAAAAGACAGAATCCTTAAAGGGGAGACTTGGTGAGCAAAGATAAGCAGCTGCATTGACAGAGCAGATCTATCATAAAGCAGAAGAGATACAGGGAGACAGAAAGTAAAGATAATAGATTATAGGCAGAGGGAAGTTAAAGCAAATGAGTCAGAAAAAGAGATGACTTATAAAATGTAATTTCAGTGCAAATTATGTTATCTGAGAGCAGAAAAAGAGCGTCAATCACCTAGTATCAAAATCATCCACTTCACTTCACAAGATGTGTGTGACTTCACAGCCACTGAACAGGATGACATTCGAAAATGTCACTAATGCAACACTGCTGGTCCCATGTACAGTCAGCGTGTGGGCAGCAAACTAACATTTACAGTTATTTACAGTATGTGATCCCATATACAGTAAATCTGTTGCTGTGTTATTTCACAGCTCTATGTGCCAAAATAACAGTGAAGAATTTGGGAAATGAATTTTGTTAACAACTACAGCTACCCTGATAATATCTTCCCTTCAGGGTTCTTTTGTTCAATTTGAGCTGCAATTCCATTCTCCCCCGCTTTTTCACAATGTTATCTCTGCCGTGTGGTTTGTGTCTGTGTGTGTGTGTGCATGTGTGTGTGAGACACCTCCTCTCCTGTGCTAATATACTATGAGGGTCAGCATCACAGGTGCAGCTGTGACCACAGAGAAGTGTGTGTGTGTGTGTGTGTGTGTGTGTGTGTGTGTGTGTGTGTGTGTGAAAATGACAACCCAGCCTAGCAGAGCCACACCTTACAACACAACAGCTGTCACAAAGGATCAGCATCCAAGCCACCACACTCCAGGAGCCGCTTTCTAAAGGACCTCTGCTGTTCTGTTTTCCTCACTGTTTACTTTTACAAATGAAAGGTCAGCTGCAACACGTGACCATTAAACTCAAGCCTCTTTGCATCAGTCCAGGTTGCCCCACAAAGCTCATTTTTGGGGGTTAGTCAAGGTATCATTTTCAGTAGAGACAGAGTTATTATTACCCTTGGTTTCGCACCTGAACATAACACCTCGCCGCAATGATGCCATGAATTGAATCAGTCCTCCTTGAACATCTCATATCTAACATAACATTTTAATCACTAATCACAAACATGCAATTAAGCCTGTAAGGCGTGTTACTCAGTGTCCTAAATGAGCTACAAACCAGAGCTCATCTAAGGCACCAGTCAGCCAATCAAGCGTGTCAGTTATGATTAGCCCATTCCTGACTATATCCTATGTGGCCTCATTCCACTTACACTGAGACTGAGCTGTAGAGCCACCCATTTAAAAAACAAAAGCCTGTCTATAATATTGTGAATTACGCAGCTGCTTGAGTCGCCACATAAAAGGTCTCGTCTCAGAGCTTTGCACCTGGCTAGTGTCAGAGAGGCTTTGATCTATTTCTCTGCTTTGTAACCATTAAATAGCTCCCTGGTCCCTTTGAGAGGAAATTGATTAGTGATCAAAAAAGGAAAGAGGAGGAGAGGTGTGTTTGTGTTCAAACAGACTCTCAGTTGTGTGGGTGGCTGTTAACGGTCCAGGGAGTAGCTTGAGGATATGACAGGGTGGTTAGATGATGGCAACACACCGGTTAAATCCAAAAATGCCTGAAAATGCCCATGTGAAAGTGGCATGTAGCCATACTAGATATTTCAGGTTGATTTTGGTGTGGTCTGAATTGGTCCAACAATAGGAAAACAGCTAAATCTCTTACTGTTTATCCTGTTTCAGCTAGCAAAATATACAGGTGTGCTCCATCATCACTTTTATTGACTTAATACAGCCAACAACTTTTCAGTTTCTGTTGCAATTAAGAAAATGTATTTGTTGAGTCTGTTTTGCTAAGATAGGAATCAAATCACTAGTTTTTATGTAATCATATATAGCTGTGTATTTTCGTCAAATTACATAATATACATCTCATACAGGCTAAAGGATAGGTGTTGACTTTTTTTTAAATGCTAAACTGCCCTTATGTATTTTTGAAAGTGTTAATGGTAAATGGGAATATTGGACTATCAAGACCATGATGTGATGAAAGTGTATATTGCCAGTGAACTTACAGTAGGTACACTGACTGTTTTGAAAGAAGAAACACAAACTGCACAAATGTTCCACCCAGTCAACTTGTGCAAATAATGCAAGTTGAACATTAGTTTTGTTCAATGTCTAAGCAGACCTTGGAGATATATTATACTAGACTTGAAAAATGTGACCAGAAAGTTGTTCACTAACTTGACTGCAACATAGCCCCTGGCTGTGTCTGGGCAAGCATTTGTCACCTTTTTCCAAAAGCTTTGTTTTCCCATTAAATCCAAGGAAGATATGACAACTATGTTGGAAAAGCTCTTTTTTGGGGGATAAAAAAGCACAGTGCGGATGGAGGACCAAAATGGATTTTCTAATTTAAATGTTTCAACTCTGTTATGAACCAACTGTGTCTATGTATGTGCAGTAAATCTACTGTGGACCTACTCCAATATGTGTAGAAATAAAGGTGTTTAGGGTGCTAACAGCCCGCCACTGCCAGCCACTGCTGCTGAGAGGTGCGAGAGCGTCATAGCTGTCATGAATTTCAGCCCTGCAGTTGCAGGTCTAAAATCACAGCAGCTGCAGCTGGCGTGTACCATTTTAGTGTGACTCCCTCCTCCTTTCCTCTACTTGCAGAACGTATCACATCACTTGACAACACCTCAGGGCTTCACCTGATTGATGGTGTCTTTCACTACACATCCTCATCACACATTTACCTGTCAAGGGGACTTGCTCTGGTGTCTGACATGGAGCATCTGTCCTGTCTGTGTCCTTTTCAAACCTGCTAAAGTCATAGCCGCTAAAGTTGTATTAGCTTGTTGAAACATTCAGTAATGAAACCTCAAAGGAATTAAATATTCCTCTCAGTTATTTATCAGGCTTGTTAAATTAAGTTTTTACAGACGGGACTTTGATGAGAGATGATGAGAGATGCAACATGATATAAAGTAATTAATCAACCTACAGCCAGGATAATGTTAGCTTGGCTTCGCTGAGCCAACGTAACACAATTAACACACCAGCACCTCCTAAGCTTTAAGGTGTGTAAAGTTTTTAGCCTCTGGTATGTTGGTGTCACCTGTAGTGAGAGCCAGGATAGTTGGTTCCAGTCCTGCTAAGATACGACTGGTGGTATCAATCTTCTTATTCTCTTGGCAAAAGAGGAAATAAACTATTTCCAAATGCCAAACTATTCTTCCATAGTGAGGGCTAAGTATTACACTGAATAATGGAATAAAACAACATAATGGCTCTTTGCAACTTGGCCTACAATGTAAAAACATTCTAAAAAACATTTTTATTAAAATCACACAATGAACATTAACCAGTGTTTTTGTGAATGTAAGGTGACCAGAAATTTAAAACTGGAACATTTTCAATTACAACTACTACGACTACACTAACAGCAAATTAACTTCTCATTGTGGTCTGGACTGGGTTTTGTTATTTTCCTACATGAAGCTCAAACAGAGGAAAAGAGAAACAGAGAAAAAAAAATACAGCTGAGGGGGTTGAACCTCTTAAAACCACTGGCAACCAGTTTAAAGCAGTTAAAAGTAGAAACACACATAAAGATATAACTGTTTAAACTTGAAAGTATTCTACACATTGTTAGCTTAGATAGACTCAAACACCAGTACAAAACTATAAATATTTCATATTTACTGGCATAAACCAGCAGAAGCAGTGCAGACTCCCTACCTTTGAAGCAGTTGTGGAGTCTGTTTGTTGGCAGATTATTAATATTCTTTAAATTCTCAAGGATCCACAGATTTAAGAGGGTCTTTCATCAAACCATTATCAGTCTTGTTTCTCTCCTTCATTTCAACAGTATAACAATTTTTAAGTTAGCTGGAAATTGGGGGGGTTATATTCATCAATTTGCTGCCTGGTAATGAACTTCTAAGGAAAAATCAGCTTGGATAACTCAACTTTGATTGTTTAAGCTTTGTCATGATGCTGCTATATCTAGCAGCCAGCCCACTGTGTTGGCCAAAACAAGCACAATGCTAGACGTCTGCATGTCTGCTCTGCTGCCCCTCTTTCTCTCTATTCTGTTTTTAATTCACAATTATAAACAAAGACATTTTTGGGGGCAACTCCAGCTAGGCACAGGCCTCCAAAAACCATAAAACAGGGACAGCTGGTCGGCCTGTTTAAAAGAGTTTTTTTGCTATTGCTACATAGCCAACGTTAGAATTTATAGCTATTTACTTGCCAGTCTTTTACTTCAGCAATCATTGTAATTACAAGAGGTTATAATATGCTCTCTAAACAGCAGTATTTCTTCAGGACAGATTGGAGGTGACAGTGAGCCTGTATGAGGAATTGACAAGAAGGGCTGACTGGGCCAGAGCTAACTAGTTAGCATGCTGACTTGAGTATCAGTAAAGAAGTGTATGAAATAGAAGTAAAACAAAAGTTAACTTTGTTCTCCACTGCTGGAAACAGCTCTTGGCGAGCAAAGGAATGAAGTTTGATGTTGAACTTACAACGTTTCTTCTAGGCTGGTATGTAAACAGCTATTAAGAGTAGTTAATTACATTAACGCTAAAGTACTTAGGATTGACAAACTGTACAAATAACAAAAACATCCAAGACTATGGCAGTATGCTATAGATAGACATAGAACAGATCCTCTTTCACAAAATTGTGCACTAATTGAAATTGTAATCCTGCAAACAATAAATCAGAAGGTTTAAAACTCTAAAGCCTGTTGTGATCACTGGTTTCTGTATTCAACCTTCAGTTTACACAAAGCCATGTCCCCTTCTGCAGCCATCCCTCACGTTCATTTATGAGACAGAATTAAAATCAATGGGTATGAATCCATGGGATTTTCCACTGCTGTGAATAGCAACTCACAGCCTGTCACGTGTTTTCTCCACTGAGAGCAGAGAGCAGTGCCACTGCTTCACCAACAGAGCACATTGATAACTGCACGATAGAGTCTTCCTCTTACACTCTTACACAAAAAGGCATATATAAATCAGCACCCAGCACAGTAAGCTTACCAGGTTAGACCAGTTCAACATACACTCCTTTAGCTGACCGCCAGTAAAGGCTGTGTAAGTCCCTGTTGGAGCGACCCCAGGGCAGGGATGCGCTATGCTGCCCCCCGCTTTCATCACGCAATGCACATCAGAGCATCCCAAACCAGCCAACCTCTGAAGGGGGCCTCTTCGTCATATGTCAGACAGTGGCATTATTTTGTCTGGGTATTTAAAAGATTACTGGAGAGGCAAATTGGTTTCCAAAGGTTTTCTCTAATAATAGCTCAGTCAGTGTGGTGCCATGCCATGGTGGGTTATTTTTACACAGCAGATGTGATGCACAGGGAGCACCGTGGCACAAAATGGATGCAACTGACATGAAATGGGCTGATAATATTGCCGCATCCTTTAATCTTTGCTAACCCGAGACAATACCGGCACACATGTGGCTGTGATGGAAGGACTAGACTAAAGAAATGCACTTTTCTTCTCAGGAATGACATTGTATAGCCTATGCATTTTTTGGATAATGCTCTCTGACAGCTAAGTGACAGGATTCAGCCCTGAAGCACTAAAGCATTGGACATATAGGGGTTAGTGAACTCCTAGTACTCTCAACACCCACATATATGTATATGCACATATACCATATACACACATATACCAACAAACAATCTAGAGAGGTGATGGCTCTGACAAGAACTCTGGGGAGTATATGACAAGCCGTCTCTGTTACATAGCCTATTTCTGCTGGTCAGCTGCTTATAGCTGAAAGCCCTGAAAATTGCAGTTGACATTTATAAAATTTCTCATTTCATGATAAAAATGTAATGACAGGACATGTCAGCTGCTGGATTTCTAAGGTAGACAGGGTTGAAATTGAACTTGTTGAAACACCAGAATATGAGAACTTCATGGTAAGTTAACTCAAATCTGCTTCTCTCTTTGTCCACATTGTTCTCTGTCTATTTGTCCTCTGGTTTTGAATGGTCTTCAATCCTCTCCTCTCTAACTTTTTCCATCTCCAGGGCTGGCAGTGCACCTTTGCTTGCTTTCAGCCTGCATTCTGGTGACAGCAATGTCAAAACACATCAGCTGTATCCAGGGCAGTGAAGGTTCCAGTGCCACCAGGCTCCACCACCTGGTTGTGTTAAATGAAAAATCTCTCACAAGGACTACAGACATCCTTTCCCCAAAACCACAACATTAAAGCTGCCCCCACACCCAACAAAATGAGTGCATTGTTTTTGTAATCAGTGCCTGACAGACTGCTTTAGGCTGAGAGGAACATAAATTGAACTCTAATAATACCCATAAATGTGATAATGTGTTTACTGAAGAATGATGGGACTCTAGATAGCAATGTACATAGCAACAGGACCCATAGAGACAAGAACAGGAAAAGGTGGAAAAGGTAGTGAAAGTACATTAGTAAAAAGGTTCAGTGATTAACTTTACCAAAGACAAACAGCACATTTTGGTGTACATTTTGGAGTTAATTTTTTTTTCTGGGAGAACAATTGTGGCTCTTTCTTTTAGCGGTCATTCTCATTCTGTGTGAACAGAAATACTCAGCCCAGGCCTGGAAATGAGACAAGTGCATACTGTTGTTGAGTGTCTCAATACTGGTTAGGCTTATAACCCCCACTTCATTTTGTGGAATCCAATTTCAACAGCTTTCTTGAAATACATCTCATGAGTAATGACCTCACAGAGATCTACTCCATGAGAACAGAAAAAGGACAACCACTGTTTTAAAACATATATATGACATCAGTGAATATAGAAAGAGCCTGTTGCATGTTGTTCTATAAAAAGCACAAGGTTCTGACTGTAAAAACAGAGCATTCATTACAGGGACAGCAATAGAGGGTACAGGCTGATTAAATAAGGTCAAATTATAATTTTCCACTTAAATCTACACTAATCTGTATATTTATTTTAACATCATAACAGTAGTATGCGTGATATTAAAGGAGCTGCTTAAAGTGATGAACCCAAGGTTAGTTATTACCTTATATTATGGTTTTAATCGGGTCTAATGAGGGTTTTAGGATCTTTCAGCTGCTTGCAATTTTACTGTTTTGGTTCAGTCTTACTGCTCTCCTCAATGTCATTTAGGGTTACAGCATGCAGCTGTTTCTAGCAAAAAAAAACTCAGATAAACCCATTTAAACTACCTGCCCAGCATCAGAGGACAGACAGACACAGTTAACAACTAGCTTGTGAAGAAAGTGGAGCCAACTGAATGAAGATGGAACATTAGCCTTGACACGAAACACAACTTAAAGCAAAACTGCATCCATTGGATGTATAATTAAGCAACTTATTCAGACCTTTAATATCTCATGAGTTTTATGTGTTGTTTTTCCCCCTGTGAACTGCAATTGCAAAATTGCTTTAAAGAATATATGGAAACATAAAAATGCTGCAATGGAAATGTAAGCTTGTTGTGTCATGATAACAATAACAATAACAATAATATAATGATATTTACAATGATGGTCTCATTTAATGGACATTGAACAGAGAATGATACCAATAAAATAAAAAATGTAAAAAAGTATTTTAAGATAATTAGTCAATACAAAGTGAGTGGGTCAGTGATTGATTTTGACTTCATATAACCTGTTACACAGACATTTAAAAAACAAAAATTCTAAGATTTGATGACATTATCATTGTCATCACTGTCTAAAATTGTATGATTAGAGCTATCAAAAATTTCTGTCCATGCTCAGTCCACAAAGACGTAAACATAGATGGACATGCTCCCATTTCGTTATGGAGATTTCCATAAATAGCTCTGAGCAGTATACTGTAGTTTCCTGGAAGGAAGTGGGGAATGACATGCTGCATGGGTTTGACAACTGTCATAGTATATTAGCCTTTGAATGCAGACTCTGATTACGGGCAGGTTGGACAGATTCGACAGAAGGCACCAGACACTTTGAGATTCATGATTGAGTGGCCAGAACAGTGGAATGGAATTTGAGAGCTGGTTGATAAATATTCAGCTGTGGCCTGTGTCTCTCTGGTCCAAGCATCACATGTGGCGACAACAAATCGCTGTTCAAAAGAGTGTTCTTTCCTTTTCAGTCTTTTATAACTGAATAAATGTCTCTATCTCCTGACCTTTACTTCCATGTTCAGGTCTAGCAATAATAGGCATCACATCCTTCAAAGATTCTTATTATGGAAATGAGCATGTTAGTGGACTTGTGAGTGGGCCTGCAGATTTAATAAGTGACTCTAACAAGAAGCAGCTGCCACTCAAACAATAACACCACAATCATGGGTAACATGAAATTTCAATCAGTATCACTTTAAATGACTATGTTACATGTGATCACATTAAGGGAAGTTGATTGCATTCAAAACAACTGGCAAACAAATGTGTGTTGTTACTTTGTATGAGAGGATGTTTGTGCATCTAGATGTGTCTGGTAGTTTCTTCACCAGCACTCAAAAACATAGACAGACAGATGACAAATTAGCAATCATAAGAAAATGGCACATGATACAGCATAAAGAATTACATCATCATTCTATTATGTTCTCTGAAATGCATTATACAGAGCAGGTCCAGCTGACCTCAATATTTGATCAAGATAGCAAGAGTAAAAGATTTAAGAGAATTTGAATGATGGTTCATTAGTGAATGATGATTTAGTCACAGACTGTTCACCTGACATTTCAACAGTAACTAAACTCAGCTTTTTACCTCTACTCATGGGAGAGACATCATATGTAAAGAGATATCACGTCCTTCTTCCCATGCAGATTTTAGTTGCTTAACAACCTCTGGTTAAATTATCGGAATCTGAATTTCAGCTCGACTTGAACCTACACATAGCAAAGTTGTGATTTCTTGATTCAACTGATCTCCAGTCTCTACTTCAAAGGTACTGACAGGACAACAGCTGAGTTTGACTAAAAATACTAATGAAGTATCTAATAATCAGCAAGATGGGAAATCCAGTAGAAGAACAGGTTTAAGCAATAGCTGATAATGAACTATAGACTGAATTGGGCAATGGTGAGAGAGAATGTGTTGTGACTATGTTAAAGTCAATACTAATAAAATATTATAGTGTGATATATTATGATGAGAAGCTACTATGTCTATGGATGAAACCTGATGATTAAGTATTATTTTTTCTTGACATCAACCCATTCATAAGCAGAGATTAAAATCTTGCCTCGTGGAGGTGTTGTTTGTTGCCACGGTAATGGTTCTGCTGGTGATGGTTCGGCAGGTGATGGTTCTGATTGTGATGGTTCTGCTAAAGTATCTCAGTGGCTTCAGATTCAGACTTTCTGACCCTTTCTGATTTGTTTGTAGGGTTCTCTGCATTTGGTCCTGGACAGATTGTGACAGTATGGTCACATGAAAGCTGTTGTCTTGAAATCTGTGTATTACTTTCCAGCTGTTCTATGAGATAAAAATCTGGGATCAACCTATTACATATATAATATATACTTATATGCAAAAGGGGGCACTCCTGTTACTGCCACTGGGTGCTCTTCAGTGAAAAAGAACCCTTTAATGACTATGGGATAGTACATTAAAAATATAAACCAACACAAATTATATTTATAATGGTGAAAACAAAGTGTGCTGATACACCTTTGGGTATTTTTAAATATTCGTCCCTGCTGCAAGGGAGCATGTGAGAGTCAGGTCAGGACCTTCAAGGCAGTGCAGAAGTTCTGGTGTTGCCAAGACTGGAGGTTGGTGCTTTGGGGTTGATATCGTTGTTAACAAGTGGGACCACTGCTGAGGATGGAGCGTGACAACAGAAGACTCTGTGGCTGTTTGTTTGCTGCTTTTCCTTGCCACATGGCCTGACTCACCACCAAATATAATTGAAATTCGCTTCTTCAGAGATCCTGCTAACTAACACACAAACAAAAATACTGGACCCTAATCAAAACCTCTTTCATGGAGGCAAATGTAGAAATGGAGCAGATCAGAAATTCTGCAGGGAGTAAAACTAGTGAAGCATCACATTAGACCTGGCAGAATACTTTAATTTGCATACACCATCAAAATGAGCTCACTGTTGTAATTACTAATTGTGTTCGAAAAAGACACTACATGACATGAAGTCACTGAGGCAGTCTTTATTTTCTGACAAGTTGTCTCTCATTATGCATCTGTTACTAGTTACACCTACACATACTTGTTTCACTGAACTCAATTGATCAGCTCTTCCTAAATACTTTAATGTTGAATTAATGAAATCATCACACTTCATGCACTATATGAAATGGCAAAATTAATACAATCCATCCTAAGGGGGACATGAATGTCTGGACAAAATTCGTGGCACTTAATCCAAAGGCGAGAGAGACTTTTCACACAAAACTGCAAATTTGAAGGAGATCACCACTTTTGACTGAATGGTATTTTAAATATGATATGGGTATGTCTGATATGAACAGTGAGATACAGTGGCTATTTTTTGATCCCACCTCCAGACTGTATATATTTTGTGATGGAGCTGAATAGATGGCCTGTCTGTGCTCTGCCATCTCTACTGATGAAGTCCCAAGACAGTGTGAGGGAGCAGTAGGACAGACACAGACAGCCAGTGTAACAGAAAACAGAGAGGGGAGACAAAGGGGAATACATCTTCTTAAAATGTACTTTTATGAACTTTTTGTAAAATATGTTCACTTCTAATTGCAGGACATGATACCACAGTGATAAAACTAATAATGTTAAGGATGGTTGAATGACCAAGCATGCTCAGACCCTCAAATTAGGTATCAAAGTATAATGCACCCACCACTGATACCATTGATTACACCTAAGATTTTTCGACTACAATATGTCAAAATATTTGCTGTGAAATATGTAAATTCATGTGAAAAATTATAGCATCAACCAAGAAAAAAACCCTTAAATTAAATGGATTAAAGGGATTCACAAAACTACAGCACTGTATGTCCTGACCCATGTTGCTGTTTGCACTCAGAATTACATTAAGATATGTACAATATATACAACCATTAATGTTGAATATCATCCTCTCAAAATTTATGTAATGTTCAGGAAAACACTGACTTCTTTCCTACCATGAAAAAATGCTTCTAACAATTTGGGGAATTTTACAATTCTTCAGAGCTACATTTTAACCAAATTTAACACTTCTGAATGTGCCTCCATCTGGCAATTCCTGATTGTTAATCAGATACCATGTTAAACTGTCGTTCTCTGTTTGCCTGACTTATTTAATTTGCTCCATCCTAAATGCTCTGTTTCCCCTTATCTCCAGGAAACAGTTGGTCTGAAGCCATCTCTCCACTGGCTTTCACTGAGGCTGGTGAAATCCTGTTGACTTCACACATGGAGCAATCCTTTTGTGCTGTTTCTCAGAGGCTCTGATATCACAGGTCTGTCCTGTCAGACTTGAGACAGGCATGTAATTAAAAGAGCATTGCTGAGTTGCTTTTCACTGTCTTGGTTTGAGTCATGTCACCCATCACTGAGTCAAGAGGTATTCACAACACTAATGTTTGGTATCTCATCTTTTTAAGTGAGATTTTGATAAAAAATGATACCTCTTTTAATGGATTCAAATCTCAAAGGTGATTACATACTGTGCAATGTAGATTTAAATAAAGAGCATCAAAAATATTAAATATTGTACTCTATCCTCTGTTGTGTGTTACACAGTTGTGATATTTATCAGCATGAAAATGCTTAATTGTTTGGATAACAAATCCCTAATTGCCTCTGTAATGACACTCCTCTAATCACTGAGCACAGATAAAAGCTCTCGCCTCACTCCAAAGCCACTTGTGATTACTGATGTGAAACACAACTCTTCTGAAATACAGAGGTTTGTTGGAATAAAGTGAAGGAAATCAAGTTTGCTAAAAAAAAAAAAAAAAAAACACACACAAATGCAGATTTTTTTTCCACAGAACTGTGTAAACAGCAAATTTCACCATAACCACAAAATTGCCTCCAGTGTTACCATTTCCCCCAGTGTTAATTTACTTGGATTTAAGATATTGTACCACTCACATCTTATGCAGGCAAAATGGACCTGAAAACTGAGTTACCACGAGATTTTAGTTGTTTTTGGCTTATTCAGTTTGTAATGCTGCCTTTGAAGCAAATGGTAGCCCTGTTGTATAGTTCAAACAAGTCCATCAAATTAAGCATCAAAAGTTACAAGAAAATATCAAGAAAATATCATTTGTCAATTTTCCGATCTAACACTACTAAAAAGTCAACGATGGTGGTTAAAAAACACAACAGTTACATGAGCTAACAATACTACATGGTAAAAGTTTTGTTAGGTTCAGACAAAACAATATGGTTGGGCTTATGGTTTGAGTTAAAATTGCCTGACTACTTTGTTAAGTTTAGGGGCCCTTCTAAGCACGCATTAACATGTAAGTAAAACCTTTATTAAAATTTTAATGGCAATAACACCAGATCTGAACTGACACTCTAATTCTCTCTAAAGATAATCATCAGCATATAGTGTCAGCTATGTCTTCCATTGCCATTTTGCCAGACATATGATAAAAAAAATCTTGACAGTCATCTCAAAGATCTGGAAAAGCTGGCTGGAATGACAGATTTAAGAATTGAAAAGTAATGAATTAGAATCAGAACAGATATCTCTGCCATAGATACCTTCTGACAAGAGACAAACATATGAACTGAATCATCTCAAAGGATATTTTACAGAAGGCGTAATGACCACAACTCCAGCTTGCTAGTTTTATGATTCTTTTATGAAAGTAAACTTAACATTTTGGGTGTTTTGACAGACTGGAGACAAAATGAAGCTATTAGTTAACTTAGTCTTCAGGGAAAAATTATGAGCAGAACCATCATTGTCTGACATTTTATAAACTGCTAATAAATCAATGATTATTTCTTGGCTTGAAAAGATCTCAGGGGCACTCCCTATTTGTATTGTTGATTATCTTTACACAACAGGTACCACTCAGGAGAGATGGGTATCATATGATACAAAGTTCTCTGATGTGTGACATGCAGGACTACTTAAAAAGTGGTTGAAAAAAAATACCTGCTCTGCCACCAGCAATTCAAAGTAAGATAGTCTGTAGGATAGTAAGTAGGATAGTTTAACCACAGTAACACCCACTAGCTAATACAGTAGAGTTTCCAAGGTTAACTGATTTTTTTACATCCCCAGTTACCACTTAGCAAATACTTACAGGAATCCTTTAAAAAACTGCTTTGCTTTTGCTTTGATGCATTAAATGTTTTTCGACTATCATGTTAGTGCTAACCTAGCTAGCCATTATAGTAAGCTATCTGTCTAAGGCATGAAGTGTTGCTAATATAATTTATCATTATAGAAAATGATAAATCATGGTTGGTCTAACTGTTGATGTTATGTGAATTTTATGTATAGGTTTACTAGTTGAGTTTTCACTATAGAAATTCATACACATATTATCAACAACTCTTGTCCTATTTGTGGATAAGATCTATTCCACACACACGTTATAAATATTCCTTATTAATGTTTAAGTGTATCCAATTAAATAATGATGCTGCTCATTATATATGTGCTGCTAAGTCAAGAACAACCTTTATGTGTTGTCTTTAATGTGCAGCTGGAACCTATGAATCATAGTCTGTGCTTGGATCATTTTGTGATTTTAGAATTATGACCTCTCTGATTATTCACTGATGATTTTTGATCACAAAATAAAAATGACCTTTCACAATGTAGAGAGAAATTGCATTGTAGGTTGGAATAATTATGAAAACAAACCTTGTCAGTGAGTGTGCTGAGGAGAAAAACATGAAATTGGTTCATCACATTCCAGTGGCAGCTCAAGGCGTCTATTTAATGAAATATCAAATGTGCCAGCAAGTTAAAGTGGTGGGGGATTTTAAATGGAGCTACCCCACCTGTGCTTCAGACATGAGGTCATTATATTTTGCCTGGGCTCAGGGTTTCTGTCAGGTTTTTGCCATTTGGTTTTTGTGCAGGAAACTCTGCATATTCATTACTGATTGGGAGCAGGTGCTTTTAGCTAACTGAATATCATAATGCTGTGTCAGTCACCACATCTGGGCAGACAATGGATCTGTCTGACTCTTTGAGGGTCTCATGGGCGCTAGGGAGGCTTTGAAATTGGGTATGTGAGTCAGGAAAAACAGCTACAACAGAAAATATCCAAATAAATGCATTCAAAAGGTGTGATTGAGCAGAAGCCATTAAATGGACAAAAAATAAAAATACATTTTGACTTAACATTTCACATAAGTCAGACGTGACATGGAGAGTGAATTTTCCATACAGTTATGATTGCAAAAGTCTTTGATAAGGAGACAGCAACAGATACAAGTAACAATTTAGTTAAAAATTCAAATTTTAACTTGTTTTAATGGTGCAGTTGAGACAGGTGACTCACACAATGACATCCTCTGTGCAAAAAATATGTTCTAAATCATTTTAGATCACCAGCAACACTGTTGTTGTTTTGTCGAGTTTTAGTTAGTTAAGTTATGTACATAAACAACTATGGTTTGGAGTTGGTGAACAGCCATCACTCTTCTAATTAAACACCTAGCATCTTCATGTTATGTAATCACACTCAATCACAATTTGATGTAATGAACAAAACTATAACTAGTCTATAGCCATGCTAGCAGCGTTGTAAGGATCTACTCAAACTGTTTTTGATGTTGAAGACTGCCCCCCCAAATATTCGATTTTGGAATCCGATTACAGCTGCATATTAATCTTATCTGTGACAGTTTACAAAAAACAAAAAAAAAGATAAAAACTCTGATGTTATGGTCGTTTCTATATATGGCAGAACAAAAAGCATTCATACATTAAAAAGATGAATCTAGTTAACTTCTCACAACAAAACTTCAAAACACAATGTTCTGTTCTCTTCTGGCCCAAGTGGTCAGTCTTGCATGTCTAATTGTTATTGCCAGATGTTTAGAGGCATTCCAGTGTGTTACAGAATTAGTCCTCTTGCATAACAGATGTCAAATGGTTCCTCTGAACGAGAATCTTTTTGGTATATTTATCTCCAGCTTGTCAAGTACTGTGGGATTAAACAAGGTGTGATGAACCTGCCATCGCTGCCCCATTTTACAGTACACTTCCCACAGCGGCACCCTTTGGGATCTGTATCTCATTCCACACCTGATGTTGGTTCCCCACCTGATCTCAGCAGTCTTTCAAAACAGCTACGCTCAGTTTCACAAACAGATGCCACATCAGTCCTATGGATAGTTCTGATAGTGAGTCCTTTTCTTGTAATTGTTTGCACTGTCAAGATGGCTCACATGCATCTAGATTCATAAAGTTTAGTGAGCATCATTATCTCCCATGGAGCCACTGTGTCTGATTGACAAGCACAGTATTATATACAGACAAATGAGCACTGTAATAGCTAATTGACCCCTCATTCATGTCCTGCACACAATGTTCTCTGAAGAGGGGAGGGACAATATAACAGCAATTACATTCTGTGTTAGAAGTCAATGTGTGTATTGATTCTGGTTATTTTTCTCCTTTTTTGGGTAAGAAAGTCCTGTGCTGTTCCTTGGAGATATGAATAATATCAGATGAGTTCAAATTGGCTACTCTTTTGAAAGCAGTCTACATTTCAAAATAATCTTACCGGAACAGTATGGTGAGAGTGGTTAAAAGCCATAGCTGATCCAGAGATTACACCGCAACTCACTTGCTCTTTGCAGACATAAGCTGAAAAAATCCTGTGGCTAAAATAGTCATCCTTTGCTTGAACATACAGTAAGTTCCCAGGACTTTTAGTATATGTGATGCTGCACTAGCTTGATGGAGAACACATGTTTTAAATAAACCTGTGGTATTTAGTAAAAAGCTCTAATATGTGACTGCATAAAGCACACATTAAGTAAAGTGCTACATTGATGATTTCTAGCATGTACGTACTAATATTTCCTAAAGCTAAACTTTTGATTGTGTTATATTTGTATTTATATGTTCAGAATGAAAATCTTTATGAGTAAATATGTATAAAGTTTTCTTTTTTTTTTTAAATCCTAAACATAAAAATATGACATTTAAAAGAATTTTTACTACCTCAGATAGGTGGTACTTATCTGGAAATATTAAGGGAGAAAAAACAAAAAAGGTTATGCACCAAAGAAGCTATCATGAACCAGCCTGACCCGAGGGGATTCATGAGGACATCATCTGCAGCAAATGTTTATGAAACTAATATACCTCAAATAGAGCTGCAGCAGTCATATTACATTGAGACATAACTCCACTTCTTTCATATAAGCTAAAATACTTTCAAGCAACAATATACTCCTAATAAAGCCGACAGGATATTCTTTTGGAAATTTGAAACGAAGGACATGGAGCATAAAGGCTGGTTTCGATGACTGCTATCTCACATAAATCCCCTGGCATCCTCTTTGTGATCCCGCTGCTCCTTGCTTTCTCTCCAGCCATCTCCTCTCATTATATGCCACAGACACAGCAGCCAGAGAGTGCCCACAGCTGGACATCAGTCCTCAACTGAAAACAACTTACCACCTTCATCCCTGCCTATGAGGCATCAAACAAGAATCCTAAAAAATGCCAGGAGTATTCACAAAATGAATGACAGAAGACTAAACGTGCAATATTTTCCTCATGTTAAGTTGCACCTTTTCAGCCAGTGTTGTGAATGCATTTCAGACAAGCAAGAAAATGCCAGTCATTCCAATAATACCTATGCTTTTGCCAATGCACTGAGATACTGGAGTGATTATGTCTATGTCACAGAAACACATAAGATATAACATGTCCTTAACACATAATTACCTGAGGGGTGCTGATGGTGAGTGTATTTTATCTTTAGCTTTAGTTTTGCTAGCTTCAAGTCTTAGTGCTTTGCTAAACTAACTGTGCGTTGGTGGTAGTTTCATATTTAACTTACAGACATTAGAGGCCAGAAAGCCATTAAGCATAACTTTTTTTTTTTAAATGCTGCCCTACACCTTACATTTTTAACCTTGAAAATACCAAGGCTAACTGTTTCCTTCATATTTAATGAACAAGTGTGAGAGTGGTGTCAGTCGTCTTCTCTAGCTCAGCAAAAAGGTAAATTCATTTACTAAAATGTTGTATTATATAGAAAGCCATTTTTATAACCTTTAGGCAGAGCCTAGCTTCACTTTGGATGTTCATATAAGTTTTAGCAATCATAAAAATCTTGGCAAGAAAGTAAATAAGCAAATTTGCCAATGATTCCTTTAAGACAACAGCATTTGTTTTTGATTATTCTTTGATTGATACTTCAAATATTCAAAGTATTCACCATATGTTTTACATATCAATTTGACTTGAGAGTTTAATGCAGTAGTGTTACTATGATGCAGTATTTCTAAAGGTGAGGAATTGATTATTGATTAAGAGCATATTTATCAGTACTGGTAAGCTAATCAATCACTGCAGGGCCTAATAGTGCAGTTTGACTTCTGTCATTTCAGCCATCAGCAAGTGTGTGTATGTGAGAGAAAGACGCTGTCACTCCATGTCCCTCTTTCTACACACATGCACTTGCAGCCCCTGTCTCTTACTGAGTGACAACCTGTCAGCAGAAGCCTAACCAATTCATTTTCTGACAGACGACAATACATCGAAATATCCTCTGAAGTGCCCACACATAGTCCACAGAAGTACACATTCAGCAGAAGTTCACAACTGCTGAGCATGGTGTCAGGTTTATCAGACAGGAGATTTCATATCTGAGGCAGGGAATCTTCCTGAGTCGTCATGTTGCTCAGGTGACAAATAAGCTCAATACGTTGTATGACATTTACTATGACATTCAGTGGCCATATCTTATTCATTATTTTCTTCTGGTCATGGTCATAGGTTTGCTGTCATCTCCATCAGAAAAAATTGAAAAAATGGCATGTTGCATATGTGGCATTGCAAAGAAGAAGTACAGTAGACCCTTTGATCCACATGATTGATATCCATGAAATCAGCATCTCTTTCAGAACAAGAGACTGTGAATCATTCGTACCCAGCAATCAACATCTTTGTGTGTTCGTGCGAGATAATTGCAACCCTGAGAGAAATCTTACCAAAAATAGTTTCTCAACTCTTCTGGTGAATTTACTATGCAAGCTCAATATAGGCGAGGTTCAAATTTGCAATCCCAGGGTTTGCAGAAGTGTGGTATAAAATCACAAATAACCCAGGATGAATGTAGCATGTAGTTAATGTCATAATGTTTGATTTTTTGTTCTCTTTTTTTTTTGCCTCATGCTTGCATTGATCATGTGACACAGTGGTCAATACTCACCCAGAGGACAAAAATGCTTTCAGACAAAACATATCCCGCTCAAGCAACAAAGGGGAAAAAAAACTAAGAACAGGTCGGATTATGTAGTCAGGCCTTGTTTTTCAAAGTTATGTTACTCATCCAATAAATGTATTGTCAGGACAAATTGTTTTCTCAGGGCAGATTACTGTAAAAAGAACATGATTTTAAACATATATCACTCTGTGCTCAAATGTGCTGCTAAATCTGTCATTAACCATCTGAGTGTTGCTTCAGTTAAGCACATGAAACACATGAAATCTTAACTTAAAACTTAATTAAAGAAATTTTGATGAGTCATAAAAAAGTCTGCATGACTTCTCTTTTGCAACAATTTTGTCAAAAATGTCTCACATAAACATTTGTTTTGTCAAAGCACTCTAGTTGAAACAACACATCTAAACAGACTAAAATAACCTAATGTAGAGCTGTTCTGGCTCCTTTATTCTTACAGAGGAAATTGAAAAGCAAGCTACAAATGTAATACTGTGCTTTGTTGATAGTTAATGTGAGCACAGTTGACAGGAAGCCAATTGTTAGATGAGAGAGGAGTGCCTGTAAGGCAGGTCAGCAGCATGCTGGACTCAAAGCTCACTGGGTAAAATGGCTGGAGGCAAACATTGACAACCTCATATATTGTGAATCAATCACACACAGACACAACGAGGCACTGGCAAACTGTGTTAGAATATATAAATAGAACACCAAAGCATATAAATGTAGGCTATTGTGCATATATCTGCAGTGTATGGATGATGAGAAACAATCATCATTACTCATCTACAAGGAAATGAATGTTAAATAAAAGATGATAGTGAGATCAATAAAAATATTAATGCAAAAGCTTAAGCCAGAGTGGTATTTGATTTGTGTAAGACATCTTTTATTGATACCTGTCCAGAAATTTTTTTCACTTGTGCTCTGCAGGAGAGGACGGACTTGTTATCAGTTACAGAAGAGCACCCCTGCTGGTAAGTGAGCCTTCGCTTCTTACTAAAGAACTCTAATGTAGCACTATGACAAGTTGTTTTACCATTTTTTTTCTTGTGTATGTATTTTTCTATATTGTACAATTTATAAAGAAATTCAAAGGATTATGTATATATCAATAATTTAGTTCCTCTGATTTGTCTTCTCTAAAAACTAAAATTTGTGGCATCAAATTAAAAGATGGAGTTTAGTAAAACAGTTTAATGTTTTAGTTTTTAATGTCTTTTACATCATTCAGTCTAACCAAAAATTTTGCAGCTGTTCAGCACTGTTGATTCATGGTTGGTTGTATGTTTGTTTGTTTCCCCGAAGACAAGTGATGCACTGTGGTTGACTGACTCCCATCATTAGGTTGAAGCTCAATCCATCACTGCTCCTCACTGTCGCCTTGTTGTCTTTTTGTCTTGTTAAGAGAATGGATAGGGAATTCTCCAGCACTTGTCAGTAAATGCATCAGAGTTTATTGCAGTCTACCTCAAGTGTGGGCTCATCTGTTTCCCAACTCTTTGTTGCATGCTTCACACTCCAATAACACTCTAAATCCCAGGGACAACTCCACAGTAACCAGCAATACTGAGAGCAGTATACAGATAAGCTATAATATCCATTTTTCATTTTGAAAAGGTATAAATACCATGATCATTCAAAATGTTGAACACGGTGTACATAGAATCTCTGCACTACAGCAATAAATGAAAATCAATGTGTTCATTAGGCCATCAAACTAATTTTCTGTGTGAATAACCCTCATAATGGGTGAGCAACTGCTTAACCTTGGTTTGTGTGAAAAATATATGCCCAGAATGCAAGAGCATGAGGAGAAGGAAAAGAATGAGAATCAAACCCATGTGAATGGCACTTGAAGAAGTAGAAGGTGTGTAGACTGAGCACTTTCTAATTTCCCATTGTCACTGGGAATCATTCCAGCCACATACAGCCAGGAGAGTTGTGTCACAGAAGCCAATAATTGGAAAATCACCGGCAGTTCTCCAAATGATCCCCAATACACCAAGGTAATTTTGCTGTGTCTGAACACCAGCTAATCCAGCTTCTGAAATGGGCACCTGTTATAACGACCAAGATAACAAGGGGAAAAAAATCACTTCTTTGAAAAAGAATTCTGTATCATGTGCAAGAAAGTTCAGGCTGAGGTTGGTAAATAAGTGGATCTAACACATAATGTGACTAGGGCCATAATGACTTTTAGGAACCACCCATTTCACAATCATTTATGTCATAGCATCCTCTTGTATAGATTACTTTCAGTGACTTAAGGTAAAATGCTTTGATAGGAGAGTAATAACGCTTCTAGCCTACAAAAACTATCTATAAAGTTGCTGCACATACTTAGATGTAGAGGGCCAACCCTGTACATTGCTTTGTCATATTACATATATAATATTCATTCCAGTGTTCTTTTTGCCACTTGTACTGTATAGATATTAACCAGACCAGAGTTCTGTACATTTTTTTACCTGTATTCATAATTTGTACATTTGTTTGCTTAGCTGTTGTTTTTGTTGTTGCCCGTACCATGTAGCTGTATTACTATTAGATTTGTGTTGATCTTTTTTTTGCATAGATCCCTCTTTGCATGCTCCTCTATGCTTGTGTTTTCTGTCTTTTTTGTCTCATCTTGGAACTTAAAATATATTTTTTTAAACTTTTGAATGTACCATTTACATGTATTACAACATTTTAATTATTTTTATTATATCTTATTTAATTGCAGACGTGTTAAATTAAATTTTATACTAGTATTTAATGTATTATTTTGTTAGTGCATATGATTTTGTATCTTAAATTGATGCATTTGAGAAGAAAAATCATGACCTAAGTTCACTTTCTTTTCCATGTCATAGTCTCGCCCATCAGATGTATCTTGATCATTTCTCCTGGGGAGTACTCAGTAGCTGCATAATTTATTTTTATTAAACTAAAACGGTTTTAAAATGTCAATACCACGCCTCTGGCTGCGCTAGTAGTGCGCAGGAATGACGGTATTCAGTCTTTACCTTTGACCTCTGCGCATCATGGTGAGTTGAACCAATCGTTTCCCTCGTTGTTGAGAGGTTGTGAAGTTTCTAGGAGGCTCTTACCCTCTCGTCAACATGGTGAGTGCAGTCATTCAAAATTTAGTTATTTTACAATCAAGTAAAAGTCAAAACGACCAAGAGAGTGTGTGTGGATATTTCACGTTTAGTTAATAAGCGACTCTTTGCTTTCACGAGTCTTAAATAACATGCTAACCCGTTGTGTTAGCATTTCGTGTTAGCACGGAGCTAACACAGCGGCGCACACATATCGTCATGGCGTTGACTATGACTTGGAGCTCATGCTTACTACAAAATAAAAAAGTAACCAGTGCAAACAGTTAGTTTTGGATGCATGTGTTATTAGTAATTGCATGTAAAAGTATTACTAAACTCGGAAGTCGTGGATGGTAAAAGGTACGTTTAGCTAGCCCAGTTGCTCACTAGCTAAGCTCTCATGTTAGCTTTAAACCTTTATTGTCACCAGCATTTAGACAGAGTCTTCAGTCATTCAGAAAAAACAGTTTTATACTCGGGAACAGGTACCTAGCAAGTTAGCATTGCTCAGATGAAAAAGATAGTGATTTTAATATTGTCCCCACTTGTTATCAGTGAACGATCATATCTGATATAATGGACAAGGACTAACCTGCTTTTGGGCAAACTGTCAGACAGAGCTAACATTATAGCTAACGGTGACGATACATTGACTTAGTTTTTTCTCTAGTATTCGCGCCATCCTTTACAGAAAATCTCGTGGGTTTTCAGCGATTATTGGTACATACATACACATGTTCCTATGGGACTTGATCATATGTGAACGAGTTGGCTATCGCATACATACATACATATAGTCGTTAGATATTGTAAGATTTAAGCTTGATAAACTAAAATTGATTTCATTTAAGGCTTTGGCTCCCTATAAAGTGCGCCAAGCTGGAAGTATTTAAAGGTTTATAATTAATAATGATTGTTTAATAAGTTTATAATGTTCACTTTTTGTTTTAACTGTTTTTGAGAGGTATTGATTAAACCCGATTAAGGCGCCACTTTGTGTTGCTGTGTTCCGTTGCATTATACTGAGAGACTTGTCCTACATTGTGTCCACACTCATTTTTAGAAATGTGGAACATCACTTATTTTATTGGAAATATGAGGAGCATCATTTAGTCTATGGTTCACATTGTCAGGCACAACACTAGTGATATTTAGGTTGTACATCTAATGATGAGACTTTGATCTCAACAGCAGTACTGATGATAACATTAGCTGTTATCTGTTTTGAATTATTACACAACTGGTTGAGTGAGCTGTGAGTTCACTAACTGTGGTGTTTCTTATTCATGGCAGTCTTCGTCAGAGGCTAATAATGGCCCGAACCAAGCGCCACCTTATCCAGGTGTACCGCCCTCAGGGATACCTCCCCCATTTGTAAGTCAGTGACAGAGATGTTTATGACAATAAGCTTTCCTCTTCTTCTTTGCAGTTGTCATACAGGGAATGTGGTGACTATCAAAGGTCTTAGTAAATGTTTTGTGATCCGATGCATCTTCTGAAAATCTTTTACTATTCTTTTGTCTAGATGGGACCACCAGGAATACCACCTCATTTCCCTCCTATGGGTATGCCCCCTATGGGACAGCGACCTCCCAGCATGACTCCGATGCCTCCAGGTATAATTCCCCCTGGTATAATGCCACCGATGGGGGCACCACCAATGGGACAGGTGAGTCTTTTTGGAAGGTTTGCCTAAATTTGTTTTCACTTGTTAGGTTGGGAGGCTTGGTAGCCCATTTTTCCACCCTGCCTTTGATGTCATTTAACTCTGTTCACGATCAGAATCAACAAAAACTTCCCAAAACAAATACGACATGTTAACAGAAAAGTTGCCATTAATTTACTAGCCAGACTCTTGGTGCTGCTTCAGAGTTTTTCATGGTGTTTTAGATTGTGGTTTTTTTTTTGTTTGTTTTTTTTAACTTCTGTACAGAAATGTAAGTTGTTGTATAGAGTTGCCATGCATCTGACAAGTAGCCAAGCAACCTCGCTTTTGATCATGTAAGGCCTTACAATAAAAAAAAAAAAAAAAAAAAAAAGAGAGAAAGTGAAAAGTCTGTTAGGAAATGTTGGTCAAAAGGTTAGAAAAGCAATTTTCAACTTGTTTGATTAATTTTTCTCTGGACGCTATTGTGTTCAGCAATGGAGCATATGAATCATATTGAGAATATTATTGTTTGCTGGCTATCTTTCATATAGAAGTCTCCATGGGTTCATTCAGTTCTAAGGAACTAAGAATTCACCGGCAACGCCAGTCAGACCCTGTCCAAATTCTACTCATGCTAATTGGTTTGGATAGGGTCACATTGTGGTACATTAAAATCATTGCAGGAGAAAACTGTATTTTGAAAGTTTGACATCACAGTTCTCTTTATTCTTTTGCATTTAATTTATTGTATTTATTTTTCTTAGTTTTTCTTATTTCATAGTTTTATTTTTTACTTCAAATAATAGTAATTATTTTATGTTCAGAGAGAAATCATTTTTGGATATAAATAGATGCTTGCTTAATGGATTTGCAATAAACTAAAATAAAAGTTTTCAAAGTGGAATGAAATGATCCCTTCTTATCCCATCCCAACAAACGGTGATCTTCAAACTGAAATTGTGTTATATACCATTCAACCAGACTTTCAAATGGAGATAAGCCAAATCAAAACAGCTTTGCTATGTTGAGGGAACTACACTTATTTTAGGAAATTGGTAGCCTTCGACATTTATGCTACTTGTTAAGTGTTTTGGAATTTCATTCATAGAAATAAAATAGGTTAGATAAGTTTTCTTTTTTCAATTGCCCAGTTGTACACATAATATGTTATTGTTGGTAAAGGAGGTGGAAATAAGACTTAACTTTTTTTTATAAATAATTTATCTTTAAAGTATACAAATAATTTATTTTTATTTCTATACAATCATTGTTGGGATATTATTATTACTAATAGTATTATATTGCTGCTCTTTTCCACCACAGCTGCTTGTTAATTGATAGAATTGATTGATAGGGCACCATGCTGCACCAATGTTTGTGTTCTGTCTTTGTTAAGGTCTTTGCAGGTCAACCACATTTTGGATCAAGTCTAATCATCGTGGGGTCTATTTTGAGTCTTGGGTTACCCTTGGGTCGGGTGTCTCTCTTTTAAAAATGAATTTATATAAGACCACTAACTGATAGTGCTCCAAAGAGATACCACTTCAGTGAAGATTGCTTGTGCATTGTGTTAAACCTGTGCCACTAGTTGACAGAATACTGCTGAGATAGTCATGCCATTTAAATAAATGAATGTTTAAAGCCAAAATTGGGTCGCATTTAGAACACACAGGGTGGTGTTTGATCAAAGTGCCAGCAAGTTTGAAAAGGTGGTGTGGCGATGTAGTTTGCAGTTGGATGTGCTGCTGCTTTTCAGATCACAAAGCTGTGGCATCACACCATAGATAAGCTCAACAAACTCTGTTTCTGTCTCACCTTCTTCTCCCAGTTGTAAGCAGCCCTCCACATAGACACCAACACCCTGTTTCACACTGTCTTGATACTTGTGCCTGCACTAGGTGGTATGGAAATGCCATATGAATATTTCATGATGCTTCTTTTATTAGATGCCAGGCATGATGCCACCTATGATGCCAGGGATGATGATGCCCCCTCGCATGCCAGCTGCGGCTGTACAACCGACAGGACCGGTAACTCTTCTCACTACTTTTTCACCAGTGCTGCTTCACACTTCTTAAAAATACATGGGAATCTGTGAAATGCTAAATGAAGCATTTTCACACCAAGAAACACTTCTGTTAGATATAAATTGATGTCACTCCATAAAAGAATTCTTCATTCTTAACCATAGATCGAAATGAACCAGCTGAAAAGCATAATTAAATAGTTTCTGATAAAAATGAACACCTGAGTGCAATATGTCCCTTATTGTCACTTTTTTTTTTTTTAAGTCCCTCACTGTTTATATCCTTTTAATTTTACTTTTTACTCAGTAGCAAGCAAGTTATGCAAATGAGCAGTGTGATATATTTATTGTGAGCACGCCCTGGCAGATTTAGAGATCATAAGACATACACTTAATCAGCTCAAGTATATTTTTACATCTTTATGGTGTGGAGGTTTGTACTAATTAGGAAAGCTTTGTTAGTTACTGTGTAGTTTGAATAATGAGTCTGTATTCCCATATCTGCTGATATGCAACTTCAAGATTTCTTAGTGTTTCTTGGGAAAATAATTAACTAATAAAATTGTCTTTTTCACAGCCTGGTGTTGACTCCACAGGTAAGGGCCTTATTTGATATGATTTATCAATCACATTCTTCATATTTTGTGTTCATTGGAAGTACAGGTTCAGCCTGATTTGCTTTTTTTGTCTTCACAGCTGCTGCACCTGGAACAGCTGTAAGTGTAATATAATTTCCCTGCTGTAATTTCAATTTTGCGTCTTCTTTGTTAGCATTTTTCACAGCGGTCTGACACACTATCATTTATTCCTTTGTCTTTGCAGAGTACCACAAATGGATCTCCACAGGAAGAACAGCCAAAGAAGGTCTGTGGACATTGAAAATGGAAAGACTAAAGTGAAAGATTTGATAATATTGACTTGGTTCATTTAAAATTGAACCAATATGAAACAGTTTCTTGCTCTGTTTCTTTTTTTTTTTTGATACTGAAACGGCTGACTCTTTTTCTTTTGTCCACCTCAGAAGTCCCTGTGGACTGAACACAAATCACTGGATGGGAAGACCTATTATTACAACACAGAGACCAAGCAGTCCACCTGGGAGAAACCTGATGAACTCAAGTCTCCTGCAGAAGTACAAACCATTATCACTTACATAACTTAAAAATGTACTTCTAACTGCCGGAAACCAACCACTTGTTTATTCACTGACATATTCAGCTACTTTTTTAGACAAAACATCTTTCCTCTCTTTCTGTCCTCCCTGTCTTGCTTACTTGTATTTATCAGTGATAGTGCATATTAATCAAGATAATATTTATTCCAGATTTGGGCAAATCCTGTTCTCAGAATATTAAGAGGCCTTGCCTATATATGTTAAAACATTTCTCTCTGATAGATGAGTGATTTTCATGTGGATAACATGGAGCTGACACTGCATTAGTCACCTCAGTATATTTATCCCAACTGACATGCTTTCCCCTTTTTTTTTTAACCATTTTAGCAAATGCTGTCTAAATGCCCTTGGAAGGAATACAAGTCAGACACAGGGAAGCCTTATTATTACAACTCTCAGACAAAGGAGTCCAGATGGACCAAACCCAAAGAGCTGGAGGATCTGGAAGGTAAAGAGCTGTTTTCTGATGTCTGATGTCACACCTGTTGTGAGAAAGACAGTGATGTTCCACTCTGAGCTCCATGGATGAGCCTTTAACAGCATGGTGAATGGCGGGCTTGTTAAACGAATACCGCAGCACATTACAGGGCTTTGGGCATTACTGATGTACAAGCACAGGAAGTACAAATACAGAGCACATGGTGGCTCCTTCAGTACATTTATCTCTCTGCTGGTCTCTTATCTGTAGTAAGCTTTGAAATGAAAACGAGTAGCCTAACAGCTATCTCCCTTTGTCTGTTCCAGCTATGATCAAAGCAGAGGAGAATGGGTAAGAGCTTCTTGTTTACCTTTATTTACTCTTCACTGCTACATCTTGTATTATGAACAACAAACATAAAATTAAAAGTTATTAAAACCCCATTTGTTGTATTATTAATACTACTGTGTATTTGATGCTCGATATCCCAATCAGCTACATTATCCTTGTGTTCTTATAATCATGTGATGACTTCACCATCATGCTCTGATTTCAGACCGACAGAGGCAGCAGCTCCTGGCACTACCACAGCTCCTGCAGTCCAAGCAGATAATACAGCCACTATGGCGACCGTAATGGAGGCGGAAACTGCAACAGCAGTCTCAGAGGAACAACTGTCCCAGGCGGCTGTGCATCACGCACCTGAGGTCAAGACTGCCGATGCACCTGTGACATCCTCGGAGAGCTCAGCTGCCACAGAGGCCACAGCCAGGTAAACAATGATGTCTGATACAGAGACAGGTATAATCTTCAGTCCTACACACAAATACAGCGAGTCAGAACCACAGGTCAAAGTGACACCAGGATTATCTCTCAATTTATAATGTATTCATGACTGAGGAGGTTTTTGTGTTTCATTACCCTCAGTGTTGAAGTCGCAAAGGAAGAACGGCCAGAGCTTCAGAAGAAAACTTACAAGTGGAACACAAAAGAGGAGGCCAAGCAGGCATTCAAAGAGCTGCTGAAGGAGAAGGTGAGACAGATCAAGTGTCAAGTGGAGTTAACCTGTAAGATGATCTCCAGGCCACACTGTGAAGGAGAGTGGGAGGCTCTGCTGTTTGTGTAGTGAAGTCATGAATGTTTATACTAGATTACATTTAACAGGTCGTATACAAAAACTTCCACCTATTATTATTCATTAATGTGCATTAAGCTGTTGTTCGGTTGGGCAAAAAAAATTAGACTTCCAATCCAGAAGTTCTAATTTCATCAAAGTGACTCCAAGTAGTGTGTTAATGGTTGAGTTGTACATAGAGGGTCTATTAAGATTAATTTTCCATCTCTGTCCTAATGCCAGATGTATTTACCAGCACATGCGTTGTATTCTGATGTTAATCTAATCCCTGTCCTTCTTCATGAGCCCCTGGGAGGTTTTAGCATGATTGTTAAGGATCACCTCCTGTTGCTTTTAGTTGTGTTGTGTGTTCACTTGCAAGGTAGCCTAGCACCACCCACCTTGAATGCTGCTATATTTAGGCTCTTTTTAATTTTGTGCACAAAGCTCTCCTCTGAGATTGCTTGCCATTTCCTGCAAGATCTTAATGGCTCTGTCTTTATGATTAGCTTTATTGGATCAAAGGCACCGGGCTGGCTAGGATTAAGACAGTGAGAGAAAGTGGCATGCCTCAGTGAGTTAGAATAACTGTGACAGCTGACAAGACAGAGGCACGCGGTGGAATCAGTTCATAATGGATGAAGGCGTCCCTCCCTGGGAGAGGCAAGCGGCAGAAGGGGCACTTCTTTGAATTATTGCCACTTCACACCTCTTAGCCCAGCATCTATTAGTAATTAAGAAAATGTGTTGCATTCGAGGAGCCAGAGCAGCACACGTCATTGTTCCTCCTCCTGTCTTGTGTGCTTATTCTAACAAATAACAATAAGACCATTGATTTTCTTTGTTCTAATGTATGAATATATTGGAAATGTCACATTAATTTAACAATTTAGCCTTAGCTCACAAACCATCATGATTTTGTCATTCCAGGGCGTGTCTTCAAACTCCTCTTGGGAACAGGCTATGAAAATGATAATCAATGATCCTCGCTACAGGTACACTATTCTCCCATGATCAGTTTATTCTATCTACTGTACAATAGGAGATGAGAACAAATCCAGTTTCTCAAATTTCTTACTTTTCCTCATCATCAAAGTGCACTTCCCAAACTGAGTGAGAAGAAGCAGGCATTTAATGCCTACAAAGTCCAGACAGAGAAGGAAGAAAAGGAGGAGGCCAGAATTAAATACAAGGAGTCCAAAGAGACCTTTCAGAGGTTCTTGGAGAACCATGAGAAGATGACATCTACCACCAGATACAAGTAAGTGCTACACTTGCAATAAATGTCAGGGCTTTTGTTCCCTCCTGTAGTGATTTGTGGTTCCCGAATTGTCAATATGATTATGCAGATGAGATGACTGAAAGCCAATCTATGGCTTATGCACGCCATCATGTAGTTACAACACGGTTGGCTTCCACTTAAACTACCATGACCTGTTAGAGCTCATCACACTGTTCCTGAATTGTGTGTGTTGCTAGATCAGAATTTAGAGAGTGAACAGACTCAATGATTTCCCTGTTCTAATGGCAGAACAAAGGTGCATATGACATATTGTTTTCACTGAATTTCACACATAAAGGCAACTATCTATTCTATCTAGGCAGTTTTTTTCATCCATAAATATGTGGTAATCAGATATGAGTCAAAACATCAGGCGCTTCAGTCTAAAATGCTGCAGTTTTGATCGTTGGTATTGCTTGTGACATCCAGTTCACCAGCACTTTTTGATTTGGCATTGGGGTGAAAGTCTTTGCGATGGATGGATTGACTGGTGACCTTGACAATGAGCCAGCTTCAGAGTTCAGCTGGCACCAGGGCAGCAATCTGGGATGGCACACAACAGGCAGTTGGAGAGTGATAGCAGGGCTGTGTGTGTCCGTGTGTGTCTGTGTCTGTCCTTGCATTTAAAAGCTTATCTCACCGCAGTCAACCTCAGCCTCCGGCTCCTCTGAGCATTAAGTTTGCAGCAGCAGTCAAGAAAATGAAATGTTCAGTGCACATCATTAAAGACAGCTTCGTATACATTTCTGTGCTTTTTAAGTTTTTATTAGGGTTTCATAAATATTGTAGTAACTCTACACAAGTGTGCACTTAATGGCATTTCCTAAGTATTAATGAAGTATTTAAGGAAGATTTGGGCTGTGAAATGCTGCCCTCATGTGGGTTGTGTGAAAATATCCCAATAATGTATGTGGGTGTACTTGTAATCCAGGAAAGCAGAACAGATGTTTGGTGAGCTGGAGGTGTGGAGTTGTGTTCCAGAGAGAGACAGGCTGGAGATCTATGAAGATGTGTTGTTCTACCTTGCTAAGAAGGAGAAGGTAAGGCGTTGTTCTGCAGCCAACAGGTTGATTTTAGTCTTTGAGATCTCCTGAAATCCTGGTTTCATTCTCTGTTCCAACTGTTTCCAGGAGCAAGCCAAGCAGCTGAGAAAGAGGAACTGGGAAGCTCTGAAAAACATTCTGGACAACATGGCCAACGTCACCTACCGCACCACCTGGTCTGAGGCCCAGCAGTACCTGCTAGACAACCCCACCTTTGCAGAAGATGAAGAGCTGCAGAGTATGAGCACAGGGATTAAAAAAAAAAAAGAAATAGTTTCATATATTTCTTCACACATTAATTGGAGAGAAAATGTGAACATAACTACATACTATATATTACTAGATTACTACAGCCAATAATGGTCATAGGTTCCCTTGGTTCTATTTAGCCCTCTTGATAATGTTATCTTCTGACAGATATGGACAAAGAGGATGCCCTGATTTGTTTTGAGGAGCACATCCGGGCACTGGAGAAAGAGGAGGAGGAAGAGAAACAGAAGACTCTCCTCAGGGAGAGGAGGCGACAACGCAAGAACAGGGAGGCTTTCCAGGTGAGAGGGAATGGATACTTACAAATGTAATGGAAGTTACTTTGTAGGGAAAACAAAAACCTTTCTCATTTTGAAAAAAATGCAGCAGGGACAAGTTGTTTATTACAACAGCTGTTGTGCTTTCCCCCCCATGTCTACTGAAAAAAGTTTAATAATTATCTAAATCCAAAAAGGAATAATTTTATTTGTTTAAACTGGGGATATTACTTGTTGTCCTGATTCATATTTTGCTGTTCCTCCTTCAGAAATTTCTTGATGAGCTCCATGACCACGGCCAGCTTCACTCTATGTCAGCCTGGATGGAAATGTACCCAACCCTGAGTTCAGACATCCGCTTTGCCAACATGCTTGGCCAGCCGGGTAAGACAGCAGGCCACAGCACACGTGGCTTCACACGTCCACATGAGCTGAGTGCGCTAAAGCACGTGGATGTGAAATGCAGGCAACAGCACAAGACATGAAGGCAGAAATAAAGCATTCACAGCTCAGGATGTAAATACTGTATGAAATGCAGTACTGCATTGTTGAGCAAGTTTTACTTATTAACCCCAGTTACTTTAGATCTCTTTTTTGTTTACTTTTCCCCAAAAAATCAATCTGATGCATCTTCTGGCTTCATTGTTTTTGCAGCCTAGTTGTTGGACTCTGAGGTTTTATAGTTTTATTGCCGCACAAAACAATATATAGGCTGTTTTCATGTGTTTTGTTGTTCAGGTTCCACTCCCCTGGATCTTTTCAAATTCTATGTGGAAGATTTGAAGGCTCGCTACCATGATGAAAAAAGGATCATCAAAGATATTCTTAAAGTGAGATTATTATACCTCCGGTGCAAAACTCATTAATATCTGCCATATTGTGAAAGGGGTAAAGTGCACATTGTACATCTTCACATACCAATGTCTCTTCTGTGAGTTTGTTTTGATGTAGGTAGATTTTAATAAAGTTATTTTATTTAATTCCCTTCTCTCCTTCACCAGGACAAAGGCTTTCTG
Source organism: Rachycentron canadum (assembly GCA_038496675.1). Taxonomy (NCBI): domain Eukaryota; kingdom Metazoa; phylum Chordata; class Actinopteri; order Carangiformes; family Rachycentridae; genus Rachycentron; species Rachycentron canadum. Next base: position 13,633,036 of record CM076658.1, read on the forward strand.
GTCGAAGTCAACACCAGCTTTGATGACTTCGGATCAGTTATCAGCTCAGACAAGAGAGCCACCACACTGGATGCCGGAAACATTAAGCTGGCCTTCAACAGTGTAAGACTTCCGTCCTACGCAATCCTTCTCCACCATATTATTACAATTGACAGCAGCAGCTCTGCCATTCATTTTTAATATTTGCAAATTTTATATTCCTCAGTTTTCACTTTGTCAAAGATGTGTAAATTCAGTTACACTCAAAGGTGTTGTTGTACAGCACTACAATTATATTTCAAAATATTTGTTGCCCCCAGTGACATACATGAGGGAGACAGGAAACGTCTGTGAATATAATGCATCAGTACTGTGACCTCAGTGCAGTGTTATTACATTACACCTCTGTCAGTGTCAAAAAATGAAACAACCAGCACATAACAGGCACCATTAAAGTAGATGTTATGGCAGAACAGCTATATTGGATTCTATATAATTGTGGTGCAGTGCCCAGACAACTGGGAAACAAAGTATATAACGGCATATTTCAGTTACTGAGTTTAAAGTGACCTTTACTTTATGAGCAATATTTAAAATATTTCATTCAAGAATGTCTGTGGAGTTTACAATAGTCTTCTACAAAGTTTGTATTGATTGATTAACCCACTTTGCAACATCTTTTTTGTGTAGTTACTGGAGAAGGCTGAAGCCAGAGAGAGGGAGCGAGAGAAGGAGGAGGCCAGGAAGATGAAAAGGAAGGAAGCAGCCTTCAAGAACATGCTGAAACAGGCCACACCACCACTGGAGCCAGAGGCTACATGGGAGGGAGTACGTCTGAATAATATTGTTATAGTTTCACTACACTAGCTGTTTTTCTATTTATACCCCATTTTCCACTATTTAGTTCTATTAATTTCAAAGTTATTTGTTAAACAGTGGGTGGAGTTTTTTGTTCTTATTGCATGATGCTGATGTTTTGTGATGATTCACAATTTATCTTATCAGGTCAGAGAGAGATTCTTGAAAGAATCTGCCTTTGAAGACGTGACTCTGGAGTCAGAGAGGAAGAGGATATTCAAAGACTTCATGCATGTCTTAGAGGTAAGGCTGTCATCACGGTGGGAATGGGTTGAATTCATGATTGATGACAGTCATGGCGTTAAACATTGTACTCATTATTTCAACAGCATGAATGCCAACATCACCACTCGAAGGCAAAGAAGCACTCGAAGAAGTCCAAGAAGCACCACAGGAAACGTTCCCGCTCTCGATCGGTCAGTAAACCTCACCACTGTGCTTAGACAAGACACTGAGCTGTGGGCAAACAATTTAGCAATCAATAATCTAGCCCCTACATCACACTTCACTGATCTCTAAATTACCTGACTTTAATGTTTTTGACAGGGCTCAGAGTCTGAGGATGAGGAATATCACAAGAAGAAAAAGAGGTCACAGTCTAAGTCCCCTTCTGAGCGCTCCTCTAGTGGAGAATCTGGTGAGTGGGTTTCACAGCTTAGTGAATCTATTTATCATCCTATCAAACAAGTGCAATGCAATTGACATTTACTGACATTTTCCTCCTGAAACCAGAGAGAAGCTATAAGAAATCCAAGAAGCACAAGAAGAAGGGCAAGAAGAGACGCCACAAGTCTGTAAGTACCAAATCCATTTATTGTGTATAGATAAATCTGAATGTGCATGTTGTGTTTGTATGTACGCTGACTGTGATTGCATCAAACAGGCGTCACCAGATTCTGACAATGAGAAGAAAGGACGAGAACGTGATGGGAAGCGTGAAAAAGACCTGGACAAAGATAAAGAGAACGACAAGTCTCGGGGGAAATCTCGCTCCGACTCTAAACAGAAGTCTCCTAAAAGGAAAGCGGCCAAAGAGGAGGTAAAGTTATTTACGGATTATCTTCTGTTAACAGTTTTACATTTATCCCTGTTCATTTTCATTGTAATTCCATTTCCATATAATGTGTCCCTTGTAATCAGGGCGGCTGGGATACGTCAGGCAGTGAGCTGAGTGAAGGAGAGCTAGAGAAAAGAAGAAGAACTTTACTGGAACAGCTGGACGCACCTTGATGATCACACTTCTGCCTTTTTGTTGTATTTGTACACCTCTACAAACATGCATTCCCCCTCAAGCTCATCTGACTGCACCGGTCACACCATTCTGGACTGACTGTGAGAGATAACATCTTTCACTGTGATTTCATGGGAATAGGCTACACTGAACTCACACTTACTTCATAAATAATTTGATATCAGCAACAGCTGATTGATCATTAAACATCAGGTTGTCCTTTTGTTAGCTTAAGATTTTTTAGTTGACTGTAGTTGTACATGTTTTCCATTGCTGATCATTTTTATATTCAATTAAAAGCATATCTTAATGTCTGACTGACTGTCTTTCACCTGGAAATATAGCAAGAAAGTAAGCACTCTTCCACAAGTCCAGAAAAAACAGGAAATATGTTGTCAATGAATGAGCCAAAAAGCTTTCATTTGGAGTATTTTGTCAAAAATCAATACACTGTAGTCAAATGTAATAAAATACTGTTTCAATGAATCATGTCTGTATTGGATACGTAAGGTGTTTAGTACAGTCAAAGTCTCTTATCTGTGTAATTTCTTACATTTATGAGACAGGCTTATTATTACCCCAATGTGGAGGTTAAAATTGAGACAGTTTGTGAAAATGTCAAGGTTGTCACTGTTAAATCTCAACCAACAGCAGTGTTACAAAGAAAATAAGTCCAATGTAGGTAAACAAGATAAACAAATCTGTAATCAAATATGTAAATAGTTTATTTCATCATATTTGCTGAAAATCTCATATCACCTAATTAAAAAAAAAACATGTTATTTTGTAATAAGCACTAACTACCTAAAATACATTTCTGGTGAAAGTTAAAAAAAAAACAAAAAAACATGCCAGTATTATCCACTTAGAGAAATGACACTATTACAGAGGGTGAAGTTGAGAGAAAAGCAGGTGTATGGAAGCACATGCCTCAGTGGAGATGATTATAGCCAAGTCAGCAGGGTGCATCACTGAGCCGCATCACAGGTCAACAAATACAAACGAGTGAAACGGTTACAATGAGGCCATGATGTTTGAACACTCACAAATCATGTTGCATTTTTTTGTAGCTGGCTTTGATGCACCTGTGACACAACAAGGAAACTCAGTGATCCTCCTGCACCACACAAGTTGTGATTTAACACACTACTGTAGATCTCTGGCTACATTTGGTTTAATTAAATACACAAACATGGAAACAAAAACTATAAGTTAAAATAACATTCAAGTTGTATAGCACAAGGCAATGAACACTTTTGTTTAAACAATATGTACAATATTAACCATCTGGTAATGTGAATAAGTAAAAAATATCTGTACATTTAGGAAACTTTGTGTTGTGTACTTTTGTTTTGCCGTGTTCTAATCACTGTGGACACATTAGATGGACACATGAGCTTAAAGGAATCTTCTCAGTGGTTAAATACTATACATTAAAATTACAATAAAGTGAGTAGACACAGTAGCCTGGAATAGGATTAACCTGTAAAAATGTTTACAGAGATAAAATGCTAAATTGTTTCCAGTTTTGACAATAAGATCATCCAGTAGGCTCCTTTTGTGCAGTTTCTGTTTAGTAGAAAATGTTTTTGTTTTTTCATGTTGCGTCTTAGTTTGTTCCCAGAAACCAAAATTCAAATTGCTATGCCGCTGCAGAAATGGACGGCAGAGTTTGACGAGAGCAGGCAGCCTCATTTATGGATTAAGATCTACAGAGTCAGACTTAATCCATTTACTGTAGTGAAGAGGAGTTCCTCAGGAGAGGTCTGATATTTCAAGTTCACATTAGCCTGGTCTGGTTTTCAAGAGACTTCCTGTGTTTTCCATTCATTTTTCATCTACCTTATACTTAATTTAGTACAAATATAGATTTTTAATCATTTTAGTTTCACTTTCTTCCTGCCTAATCATCAGCCCTTGTAGTAAAAGATGAGATGGATGTTTGTATAGTAAGAGGAATGAAGAAGAGCACCGAAATGTACCGAGATATTACCCATCACTAGAAGATGCATTATTTGTAAAAGCTAAAGGGAACATGCCCTGTACATTGTACATTATGTTTCCAAGGAAGCATCCGTTCACGTTGCTGCTCTTAAAGCCACAGCAAGTCCAGTTTTACGTGTTTTTAAAGTAAAGCCAGGTCAAATTGTATTGCTTGAAGTTGGGATATTAAAAAACAGTTATCAGACAAACAGGACAATGTGACAGACCACAAAAATAAGTTTAGGCACTTGGCTTGTCTAAGGTTTTTCAACCAACTTTTCAGACACTTTTCTTGAAATTCAGTCCCATACATGTTCCAGTCCTTCATAGTGAAAAGTTGCTACGATACCACAGACATGGAATAACATGTATTCTTATGTAATATATATACATACTCTATGGTTGCTACAAAACTCGTCATCTGTCACTTATCCTTCACTCTGCATCCAACCTTCTGTCTCTCCCTTATTTGACATTTCCTCCCCCTCCCCCTCTTTCCAGCACATGCACCCTTCCCTTATCACATGACCACTTCGCCGTTGTTCACCGGCCGCAGGTTCTGATCATCAAAGCGCCTCCTGACACTCCTCCGCACAGCGTCTGCTCGCCTGTAAGGCTGATTCCTCAAATCTGAGAGGGGAGAATGGAATAGGGTTTGTGGGACGGGGTGGATAAAAGAGCTGTCAGTCATCTTGTCAGGGTGATTTGATGAGCCCAAATGCTCAGAGTGCTGGTAGCCTGTCTTTCAAAGCAGTGTGAGGTCTACCCAGGAAAAAAACAAACAAAAAAAGAAAAGCCCCCTCAGGTCAGCTGTCTCTGGGTATCACATCTGAGACAAGCCATGGGGTTGCTGACTTATAAGTCTCCCAGAAGTCTAGAAAATCTGATCAAATGGTTAATAATAGGTAAAGAAACTATTGAAAAGAGCAACTATTCTTTTGTATTAGACATTAAAATGTACAGTTAAGAGGATATAATGAGGAGAAAATAAAGGGACAGGTAGGTGAATGCTGAGTGAGCCCTACATGATAAGACAGTGAAACAGAAAGGGAGATAATAAAGAGATGCTTGCCAGGTTTGGGACACATCCACCACTACAGAGGTGCTACTGGAGGAGTTCCTTACCCTCGAGTAGACATTGGGAAATTTAGTAATATTATTCTTCTTTAGGGCTAGATAAAGAGAAGACAAAATGAAGGTTAAAAATGAAGGAGGAGGAGACTGACCAAAACAGGTCATCCCAACATTTTCACGCTGGCTTTGCACAGAGAACGCTGCGAGAGCAAAGCAGAGTGGCAGCAGGCTGCAAAGGCGGAAAGGCCAGAATGGATAAGGGTATGAGAAGGGAAAGAGCTTGAGGATGTTAACTGATTCAACTGGCAGGAAGGAGGATCAAAGCTTATTTAAAACATTTTTTTCTGTTACTAAACCCAGACTGCTTTGCAGAGAGGCTACCAGCAGGAAAGACAACAAGCCTGTTTCAAACTTCCAGTACAGAGCGATTGGGAACTGAATAAGAAATAAATATGGTTCCAAGGGACAGCAGGATTATATTCAACAGCACCTTCACCAAAAACCAAACGAAGCATGCAGGCAGTCAGCTGATTACTGATGCTTTACTGCTGAACAGGTATAAGTGGTTCCATGTTAGTAATTCACAAACTGCAAGTGCAAAGAAACACTTCTGTAATGTAAAAGATTATTCATATGCAGACATCATGCAGTGTGTTAGTTAGCCTGCCAGACAGCAGAGGGTCATGTGACAGAGAGGTGGCCTCTCAGCAGATGGCAGGACCAAGCACAGGATGTGGGATAACTGGGAGAGCAGGGGTGCGTTGTTGAAAAAGCGGCAGGGATGAAGCGATCAGCGTGCAAAAGCTCTATCAACAGCAGTAATGATATGTGATAATGAACACACAAACATTCATTTTTGATTAACAGTGAAACACAGAAAAAGCGAGTTATAATGCCACAGGCACTTACACATCATGGCGTTAGTCATACCTGCCATGTAGATGATGATGATAAGCTTGTATATACACTAAAATATGTAACCCAATGACCACTGCAGTATGTTGGGTGATACTGACCAAATCGGAACAGGGATCTCTTAAATACTCCATTCATAAAATAGAATATATTTTCTGTATAACCAACGCTAGATGGCAGCACCCATCTGAACATGTTTGCTCCTTTACATGACAAGAAAAACAAAGTACACTCCACCACTTTAAATCTCCTGACAGTACAGGTACCAGTGACCTTGGAGACTGTTCTCTCTGTGACATTATGGTCTGCTATAGCTGATAAAATAATAATGATAAATGAGGGTGTCACACTTCATGCAAGAGGGCAGTGAAACCTGTTACCCAAACACCTTGTCATGCTCAGGGAGGGATAGAACACACAAACACACATAAACACATGCACATTTAGACATGTGTGCACATGAGACATGAGATCCCGGCACAGTGCACGTGCACCGGTCCAGAGTGTGAAAGTGCAGTGTGACAGTTAAGAGGAGCAGTGTGAAGGGGCATGCAAAAGGAGGGAGGAGAGAAAGACATAAAGAAAAGAACATTTTGTTCCAGCAACCTTTGAGAAGAGAGACAGTTCTATAAGCTTAGTAATGGTACTCCTCATTGAGGGCGGGCTCGCAGAAGAACCGAGAGCCACGTTTGGCTGTGCGGGCGGTAAAGGGCACTGTCTTCAGCACTGCATTGAGAACAACAGGGACAACAGCCAGGACAAGACAAGACAAACATAATATAAGAAAAGCAGATTCCTACAGGGGTTTAGCACAGGTTAGCACTAAGCAAATACCCAACAACAGCATCAGAGGGGGGCCGGGTGAAAAGATGTCTTCAGGAGTGTTTTGAGAGCGGATTTTAGAAGTTTAATGCTCAACTGTAGAGTTTAACAGGCTGCTAGTGAGCAAAGAACTGAAATTATTTCACGTTTATTAATTTTACCATAAAGATTTTATTGATACAAAGAGTTGGATCAATCTGAATTTCATTTGCTAGAGGCCCTTGACAAAGGTTATTCCCATGGTAAGTGGTGGAAGTCATATAGAAAGACCAATGTGAACAACGCAATAAAAAAAAAACATCCCGTTACAAGTACAGTTTTAACAAATACAAAAAAAGTATTTGCACAAATTATAAATGAAATACTCCTGTGTTATATTATACTTTATGTAATTGTTTATACTAATCTATTAATATGCAAGTCTCTAGTATCATTACACTTACAACATATCCTCTAAACAATACATTATAGCTTATATAGAGTCCTACTTTCCAAAAAAATTGTATCTATCAAGCTAGTAGCTAGTAGCTAATATTAGCTGAGATTATCTTATTGCAGATATATTAGCTTCTGTGTATATGTTGGCTGATAAGTAATAAGACACTGCAGTACAGAAATGCTGGCTTTGAAGCCACTTAGTATATATGTATATCTAAGGGAGTAAAAGGCCAATATTTGCATATAAAATATAGTAAAAAACATGCATTTATTACATAGCATAAATTGAATATATGATAAAATATGATGTACAAGTACCTCTACACTGTATTCAAGTACAGCACTAACAATAATAAATTAAGTTAGTTACATTCCACCACCACCCATGGCAGGTTTTCATTGCCTGTCAGTAAATCTCTCATTTATATTCAAGGAGCTAGTCATGACCCGGCCCTGTCTACGTACAGATGGTGTTACAAAGCAATGACAGAGCAGATACAGATCTGGATTAGCTGGACTGTCAGTGCATGTTTGCACTCATTAGGTAATACCTTTGGTTCTCAAACATCTGACAGCTGAATTTTAAAAGAGCCAAAATCATTGTGTTAGTTGCTTCAGAATCCCTTTGTTAAAGATTGAATGTATAGTGCAGGAGAGGACCTTCATGCAGAGCGCTGTGGTGTGTGTGTATGCGTGTGTGTGTATGTGTGTGAGGTCACAGATGGCAGCCAGGCCCCGGTGACGTTACCTGTGATGATGTCCTCGATTGCTCCATCTTTGCCTTCGTAGACGTGGCGGCTGTCTTTCACCTGTTTCCTCCTGAGCTCCTGGATCAGCTCTTGCTGCTGCCGCTTGTTCTTATGGGATGGAGACTGAGGAAGACACACACACACACACACACACACACACACACACAAAGCAGGAGGTCATTTAACATCATATTTAATCTGTTTTAGTCTCAGTCAGAAGTACAGTATATTTTACAAAAGATTCTCCTTTTTTCTTTTATTTTTCACACCATTCTAACGTTTGTCATGTGTGAGTTAGTTGAACCATTTAGGAATTAGAGCGGCTGATCCTGACTTGACGTGATGGTGCTCAGCAGGTGTCAAGACTGTAGAACCAGATACAACTACACCCAGCAGGCAGTAGGTGCTCAACTAATCCTGTGATCAGAAGTCTGGAGGGAGAGAGGATGAGGCATAAGGGGAGGAAGTGGAAGCTTACCTTCTGGTCGTTATGATCCACTGTAGCCTCCTGCCCTGAAAAGCGATATAGGGAGGGAGGGGGATGAGGAAAAAAGACAAGGGAGGGTGGAGAGTTGGGAAAGAAGGGTGACTCACCTTCTGATCTTCCTCCATCATGGCCTCTTGCTCTAGAAGTTTCTCCATCATAATCTGCTCCTGTCTCTTTCTTTGCTCGTTGTCATCTTCTGCTTGCTGCAGAGATTACATATTCATGTCAAGCACACACAGGCATCAACTGACACACAGGCACCAATTGACACACAGGCACCAGTTGCTGAAATACAAACAGTTTGTCTGTTTTGTTGCCACCATAGCAGAAGCCCATCCTACAGTCTTGAACAGTGAATTTTAACAACCAAATGTTCTGTGAAAATGGAGATTAAACTTCAATGTTATGAGCAGTTTGAAGTAGTCAAAAAAAAAGGGGTGCACTATACAAAGATAACAAACAGCCCTGAACACCAACTCATACAGAGTGCACTTTTCGACAGCTAATGCAGTGACTTGAGCTAAACAGCTGGATAGTGGTGTGTGTGTGTTTTAGACTGGTTTTGTGAGATTGTGTGAAAGACTGCTGTTAAGCTCACCCTGTAAGCTTTAACGAATCGCACAAACACAGGGAAGAAGACGGATGGCGGCGTAGTTTTGGAGTTCTCCCCGAAGAATTTCACCGCCTCATCAAAGGCATCCTTTCAAAATCGGAAAGTGCATTTACTTAGACAACACTTATATGACAAAAAAAATATATATAAAGAAAAAAAAGAAAATTGAGGTGTGTTCATGTTACCTGTGCAATCTTGGCATCATCCTGCAGCTTTTTCAATTTGCTCTCATTGTGTGTGATGAAGTCTTTGAGCATGGTGTTGTGGCCGTGCATGCTGTACTCTCGCTTGGTCAATTCCATGCCTCTCTGCAGCTCCTTCACATCCAGCAGCACGTTCTCCAGTGAGACTGTGGACACATGGTTAATTAACAGCAAGAGAATTAACTGACCCTCCTAACATATGCACAAGGATCTGGCTTTATGTCATTGATGGAGAAAAAATGGGTTGATTCTCACATGTATGATCTAACACTCATACACTGTATGACTGACCTGCTGCAGCTTTCTCCACATAATGGAGCTCATTGTAGAAGAGAGAAACCTGCGTGTATTTCTCTTTCACCACATTGGCAATGTAGTGTAACAATGTTAGCTTACGGTCCGTCGACTTGGTATCAAGTAGCTGTGAATACATCAAAAGAGAAATTAGTTCTGTAGAAAACTTACCTGAGGAAAAAGTGGACCATTTGAAAGACAGGAGAAAGCAACTTACCAAGTCTAAACTTTGCAACTTGAACCCATACACTGCTCCTCTTTTGCTGCTGTTCATGTAGTTTCCGAGTGCCAAGATGATCTGCAGAACAGCAGCGAGCACGAATGTGAAAAAGGAAACTACACATGGATACAACATTATGTTCAGTCTAGACACAACTGGCTCAATTACCTCTAAAATTTTCTTTAGCTTCTGGGATGATTTGATGGACACTGATGCTGCAATGACTGCATGAAGTTGCTGTGGGAAAGAGAGGATGACTAGATGTCAATTTAACTATTACTAGACTCTATGGTTTTAACATTAGACACCAGTGATAACAAGAAAAATAATAATAATAGTAAGAAGACATCCTTATGGAACATTTATTTTGAAATGTAATGGGAAATTTTTCAAAAACTCACCGGAGTGAGCATCTGAATGCTCTCACAGAAATTGCCAATGAATGCCATGATGGTCATCTTCTGCATGAGGCGCTCGATCTTACTGAACTGCATCATGAAGCGGTCCTCATCCGTCAGGCTTTCCAGCGGCTTGCGTTCCTTTTCGAACTGCCGCAGGATTTTAACCTCATTCTCTGTGGGCTGGAAGCGCATCAGACACTCCACAAAGTCCACCGGCAGAGTCCGTAGGTCGAACCTGGAAGATAGGCATAAGTATATAAACGTCAACTTATAAACAAAGTATATAAATGAAAACAGCTTATTGGTAAGGTCATGATCAAAATGACTAGTCACATAAAAACAGAAAAAACAAACGTCATGGTCACACTGTATATATTAACATATTGTACCCAGGTAAAAACATTGCAAAACCTAATTTTTAATTTATGTCAGCATATAAGACACTAATAACAAACCCTGACTCATTTAGGCAAAAAGCTTTATTGCAGAGAAAGCATGTGAGAACACTAGAAAGATCAGGGCTTGTATTTTGAAGGGGCTTACATCTGAATTGCTTTGCAGATCTCCTCTGGTGTCTTGCCCACTTTCCTCAGCGTGATGGCCAGGTTCTTTGCCCTGTTGGAGTCCAGCAGAGTCACCTTGTTAGGCCCCTTCTGGATGACCTTCTGCTTGCTCACGGTGAGGTCGAGCGACGGGCCCTGGGCTTTCGTCTTAAACATTTCCTCAAACTCATCCACGTTCAGGTCCTAAAAGACGCCAACAAAGAATCAGTTCATGTTTCATTTCCGCAGTGAGTCCAGAGGTGGACAGGGCGAAACTGCTGAGGTGAAAGGAGACTCTCACCTCGAGTATCCTCTCATCATCAATCTCATTGAAGACAGTGCCGTTGATTTGGTTTGGTTTAAGGGCTACCCAGTTGAAGACAGGCATACGGAACTTTGTCTTGATGGGTTTCTTGATCTTAACAGCTACACAGGACACAATCGAGTTAGCACAGTGTTTCTCCTTGTCTACTCTCAGAGAACAAACATTTACATTCACACACGTGCAGGTGAGAGGGTAGACAGGTATGTGGTGTTTGTGACACACACAGATATGAATCCCTTGTCAGCTAAACCCTTGGTCTGATCTCTGAATACATACAATCACACATTTTTTTTTTATCATTTATTTTTCCAAGCAGAGCAGGAATCAGGCCAAAGGATGCACCAATACAGTAAATGGTACATGTGGTGAGGCTTTCCTGCCTGGCCAAGTGACAAACTACTCATTAGAGAGATTAAAACTATTTGTAGCCACCTGGCTTGATTGTTGAAGCTGAACATTGAGATGGCGCCCAGCTTTGCTACACAGGCAAGGTGTCAGCAGGGACACAAAGATAACGCTGTCATTCAACGCAAGCTTTCTTTAGTGTGTCACAGCAGGTCACTGTGTCTCAGCATGCAACCAACACTTTGAAATTTGGCAATACACAATACACACACACACACTCACTAACAATCACAATACAACAGCAAGTTGTGAAGGTAAAATCATGCAAAATGTTTGAAATCTGATATTTTTTTGGTTGTTGCTTAAAATCATCTGCATTGTTCTTGTTTTCAACTAAAAAATACCATTTTCAAAACTTGTGGAAAAAATGGGGACAAAGGGGGACAAAGGAGAGGAGGGGGCAAAACACCAAACGCAGATAGAACCTACAGAAAAGTTTGATGGGTCCCTCTGGTTGGCAATGGGAAAAAAAACAATCACGTAAAAGATAAGTCATTAAGAAATCAGCAGTTAGTGAGAAAGCTTACACACACATCTCAAACACACATGGCACAGTCAAGAATCTATGTTTTCAACATAAAGTTTATACTGTTTACTGAGTGGTGTAACTGACATTATTGGGTTGACATTATACATTCTGATTTAAGCTTCTTATGAAAGATGTTGTGTTCCTCTAGAAGTTTAGCATGCACATGCTTACATACAGGTATGCAGAAATATGCAGCCACATTTAAATACACTACAGGCTGATCTGGTTGCAGAAGGGTCTAATTTGACCTTTCTTACTCATCAGTTATCATCTGAGTGAGAGAATAACTGACAGGAGGTTCAACAGCCTTCAGAAGTCTGGGTTTTATAAAAATTTTTATCATTAAAAAAAAACTGTTGCTGCTTCACAGGTTTTTACTGTGAAGCAGCTGCAATAAGTGCTCAGTGATATTGAAATAAATGTAAAGGTCGTTGAATTTCCTTATAGCTCTAACAAATTTATAAAGGCTACTGTAGGAGCTACTGTCGTTATGGTTGCTATGTCCATTATAGTATTTATATGTGCATTTTCACAACATAACATCATGCTCATTCACTGACAGGTACACAGAGGCCTTACCTGCCAATCCAGAGTTCATGATGACAGTGGGTGTCCCACAGCCAGGCAGTGGGGGGGCCACAGGAGGAGGTGGAGGAGGCAGAGGGGCTGAGATTTCTGAGCGAGGTCCAGGGGGTGGCGGGGGAGGAGGAGGCGGTGGAGGAGGTGGGGGAGCGGCTGCTGCCGCTGGAATGGCAGACGATGGTCCATTTGGCACTGGGACACAGGAGAGATAGCAAGGTAAACAAAAACAGAGGAAGTGGTAGGCCCCACACCCTGAGCTCCATGTTTGAATCATCTCTAATACTGATGATTGGAAAGTTTTGCTTCAGTTTTAAATTGTTTAAATTCTGCTGGATATTAAACGATAACAGATCTATAGACTGTATAGATCAATCATGTTTTAGGATTATATTATATACTATATATTATATATATTATATTAAACCTACATGTGCCATTCACTGGCAGTGGAGGAGGTGGAGGAGGTGGTGGAGGTGGAGCAGACGTGCCTGCCATAACTCCCACATGGTTTGGACTGACAGCCCCACTGTTTCCTCCAATCACAGCGCCTGACAAACCCTCCAAGCCAGAGGGTGACGAGGGCAGGATGGAGATGTCACCATCTCCCTTCTTGTGGATCTTGATGGTGCCCTGCTTTTCGAGCTCATGGATCTTCTTCTCCAAGTGGCTCTGTCGCTGGATGGCCTCATCCTTCTCCTTTAACATTTGCCGCAGTGAGTGTACCTGTGAGCTGGTGTCTTTGTAGACTTCCTGTGTGGGGAAGAGACAGAAATATCAAAAGGTGAGATTGTCAAGATACTAGAGAAGACAAAACTGTCTAATGCACTAATCTAAAACAAGGAACTGAGAAATCTGAAACATGAGCATGGACAAGTATATTTAATCATATATTTTTTCATCATCATTCAATAAGGGGACTTGATGCACGTGTTACTGTGCTGAAAGGACAACTAAAATAAGAAATGTAAATGTTACAGAGTCTGACCCTGACGGAGTCAAGCTCCTTGTTCCTTTGCATCAGCTGCTTCTCCAGCTCCACGATCTTGGACATGGCCTCGTTCTCCATGTCCTGCAGCTTCTCTGTCATCTATAAGAACAACAGCCAAGAGGAAGAGGTCACACAGTGACGTGAACTCATTGTGATGACAACATCCAACTCAATATGTCAAAGTGATCCAGCAGGGCAGAATGTAAAGCATTTCAACATATAGATTTTTATGGATTAAAACAAACTATTAGGACTTAAAACTTGTGAACTTTACCAAAAGTGTGTTCATATAAAGTCTGTCTGTTATTCTTGCCGCTTGGCTAACAGTTAAGTGAAAGCATTAGATCATAGTAAATCTCATCCTGAGGGGGCATCGCATGATAACAAGCAAGTGTGACAGCAGCTTCACAAAGATTGCAATGCAACCTGTCAATTTGCTGTGCCATCAACATCCTGACATGTTGGACTCCTTTTGTGAGAGAAGACAAATGAGACTAAAGAGTCAGTTTTATGGATTTTCACAGAGTAGAATCAATAGTCGAGGGCACTCACATGTGACATGTTCTCCTCCAGCTCCTCCACCCTCTCCAGGGCAGCGTTTTTGGTCTCGGCATCCTCCAGGAGGGCTCCCACATCAAAGACGTTATCCAAGTATGCTTGGATTTGAACCTGCAGCTTATCGCTCTCTGTGTGCTTTAATTTCTGGAAAAATTACAAGTGTGACAATCAGAGCAAGGCAGACAGGAAGTAGGGAGGATATTAATTTTTTTTGCTGCTCGCTCCATGAGGCCGACATCTCAGACTCCGAGCCCAGCATCGATCTCACCCTCTGCAGTGAGGCGGGAGAGGAGGATTTACAGAACTGACTGATTTTTTTTCTGAAGTAATGGAAAAACCATTATTGACTGCTTCTCTGTGGCTGCTGTCTCAGGGCTGTTGTAATGACATCCTAATGTATACTCTGGACTGAGCAGAATATTAAGAGCGTGACTGTTGTGTCCGTCTGCCCATTTTTCTTGCAGTGTTCTGTCTCCACTCACATCTAAGTAGTCATCTAGACACAGCTTGGTGAAGTCGTACTGTAGATGAACTCTGAAGTTCATGTCTTCCACTGAGTGCACAACAATGTTGATGAACTGCATACAGGCCACCTTTGAATATAAACAGAAAAAAATATGGTCAGTGGATGAGACTTTGTGAACACTTTTTTAAACACCTCTGGTACACATCATCAGTTATAAATCAAAAACTTAAACATTTTATGACCCAGCTATTCCAACAGACTGTTCACAATACAAAGCAAAATGTGTTAATAAGCTATTTAACAACAGGGATGTGGTATTTGTACAACAGCCTGGCACTCCTATGAAGTGGTTTTATGCTCATTATCACATCTGTTGCCTTTTAATTTCTCTTCCCCTGAAACTGTGTATAAATCTGTATGGTTGTGCTTGCATAAGTAGTATGAGTATCTTATCTAGCAGATTAATAGGATCTAAGGAAACAAATGAACAAAATCAGCCAGCATTGGCTTTATAAACAGATCAAGGAGGATCTCCGCTCAATGTCTAATGTACACACACACACACACTTCTCACCACACTGACAAAGGCTTAATGAACTCTCTGTAAGAAGCTCAGTTGTCTCGTGTGACATGGCGGCTTTGACAGAGTCTGTTTGCTTTAGAGCTGCTGTCAGACGACGACTTGTGACAGAGGTCCGATTCAAAGTCCTATTGAAGATTATTTGAACACAGCATCTGTTGGTTTAAGCTTTCTCTCACACACACTCACACTGCATCACACATACTGTGTATCCCCCACATCAATTAGGACACTTAGATGGATCCACATAAAAGATAAAATTATGCTGAAGTTGGAACTTCCATCTTAGTGTCTATAAATTCTTATCTGTTACACTAATTGACTTTACTCAGACTGGAAATGACAGACTTGGCATGGCTTCCTCAGTTAAAGGACCACCACAATTTGACATATAGCACCACATCCTCACACAGACACTAAGTGCATATCCAAAAACTGGAAGCCAAATTTATCTTTGTTTGTTGGTTGTGTGTTAAACATATTGAAAATATCTGTTTTTATAACCACCTGGTAACTCAGATTCATGCTCGTATTTCATCACTTTGTGGCTACCTGTGCACTAACCTGCAGATGACAGCTGCTGTGACACTACACAGCTCTGAACACTTGACAGCGATGAAAAATTAACAGTAAACACCTTCACTCTGCACCTCTTTTTGAGGGTTTTTGAGGTACTACAGTACCATCAATAGCCATTAGGTGTGTTTGTGTGTACATACCATGAAGTCAATGTTATTGTCCTCATTCTTGAAATACTCCATTAGCTTCTCAAACCGCTGTGTCTCCACACAAACCTGCAAAACAACCCACATCAGACTGAATTTGAAGAAGCCACGGCAGAGAGTGGGAGAAACAGTGATTAATACAGTCAATTAATCACTTCTTTGCATAAATGGCACCCACACCACCAACCTCTTATAATTTACATCGATTAAGTCAAAATTGACATCTAATTTAAGCTTTAATTTCTGTGCCGTCTGTACACAATTACACCATTAATATAATTTCTCCCTCTCTAACACAGCTAGAATCAAACTCTTCTCTCTGCAGGGTGTGTGTTGGTGGCATGGAGAGCAGCACTGTATCCTCGTGACCCTTTAATCCTCAAACTTTATTGGCATTACCCTGTTAGAAAACCACATCAAGTGATGGGATATAAAAAGTCAATGACATTAGCTGCTGCATAAGAAAATTTTCAGGGTTATAATTACAATGATTAGTTATTCAATCATAACTGCTGCTGCCGAAACCTTCATTCTATATACAGCTCACACAGTGCATCTGTGTCCAATGTAACATGTATTTTAACAACTTTTACTGTAGTTTATTATTTTTTTTTTTTTATTTGGTCCCATTAGTAAAACCCTATTTGAACTAGAATTTGGGAGACAGAAAAGAACAGAGACAGTGAGATGAAAAGACATGGAGAGAGACGCTCTGGAGCTCAGACAGTTCATGTGGAGGGCAATGAGGGAGATGAAGCATGATAAAGAATTGAGAAGGAAGGGAGGAAGAAAGTGGAGGGGTGTGCATCCAAAAAAAACCTCTGTATGACACCCAGACCCTCAGCCTGCAGTCCCATCATCCAATTTATGAATCAAAGTCACTTATCAAACTAGATCTAATAACATTACATTTTAAGTATCACTTTGTGTCCTCACATTGTTCCAGCAGCCTTCACTATCCTGATTATTTCTCAACCTTCATCTCATTAGAAGGGCTACGTTATTCCTAAGACTTATTCTACCACTAATGCCAATGCCACTGAGCGCAACACTCAATATTTCATTCAGGTGTGTAAATATTGTATTAACTGCAGTCAGCCGATGTTTGCAGGCTGCATGCTACAAAGTGGGGCTGCTGTTAGCGCCCACTTCATCATAAACCTCCCACTCTTTTTCTCCAGCGGCCAGAATACCTCGTCCAGACAGACAAGGGTCAGGCAAGGCTGTCTGTAGCATTCATCTCTCCACTATTACGAGCTTTGATGCGTCCGCCAAACCCAGTTAACACACACACGTAACTGTTTTCTCTGGAGGTTCTCCTGTGTTATGAGGCTAAACCAGTGTCTGTAATCTGTTGACAAAGGGCTCATTCGTAGATGCTATTGCTCTGCAGCAGTGAGAAATCTGCTTGTCTCGCATCTGCTGGAGGAACATTCCTCCAGGACTGAGTCACTGTTTGAAACTGCATAGTCGAAATGTAATGGCATATTCATCTCCTCAGACCCCCACTTCCCCTCTCCATGCGGCTCCTACCTCTTTAAAGTTGTCGAACGCAGAGAGAATAATTTCATGGCCTCCTCTCACAAGACAAACTGCCGCCAGAAGCTCCAAGACCAGAGCTTTAGTTCTGTAAAATAGAGAAAATTAGTGAATGACAAATGTTAGTGCTGCAGCAAACCTGAAATACAACTAAAGTGAAAAAATCTAAATTTCTACCAAGACTGAAACATTTGTGTAAAATTGATCTACATGGAAATTACAGTGTTTATTACAATCAATGATTTTTAAATTTTGTATGCATTTCACAAATATTTGACGAAGACATTATAAAACTAAATTATGCTCCAGACGGATGGAACTAGTTTTTTAACAAATAAAAAAGAAGAGCTCTACATTTTCATCTAATCTGTGGGATTAAAAAGCGGCAACCAAATACTAATTCTTCAAGCCTAATCCATGCACGTGCGCAAGCATGTGTGTGTGTGTGTGTGTGCGTGTGTGTGTGTGTGTGTGTGTGTGTGTTTGAGGACATAGGACAGAGACATTCTGTGCATCCAGTCTCTGGTTCACTCATGCAGGATTTCTCTGTCTGGATGAAATAATATGTGACAGGTGATGTGAAGTGATTTCACCTCCACTTATGAAGAAATCCTTTGGCCCTGAGCCATGAAGTGGATACACTCTAACCCAGTCCTTCTCAGTAGGCAGCTGGAGTGTGCCAGCGGTGGCTTGACCCATCTGTCAGATTGAATGTGCCCCTGAGCTACAAAGACACTCACTTTGGATCAGACTGTGCAGGTGCACTGACACTAATGTCACACTAGGATTTGTTTCATTTTGAATTTGGATCCAACTTGGTAAAATATTTAGATTTGAAAAACTGAATCTTTGACCTCAAGAGTTTTTCTTCTTACAGTTATGTTTGACTTTTGGTTTGAACTTACCTGGGGTTTTTATTGTTGAGACTTAGTGCAATTTCATTCACAGCATGTGGGTGTGACATGACCATGTTGAAGCCATACTGGAGAAGATGAAAAACAAATGAGCAGGAGAAAGATGGACATAAATAAGTTCATCAATAGAGAAAAGGAGCCACTGAGTAAATACGAGGTGCATTCCGCACAACATAAATTAAATATATGTCAAACAAATTGAGTTATGTTTCACTTAGATGTGTGCATCAGTCCAGAGGGATATGAAGTCTGCCTGATGTCTTGTGGAGAGTGCTGGGGACTGACCTGGTAGTTCATGATAGCGCGCAGGCACATGATGCAGACGTGGACGTCGTCTTTCTTACAGACCAGTCTGGAGTTTTTCAGTGTTCGCCTGCTGGGCAGTGTGTTACAACTGAAACATTAAAAAGAACACAAAAATAATTGAGTAAAAAGAGGAAAGAAAGACAATTTTACTAAAGGAAGTATAAGGTCTACAAGTATCTGAACACAAACAAGGAAACAGATGCCATTAGTGAATGGCATCGTCACACACCATCTCCTTCACATAGGGAGGCTATTAAACCGCCACGCCACCTTACATCAACACACACAAAAGCCATATAATCTATAGCCTCACCAGGGGCCAAGGGATGCCCTCTTTTCAATTGTTTTAATTTAACAGCCTTCACAAAGATATCTCTTATAGCTAACACAATAGGTCATAGTCATTTGCATGCAGCACAGTGATTGTGCAGCTTTATGTGAACAAAAACAAGGCCTTTCCTCCTGGTGCAGCTCTCACAATAAGAGAGATGCTGGAGCAGCAGTATTACTGAATAATATGCAGAGCCAGTCAGAGCAAAACCGTTTTTCTCATGACCGTTGTCACGAGGTTCAATTACCAGCCGAAATTCTGGGGAAAATGTCTTCAGGCTACAGATAGACACACTGATTCGTGTCAGCTCCCATGCCTGAAGGTGTGACTTCTCTGAGTCACAATGTAGTGTGTGTGTGTCCAAAAAAGGCAAGAGCAAGGAAGAGGCAGCAAAGATAATTAAGTGCTCATTTTTAATTACAAAGGTTCACACTAAATACTTTAATTGCCCTGTAAAAAGGTTGAGTTGTGCCCAAACCAGTGTACATTTCAAATTTATTATCCAAGTTTGTTCATCTTTGTATTTCTGCATAGTCTACATGTGTTCAGCAGGTTGTGGTGACGATCAGCAAAACAAGTTCCCTAACAGAAATGCAGTCGATTTGCGAGACTCTTCCTGACAGAACTGGAGCGCCTGCTTCACACAGTAGAAAATATAATCTGAAGGGATTTCTGTCGCAGGCTTTTCCTCTCCTGATTAATCAACATCCAAACTGAGGCATGGCACAATTTGCAGGAAATGACTAAGAAATGTTACTTAATCACAAACAAAACTGATGATAAATTATGATGTAACAGAAGCAATGTGTAATACCTTAACCTGCTTTGACTTGTCTGAAACTGCACAACTAAACTTTATATTGATATGTTAAAACACAATGGTCATAAGAGTGTAAAAGACAGAACTGGAAATTCAAACAAGTAACAGAACTATAAGACAACAACCTCTTTATGTGGCAATTCAGTTATGTCTTAATTAGATAAAGAGCAATCAAAAAGTCAAGGATAGAGATTAAAAGTAAAAATAGAGCGATGATTATTAGTTAGATCAATGGAATACTTATTGACCCTCACAAGTATAGATGCAAAGGTTTTAACTATTTAGAGCCAGGATAAAGAAGTCTAAGTGATACAGATATTTAATTACAGTTGCAGTGAGCAAAGTGGTTAGATATGATAGTGGACATTACATTTCCTTAGGTAAAAGTTACAACTAACAACTGTCAAATTGCAATTCTGAACTGTGTGTCCACAGAGGTGTCAAAAAGGGGCTACATGCAATAGACTGATCCAAAAACATCAAATTAATTTCCATTTCCTGAAAACTGCAACATGTATTAAATAACACAACATAACATCAAACAAAACACTACAACTACAAGCTAAAAAATACAGACAAACACAGCTATGGACTTCTAGCTTACGCCATTTGAGTCTACAGGCATACCGTCTTATTTGAGAGCACTTTGGACAGCTCACTGTGTTTGGTGTTCTTCAAGAAGGCAGTTTGAAGAAGAAACATACAAGTCTTAATTTGACAGCCAGTTGTCAGCAGTTAGTTCACATACAGTAATTCTAATTCAAAGATAATCTACACAGTGATAAAGATTCTGTATAATGGACAACTGGACAGTTAGGATTTATTAAAACACTAATAATAGAAAAGAAAATATTCGTCAGAATTTATGTGACATCTTGAGCGGGAAAGTAGATAATCCATCCAAAATACAGAAGATTTTTTTTTGGAGGATACCTAATCTATCTGTACTGGTTGTAGCCTAGTGTTCAGCTTTTACAGGGCTTTTGCACAGAATGGCATTTAGGGAGCCACACAAGCAGCACACAGGCACAGAGGCAAGAACAATGAATGCAGAAAAATCCATTTGCTCCGAGGAAAGGAGAATTCAGTCTCAAGCGAGGGAGGGGAGGCTGACAGAACAAATAATTCACATCCCCAATACAGACAGCAGGACAAATAAACTGGGCAGAGCTAGCAGGGAGGTATAAAGTACAATGAGGCAAAGAGAGAAAAGGGGGTATGTGTGTGTCTGACTGTGGTAGCATGTGTCTGGAGGGAGGGAGTAGGGGCAGTTGAGGCTGCAGAAAGCTCACTGTGAGCCAGCAGAGCAAAGCTGAGACCTGCCTGCTGTCGAAGATTGGCAGACAGTAGAGTAGATGACTATAGACGAACACCAGGACAGAACAGAAGAGACAGTCAGCCTCAAGGAAAACACTCCTGACCTGTTACATATACTACACATGCTCGAGAGATAACACAAGGGTAACATCTGGAGGCAGCTCATGTTTACAAGTGATGTGAAGTACGGGTAAAAATATTTGCCAACAACGTAGAGATGAACTATGTATGAATAATAATTAATCAAACATGCCATTGCCCCATTGTCTTTGATATTACTAAATTAATAATGTGCAGAAGAAAAGCTACTTTGGTGCAGTTAATCATTTTGCAAACAAACCAAGGAATTTCACATGATGGTTTTCCAGTGTAGTTTTGTTCTTATTTTTTACACACTGGCCTTTATATTTATATTATATTAAAATAGAAGAGATATCAACCTAATTTACCATTATGTATCACCAATTTAAAACTTTGATTAGCATCTAAGTCACTGTAATAAAACAGAGAAAAATAGTGAAAACAGTTTTTCTATATGTGACTGTATATGTATTACTTGTCCGTTTTCTTATCTTTGAGACAAGAGGCAACAGAAAACAATCATGGCAAACTATTATAATGCATGGAGCTAATATCAAGACATGTGCCTTGAATCAATAATGCTCTTTGTGTATAATGTCTTCATGTTAACCTCTTCAAACAAATGGATTAGAGATCACAGAAGTCAGTGCCAAAACATCAATGGAATGACAGGGCGGATTAGTAGTGCACAACTGAACACAAATCCCATTTGTATTCCAGAGTACATATTAGAGCATATATTAGCATGGGTTTATGAATTAGCTGCTGTGAAATATTGTGCAAGCTGATATGGAGTAAAAATGGTCTGTTTAGAATTCACAAAAACAAAACAAAACAAAGAAAGATTCAATCCATAAAAGGAGATCTTTCCTTCAGCTGCCATCATCTCTCACAGGGAAAATCACTGTACATCATGTGTCATAATCATGTGCACAACAAGCCTGAGTCTGACAATCTGAAAAATCCAGACTAATGGTATTTGCATGCTGCTATAGAAATGTGTCTTAAGCCAGTCTTACAGACTTCATGACTACACAAAGCAGCTGCTGGGGCATCATATGAACTGTGTGACTTCTCAAAATAATCACAGTACAACCAATGTGGTTGTACTGTAATTATTTTATATTATTATTATTATTATTAGCCGAACATTAGGTAACTCAGAGTTCACATGTAGTAAAAATCTACAAATATGCTTAGTTAAGGGTGACAGTCTGTGTGTGAATTATACCGTAACGTGGAATGACGCCCAGCTCGTGTGATGCCATTCCCAGTGATGGGGGACGGCAGGGTGCTTCCTCCATGCAGGTCTTCTATAGAGCGGCTCCAGGGCTTAGATTTATCCATCACAGCCTCTGGGTTATTCTCCACAGAGTCTCCATCAAACCTGCAAAAAACATAAAATATGACACCAACACAGTACACAACATTTACTCTGGTACAGCTTGTTTTCTCCCTGCTGTTATTTAAAGAATGAGCAACTTGGGACTTTTGAAGCCAGTAATACTTGAGAACAATAAAAAGCGTGAGGACATAACATATTATCATAGAGAAAATATTTTTACAATCTCAACGGTTGCGAAATATATGTCTGAGACGGAACATACAAGTGAATATAAACTGAAAAACACTTTATACGAAACACAGCAACAGTAAAAACACTACCTCCAAAGCAAGCTAACACTGGTGGGCTAACATCAGTCTCTGACACACAAGCTAAATCTGACAGGCTGTTCCTTACCAGTCATCAATGCACCTTGACAATCAACCAATGGCTAAGCTAACCAGCATGGCTAAGCTAACCTTACTAACCAAACAAGCATTATCAGCTAGCAAACTTCTATCTATGACGTTGGCAACTGATACCATAAAATATACAGTACATAATATAGGTCTGGGTGTTATAATACAACATATACAACATAATAGAACATACACGTATTATATAACGTATTAAATTTCCACCTTTTGGTTTAGACATGGTTGGTAAGCTAAAGGGCTGAAGGTGTTTTGTTGTAATTGGCAGAGACAGAATACTTGTTATGATCTATTTCAGTTTTTAGACTGATGGTTTCCATGACTTCTACACTGGTGCTGCTGCAGTGGTAATGGGCAAACACAGTTACGACTAACCATTCATAATGCGGACAGACCATAATAACATATGGTGAAAAGGGAGGGGTTAAATATTTGACTACATGGCTCTTTGGCCCTGTACTGGGACTTTGTAACTGACTAATAATCACACTGTCAGTCCATGAATAGAAGCCTATGATTGGTATAATACATAGTGCCAATGTGTCAGCAACAGGCCCCGAATGACTCAGTGTTTCTGACAACCAGGCATCAGCAGCAGCAATGGTTGTGCTGGCGCTGTGTGGTGATGCATCGGCTGCTGTGCAGAATAGCAGCATTGTGTTGATTGTCAGCTCTGCATATAGACCAAAGCAAGAAAGAGAGAAAGAGCTGGTAGTGACTTACGTGACGGCATACTGTGCAAAAGAAAGATACTCCACCAGCACATCCAGGCCTTTGTTCTCTTCATTCAGGAACTCTCTCACCCACCTGAGGAGAGCCGAAGACAAGGTTAACTCCGCAAAAGTTTTTCACCAAACTAACTCTCATAACATAGTTTGATTAGTTTTTGGTAAGATATCCACAGCAGCTTGACTTCTGATCACTTCTGGGAGAAAAAAAATCAGCTGGGGGTAACCAGAGAAACTGTAACATGTCTAGTTTGTGCATAATCTGTTGTAAACATGTTATAGCCCTGTAATAGCTTTGGCTTTTATGTAAATAAGTATGTTTAACATCTAATGTTGGCATGCCTCACAAGCACAACAATAAAAATACACACATAATATGTGATAACATTATATTTGAGTTGTTTTTGTGAAAGCTACAATATTGTACATGTGTCATCTTTTTCTAACTGGCTTTGACCATACATGACCATGCTATAAAGATGTTTTCCTTTGACTTTCCCTGTCTTTGCCAACAAGAGTTGTAATGACCCGTTTGTCAGGCTTCAAAGCGTCCTGGCTCAGAGCAGCAAACATATCACACGTGTATTCTCAGGCATCCCCACACGCACACACCCACACAGAATCTCATTGCTGCCTCTCTTTTACATCTCTACAGACACACATAGTTTCTAACTCTGATAAAGACAAGCCTCCAGAATGATCAAAAGCCCATCTCCACCTTTATTATAGGTACTGAAGTGGGCCACCCATTCAGCGCTCTGCATGTATTCATTTTTTTTTCTGCGCAGAAAAGCCAAGCTTTTCACATGAAAGCTTCCACTACCTTTGGCATGTTTCTGTTCTCCTTCCATATTCAGAAGCAGTGTGAATTGAATCATTTTTTATTTAATCGCATCCTAGGAAAGTGTCTTCTTTTATTGAATCCTCAGCTGCTTCAACAGGCCTGATTGCTCAGTGATTAGAGAAATTTGCAGGGCATAAACATTATGACAGAGGGAGGCTTTCGAGTGGCACTGGACTGTTGAAGATGCAGGGCTTAAATGCTTTAAAAAAATCTATTAGCTGCTTCTTCATTAGCTCCCCCATGGTGCAACTGCATATAAGCAAGTAAGACCAACAAGAGCATCCAGTAAAGCTGTGCCTAGTGGGGCCTCCCATGTTTTAAAAGAGCTTGGAGGCGTGGCCTTGTCAGACCACATGGTAATCATTACCACAGGACACTAACTAACAATCCTCCCATTGACCACATGTTGTTAGCCACTGAATAACATGTGAGGAGCAGGCAGGGAGCTGGGTTTACCATCAGCAGTGCGCACACAGGGACAATCTGCCCATTATACACAGTTTACGTGACAGATACATTTCTCTGTTTCACCTCTGAAGAGAAAGAATAATCATTCACTGTCTGAGTGAGTGACATCTTGCTCCCTTGACATCAGCCCCCTCCACCACCTCCCTCTCAAAAACCTCTTCCTATCCCTCTGCCATTACGGTAATGGCTCATTGCCTAATCTAGATTAGGTTGATCATTAGTGTAATCTAGTTTACCAACATAAGATCACTAAAAAAAGAATTAATCCTTGTAAACAGTGTCTCCACTGCTCCGCCAGATGGATGTCGTCTCTGGTTGTGGTTAGAGATGATTTTGGTTTGAGGAGCAGAATCTGATCAGTGTGTAAACAGTGTGTGGGAGTGTGAGAGACAGTGTTGTCAGAGACATGGGATGAGTTGTGAATTTCTGGTAGAGTGAAACAGACAAATTGAAGTAAAGTTATATGTGTGCAGGAAGGTTGAAAAAGAGAAAAACAAGGGGTTAAGAGATAAAATGTGTTTGTGTTTGTGTGTTTCAGATCTTGTGATGGTTGTGTAGCTAGTGTATTTTTGCCTCTCTGCTGTCACAACAGTCTGCGGCCAGCAGATGCTCTCATGGCTGCCTCTGCTTCCTGTCCTTGACAGGGTCTCTACATCTCCTGTGATCACCCACCTCCGACATCCCACCCAGCTGCTTGCCCTTATCCCCATCCAACTAATTAAATCCTGAGGCCTCATTTATTAACTGTCCATATGCATAATGTTGTTTTTAAACCATGCATTATGCTCATGAGTACACACAGAATCCAATTTACAAATGTGACATTAAGTACTTTTTTTACATGTGAAGACATATGACCCAAGATCCTGTAAACAGACGGTGATGTCTAAAAGATTTCAGTACCATTTATTTGAACCGATTTAACCAAGTGTACTGTTTTTTTTTTTTTTGTTTTTTTTTTTGCCATTCGATAAAAAAAGATTTTTATTTATTAAGCGACTGCCTTGACAAATGAGACCACTGAATCTTACAGATCCCAAAATGCATTAGGCCTCATTAAAGATGCTGAACAATCCATCACACTCCTTAGCTATCAGGGTCTCTAATCACACAAACAGGCCTTGTGATCTAGACAAAGACAAAACAAGACAAGACGCTGTATGACTTGCGCTGAGATATTGATCTTTCATTGAGGCTGACTGACCAGCACTGGATCAATATCAGCTAGAGCAGGTTCAGGCTTGTTATATCCTGGAATACCTAGAATTTCAGAAGAAGCTAAGTTTTTATCTGTTGTGAAATCACAATTTCTTCAGTAACATATACTATACTAACATATATAATACCTCTCCAGAGTGGCAGGCTGAAACACTCATGTATTAAGTGCTTTAGCTCAGCTAGTACAAGAATAATGTGCTTTCCATCCTCCAGAGACTGTTCATGTGTCAGCTGCACAGAACAATCAATCGATTCATCTTTCCTCCATCGCCACATGGTTTTCTGTGTAATATTAGGTCAAAGCGTAAAGATGAATGGGGGATGGTGGCGGTGGATAGTGTCAGCGTCTGCGTCTCCTGGTGTCTGGAATGCCAGATTTTTCCTCTTGATTCTATCTACTCTAACCAGGTCCAGGACATTCAACACTATGCAAGCGTCACACAATCCTGCAGTAACTCACCCTATATGATTGGTCCGTAACGAAATTTCCAGTTCTCTCAGGACTTGGGTGGACTCCTGAACCCTCCGTCTGAATTTCTGAGGAAGGAAAGAAGGGGCGAGTTAGTATTTCATCGCACCACTGGAACTGTAAATCATCTAGTGGTAGCAAAGAGTTGTTTTGGCTGGAGAAAACTTTCTTCTGAGAGAAAGGTCAGACAAACAGACACCGATGCAACCACAGTGACATTTAAAATGTGAAAGTAGGAAAGCCCTGCACTGATTAAAAACTAGGAAAATTCAAAGCTGGGAATGGGTTGTTCTCATATGATTTTAAAATGGGCCTTTTACTTGCCAGAAACAATTCAACAGGCTAAAAGAGAAGGCAAGCTGACTCACTGGAAGCTGTCAATATGGAATAGCTCCTGTTATCTATCGTCATGTTTGCTCATGTATATATCAGTAATCCCTCCTGGTCGCACCATGATAAAATCAAGTAACCTATTTGGTCACCTCTCAAGAACCTACCAGGACACCAGGCACACACGTACACGTATACACATTCTTGGTCCTGTTACTGTGGATATAGCTACAAGGAAAAGGTGTGGGAGCAACGTGCGTGAAGATATCAGCTGCCAGTGAACAAAGCCGAAAACAACACTACAGAAAACGTGAGCGGGTTCCCCTTTGATTTCATCTTCTAACAGGAGATATACAAAACCAAAAACAAAAGGCCCTTCAGGCGGTTACACAACTGCAGGAACAAAACAGATAAAGTGAATGACCGGTGGTGATCGAGCAGCCTTAGTGTGACGGGGTGGAAATCCCTGGTGAGAGGGAGTGAATCTGTTGCATCAGAGAAGAGAAGAAAAATAAAATCGAACTTTTCATACGTCACTAACTTTGTCTAATACAAAATATTACAATAAAAGGGGAAAGCAAGTCTCTAGCTAATCAAACAAATTCACTGTTAAAATGGTAAACAATAAATCATTTCTATTTATTAAACTTAATATTGTTTAGTTTTGGATTGTCAATGGACATTTTCACTGTTTTCTGACATGTAATAGACCAAAGTTGTCATTGATTATAGACTCAAACTGTCTATAATAAATAATCAAAGGACTTTTTTTTGTACTTTTTTCAAAATGTTTTTCCTGAAGAGAAGAGAAGAGAAGAGAAGAGAAGAGAAGAGAAGAGAAGCGAAGAGAAGAGAAGAGAAGAGAAGAGAAGAGAAGAGAAGAGAAGAGAAGAGAAGAGAAGAGAAGAGAAGAGAAGAGAAGTGGTCCAGAGTATCCACCCAGGGTTGGAGGGCAGGGTCACTTTCCATGATGTGTTTGTATCAGGGAGGAAACAGAGCTCAGCCCTGTGTTAACCTATTATTAACATTCAGAGAGAACTGTTCTCATAGGAAGGGTCTCTTTCTCTCTCTCTCTCTCTCTCTCTCTCTTTCTCTCTAGCCTATGTCTTTGGGCTTGGGCGGTGTATGTTTAGCACATGAGGAGATGAGAAACAGAGTGTTTTTATTAGGGAGGAGCCCTTTGTATGTTTGTGCGGAAAGCAGAGCATATTTAGGGATACTGCGCAGTCTCCCAAGGGCTTACCCCCCCCACCCCCCCTTCTTCTTCTCCCACCACATGCCCTACACTCCACACTTTAAGTACTACCAGCTGCATCACTGAGAATGAAGGAAGACAGAGAGGAACCGAAAGTGGGGAGTGAGGGTGAGGACGGCATGCAGGGAAAGGAGAAAAAGAGGAGGAGACAGGGAGGAAGCAGTGAAAGGGGAAAGTAAGAGCAGTGAGACAGACCGGACTGAGAATGTGGAGGAGGGAAGAGAAAAGAAAGATTTTGGGGAGTGTGAGCTCAGGAGGGGTCATCCTGGAAACAAATCAATGGCTGATACATTCTTGGGGACTAGTTGGACTGGAGTTCTTCCTCCTTGGCTGCCTATTGGCTGAGAGCTGCCCAGAGGAATGCACCGGAGCCTGCCTATGGAAAGCAGAGGCAATGACCTCCAGCTCTCTCACAGTGGCACAATTGTTTGAGTTTGAAGAAAAGGGGGATGGAGCAGGAATGTAGGAAGAAGCCCATAACTCTCTTTTCCTCCCTGCTCCCTTGTGCCTTTTTTTGTCTCTGCCCTGGTCTCTGTCCATCTCTTTATCCCCCTCTACCCTCTCTCTATCATTAGGCTATTCCCCCCCTTTCCCCTCTCACTCTACTCTCCCATTCAACTCCTGTGTACCGGTGTGCTTTGAGTTTTTGATCAAGAATCCGACAGAACTAACTGAAGTTGGGGTGATTCCCAAAATCCCATACGTGTCAGTGCATGAGACTAAACATTAAATAAAGTATAAAATGAACAGAGGTATGAGCAAGTTTTTCAAAGGTGGTTTCATCTAGGATAGTTTACAGCAACCAGTTAGTCATGTACCCACAGATGAAAAAAAAAAGAGAGGGAGGATATGAGTCAGATTAAGTCTGACAGACAGACAAACAAACATTAGTGGCTGATCTTTAAGAGGTCTTTCAACCATAATTGTGTTGAGTGTTGACACCCAGAGTGATGGGTGGATCAACATCTTCTTAAAGGAACAGTTTCACATTTCAGAAAATATGCTTATTAAATTTAAGAGAGTTAAAAAGAGAAGATCAATACCACTCAAATACTTGATATGAAGCTACAGCCCAGCCAAGATACAGTTATCTTATCTTAGCATAAAGACTGGAAACAAGGACAACTAACCTGTTTGTGTGCAGGAACTAATTCTACCAACTGGCACCTCCAAAGCTCACAGTTTATACAACATTATGTTGTTAAACTACTTTCCTTAACCATCACTTCCAACCACACAAAATATACCTCTAGGACAGAGGCCCTAAATTTCTTGCAGAGACAGGAAAGTTGCAAAAGACATGTTGTGCCCACTAATGGCCACAGACGAGGTCTCCTTGGCAGTGGCAGGTGTTGAGTGCCATGCTCAAAAGCACTCCATCAGGAGTAACCGAAGAGAAACCTTGAGACTGCCCTGGTACAAACTGTCATGCTTTAACCTTTACTTTGTTTTGTTGCTTATGTCTCCTTTAACCTGCGTCACAACTGCCTTTATCAATTCTGCTTGTGTATAATCTCTCAGACAATACGTTATGACCCAGAAACCACAGGTGTTTAGCAGTATCCCAGACCAGTCCGTCCCAAATGCACCATTTACCTTTGTCTAACCATTTCTCATTGGGCCACTTTTAGGTAACCATTTCATTAATTTAACATGTGCTTCAAGCTAACTATTTCACAAATGTATCACTTTGAGCTATTTCACACATTTATACTTTACTTTAAACTAACTATTTCTTATTTTATTAATTAGCTTCAGCTAACCATTTTTAATTTATCCATTACTTTTTGCCAACTATTTCAGCATTGTATTCATTACTTTTCGCCATCTTCCACTGATTTATGCATTTCTTTTATACCATTAAATTTAGCAAGATAACAGTTTACTTTTATTTCACCATTGGCTTTTACCTAGCTTTGTCTGTTTATCCATTACTTTTAGCTAACAACTATCTAAGTAATTTTACTTTTAGCTAACTTAGTATTTTTACTCTGCTTGCTTGCTAATTCATAACACAACACATGCTGTTAAGGTGTCGCAACTGACTTAATGTGTGTGGACAAATGTTTTTCTCTTTTAAATGTAGTTAATCTACTCCACTATCTTTAACTGCTACAGGCATAAATGGCGGATTTCAGCATTAGGGTGATATCATTTGGGAATAACCACAGAAATCAGTAATTCAGGTCTTAATGATATCAAACACAAGATGTACTGTACAACACATTTTCGCACTTTCTATGAAATCAGGCAAAGCATTGTAATTCAGCAAGTGTGTTTATGTGACTATATGTCCCAGTGTGTCTCCATTTATTCTCCTTTTAGCAAAGCCGTCTCTGTTCATGCTGTTCTAGCTAAAATTTTAACACCACTCAGTGCAAATTCAATTATTCAGTGATTTGTTATTCTGGCAGAGTCTATTGGTTAATTTGTTTATCACACAGAGACTGGTCTCCCAGCACTCCCCGCACAGCTCTCTCTCCCAAGCCAAAAAGACTTAATTTTGGCAAAGCCTGTGAGCTGGCTGATACTTCACTTCATGGTGCCTCTGCTTGGTCCCTTCTGTAGGCAGCCAGGGAAAGAGTCAGAAGTGGCTGCTGAGATGACATAAGACCATTTTTATCATGTAGCTCAGACTTACATATCTTTTGGTACTTCCTGCCATGCTCCAAGGCAGCATCAATACAGCATTTAGTATGATGGCCTACAACACTGTTATTCTCTCCCCTGACTTCAAGTAACTATCATGCTTTTTAATTCCTCTGCCCTTACAGAGAGGTCAGAGCATGCTGTCAGCCACAAAGCATCACCACTAGGGACTGGTATGTCTTGCCTAATGACTCTTCAGTCGAGCAGAGGTTTCACAGACCTGGGCTTTCCAGATAAACAACATGTCTCCGTTCTCACTAAACCACACTGTTGCCTGTTTTGTAACTAAAGTTCCCAAGCTGTCTCCTCCAGAAACCCTGCGTGCAATCTTTCCTCTGCTGTAGTGGGGATATCCTGCACATGAGACAGAGGGTCATAGGGGAAGGAAAAGCTGCGGCTATGGAACAGCCAGGCCAGTGGAAAGGGACAGCATGTTAGCGAGAGGGCACTCACCTTTCTTGTGACTGCTGGGTCGAGATAACTCCTCAGCTTTTGAAGGTATGTGTGAGGTGGGTTTTTCACTTGGAAACGCTCCTGTCAAAAAGAGGAAAACAAAAGGATAAGATGAGCAGAAGGAAAACAATTGGGAAGGACACGAAGAGAGGAAGTTAAACATATCTAGAAAAAATCAAACATTTGATAGTAATACTATACTCTAATTTTAGACGGCTCTGTAGCTTTGTATGATATACACAAAAATCACACCCTCACAAGTCTAAACACATCTCAGTATACAGTAAACTGTTGTTGACACTTGAGCCATCAGATTAAAACTGTACAGGCTGAACTACCTCATTGTGAGTCATCCGTCAACTGATGAGAACCCCAGATCACGTTCTACTTTAAGAGGTTGAATGAAAATAATGATTGCTGCACTAAGAATCTGCTTTAATCTGGGATGACAAGCTTTGTTTGCTAAGACTTCAGGTATAATGAATGAGCATCTATGAACCCTTTTTTTTTTTGATAATTCAAAGCTACGTTTAAATATAAAAGATCATGTAAAATTCATAGCTAAAACTGTAATTTCTACATCAGTGGTTGTGTTTAGCTGTCAGACAGGTGATGAACTCAGACCTCTGAGTAGGGAGCCTGTGATGGACCTTATTTCAGCCTGCAGGAGATCATTAATGATCTTCCCAATAATTATCTTCATTAGCTTTAATGTGTGTGTGTGTGTGTGTGTGTGTGTGTACATGTCCTGAGTTCTGCCAGGAACAGGTTTTAGGTTAAACCCCTCTTCATTGTGCTCTAAATATAAATACAACAGATTAGTGTTGGATTTGGATCAGTGTGTTGGGCACAGAAACTGTATTTGGATCAGGCTGAACACTACACCACAGCAGCATGAATGGTTTTGGTTGCCGATTTACCCCACTATACTGCATCACGTCACTGGGGAAAAGTATTCTTCATACAATGTTAGTTCAGTGAAAACATTCCCTTACTTTGTATTTTATGTATCAGAACAGCTGACTGATTTGAAAGTAAATACCTTAAATGAAAAGTCCACCAATAGACTCTGAATCAGATTTTCAGTGCATACCAAAGTTTGCACGGATCTCATGGTGAGATCTATAATCAGTCTCTGTGTGTTTGTTATTTGATTTGCTCCTCATGTGGAACATGTGCTCTTAAGCCAATACAGTAGGAAGTCACACATGCATTAATCAGCTCATGGAAGGCAAACCGAGAAGTAGCTCCATGGTTTTATGAGTCAATGCATATTTTCTGCATATTCTCATATTCTCCAAACAACACCAGAGTTCCTTGTAGTTTCTCATAGTAGATGTGGGCCATCTAGCTGGAAACAAAATACCAACTCACCTGAGTGTGGTTATTGTTTAGCCTGTCATGAGTTGAAGTGCATATGTATCATGATCCAGGTGTCTTACAATCTTTAATTTTAATCACTGTCCTAGCACAGCAATTTGGTGTTTGCTGGTTTTTGTCTTTCCATTTGCCTTCCTAATTTGAAAAGCCCTATTTCCCTCTCGTTCATGCGGTTCACCTCTTCTCCTGTTGCATTGATAAGCTTCAGAAAGAGGTTCAGCGTCTGGCCCAGATCCAACCCCACACTGTGCAAAAGCACCAACCAACTGGTGGGAGTTGAAAGTGCGGTGACAAGGACATGATCCTGCACCAGCTTAAACACAGCACTTCCTCAGATGCAGCACAAAGAGGAATTGAGAGAGAATTGTGCTACCCATGTTCACCAGTATTTAGAAAACAAAACAAAATTCAACCATCGACTTCGTAAACATAGGCTTTGCTGTAATGCTGTTATAAAAAAATGTCCTGTGTGTACAAATACTGGACCAAATGCTCCTGGCTTTGCTGTGTTTATCAGCAACTTTGCATTTGTCTCAG
Source organism: Rachycentron canadum (assembly GCA_038496675.1). Lineage (NCBI taxonomy): Eukaryota > Metazoa > Chordata > Actinopteri > Carangiformes > Rachycentridae > Rachycentron > Rachycentron canadum. The sequence goes on from CM076658.1 coordinate 13,666,400, forward strand.
TCAAAGTGTGACTGTCTCACAAAAACAGGAAAGACAGCGTTGTCAGGCGGAACAGCTGGCTGCCATGGACACAGACGGCTAAATCCTGTCTGAGAGTATTATAGCCAGAAAATGAAGTTAAAAATCTGGAAGTCTGCAACATAGTAAATAGGTTGACATGTGCTGAACATGCCCTGTTGCATGCAAAGAAATGTGAGGAATGGAAGTAGACTGTAAATGCATGAGGCAAGAGTGTATAATATAGAGAAGACATTTTTAAGAGCTCATATAAACTAGTTCTAACATGCTCTCTGTGGCAGTTTTAGAGTTGGTCTGGGAGAAATGGTTTGCATAAAATCAAAGAGGTGAGATGTTTTGGGTGCAAGTATGTATAAAGTACGTATAAAGACCAATCTATGTGAATGATTTGACAGTGATGAGTTCATCATATCCCTTTCTTTGTACTCTGGATGTCTTAACCTTGTTTTCACATCAAGAGCATCCTCCATCTTTCATAAATCCTCATAATTCTCCGAAAAAGGTTTAATATTTCAACCTTTGACAGCATTTTTAGTCTGTTTTTCAAAGGGGATGTACCTGTCATCTCTGCCTCTCTCCTTCACTGTTGCCATGGCTACATGAAGACATTCACTGTAGCTATGATAGAGAAAAGACTTTACTCCCAGTGCTCTATGTGCTGTCATGGGTATAGGCTTGTTGGGAAAACAAGAGAGGGGATAAAGATGTTGGAAAACTAGCTCAGTAATATTATTTTATTTCTTTTAATGGGAAAAAAATAATGGTCTTGCAGCAAGAGCACAAATCTTTTGGCACTTTATTTTGGATTTATAGAGCTGTATACTTTGGAAACTTAACACGCAAAGCAGATACCTGTAATTTTAAACATAATGACATGAATAAATCTGTATTTTGTTCTCTTTTACAGCATGTGAGTAAGTAACAAGACCCAGGAACCAGGTCAGAAAAATCACTGGCTTTGTTTTTGTCTGCTTTACTCACAATAAAAGTGAAACCAACTTTTTTCACTTTAGGTCTGACAGAGGAGCATAGAGTCCACCATGAACTGAAAGAGGATCTCTGTCTGCTGGGCAGGAGCCCTGTGGGCTCTCTCCCACACTGTTCCCTTCAGGGTCACTGGCTGTCAATACAGTTTGAGTGGGTGGTGGTCTTGATCACATCTCAGTTTTTTCTCCTCTGCTCAGGGATGCAAAAAAACTCTGTGGCACGGAGGTTGCAGACTGAGTGGAGCATTCAGACCACAGCTCAATGCACAACATGCACCCTCTTATTTTACTACACATAGCACTGATGCCAATAACAGGCAGAGTTTTTCAACTCCCTAACTGATGTGTGCTTCCTGCTGCGCCACTTAACCCACTTGACCAGGGAAGTCAGAGTAGTGTTTAAAGACCAGGAGAGGCTTATAGGATAAAGGCAGGGCAATGGAGCATAGGTGCTCAGGTCATGACACACAGTGGGGCAGACCTTTTACAGGATTAGATATTCAGTAGATAGTTGAGAAATTTTGTTATGTAGCATTGTTTGTGTTTACCTTGTTAAACTGTAAAGGAGACTGAACTGTATGCTCTAACTTAATTACGTTAAATTAAGATAAATCCAACTTGTACAGCAACTACATCACATCATATAATATGGCTGAGTGACTGATGTCCACCTGATCACAGATGAGCTCCCACTTCTTCTCATTGTCATACTGCCGCAACAGCCGCGCTTTGTCTGGAGGAAGATTCATCGAGTTCTGAAAGAGAGAAAAAGGTCAGAGTTAAGATGCAGATAGTGAAATATCAACACCCCCATGATCCAAGTAAAAACTGAAGACTGAAGATCCTATACAGGAGGGAAAGGGAAGTAATCACAATGACCATCTTTCAGTGGAAGAAATTTTGTTACACAGAGAAAGGACAGGTCTTATCGTTCACCATCCTGTTTTACACACATTACTTACTCCACTACACCATTGCCTTCACATTCACCATTATAAAAAGGAGTAGATTAAAGAGGTTAGCTGAAGTCTGGTGTGACAGTGCCTCAAGGAAAAGGTTAGAAATCTACAATTTCTTCCTCTTGAAAGCAGGAATGTGGAAACAAAACTTGAGGATATATAACCTTTGTCTTTTTCTGTAACTGGGGTAATAAAGACCAACCCCATGTTTTTAGACTTTGGGGGGCTTTTCCTAATAGTGGGCAGGAGAAATAAAGAGAAAGTATAAGGAGACAACCATGCAATAAAGGTCCCCAGCCTGAATCATGGAGGAGACAGTGCAGTTACATGGTTTAACAGATACCGAGCAAGTAACTGACATCCCAAAATGAACTGGGTGGGAGAGGAGGAGTACATTTTATTGTGTTCACTAAAGTTATTGAATAGCTGCAGGACAAACCCTGTTTTGTGTTAATACAAGTGTGGACAGAAACATGTTATTATATGATAAAGAAAGTTAGACTGTCAGCCATTTATTACAAGACTATTTTAGCACTGACAGACACAGACACACTGCCAAGTTAAACTGCAGCCTTCTACCCAGCACCCAGCTCACTGAGCGGCTCCACTGCAGACACTGGAGAAGAAGCACCTTGGAAACTATTGTTAAGCAGAGCAAAGAACAAATCTTCATTCGCTCTCCCTTACAAGACTTTTTATGTCAATCCAGGTTAAAACATCTTGTCTAAATCTCTCCTGACTCCTAGACAGACAGTTAATACAGCTGAGTAAAACATCGCAAAACATGTGCCATGTGAAATGCTGCAGAGGAGTCAGCTGAGGAAAACTGGTCTCTCCTACATTTAATTACATTTATAGTAAAAAGCTCAAATATCTCAGCTCTGTTTTCTGAGTTACTGCTCTGAATTTGACCTTGTCATAACCAGCAAATTCATTCCAATGTCATTCAACCCCAACTATGTATTTAAAAATTGTATTTTTACTTTCTCATTCTCCACATGGCATGAACTAGGATAATGCCCCTTTCAGAAATGTGTGTTACTCAGGACAAATTTAATGTGACTCATGTGTTGGTTAACACTCCATGTCTGAACCTAAGCCCCAATCATCCCAAAATGGTTACACAACTCCTTTCTTTATTCTGCTTTCCTTATCAACATCTGCTTCATGTTCCAACACCTCTGCAGTTGTCTAAGATTTGGCTTTTTCCAATAGAAATATGATTCATACCGCCCTCCTGTGAATCTAAAAAGCTTGAGACAATTCACCACTTAATTGCTCCACCTACAGTATTTAGAGCACATGGGCAAATTAATCTGCAAAAAAAAAGAAAAAAAAAGTGTGCGACCCAGCTAACTCAGAGACCAGAGACGGACATAAAAAACATAAAAGAAACTTCCTGTAACAGTAAATCAAGGCTACAAATATCAAAAGTGTTTCATCTGCAGCTTTCAGTTATAAAAAGATATAACAAATGGTCTTGTGAGAGTGTTTTCCACTGGTAAGGGGAAAATGTGACCATTATGCAGAGCTCAGCTTGGGGTTCTTTTCCCCCTCCTCATTCTATGGGCGATCATCTATCTGTGTGTGTTCAGCTCTCAGCCTCCACTGGATTTTCCAGCAAAGCTCACAGGGGGAGTGAGAGGAAGATGGATGAGCAATATCCATGGATGGGGCCTATTTCCATGAGGGAGTAACACCAGGATGGAGTCAGACACTGATAGAGTAGTCTGATACCCAACTTTGCTTTGGAGTTTTGTTTTATTGTTGCTCCTGTGTGGCTTTAGAGTAATGGATTATTTTTCATTTTCATTTTGTATGTGATACTGTGGCAAAGCTATTGATCTATACCACCATGTATTTTAATAGTGAGTGCATTTGTAAGAGAAAATCAATGTAGAGAGCTGCTTGGGAGGCACAGGGAAGGGCTTATACATATCTTTGAATCTTGCTAATGAGAGGAAGACAAACAAGAGCAGGTCTGAACAAATGAGGTTAATACTAGTAACAGCAGAACTGAACGTCAGAGCATGAGGATAAAAAGTTAACCAGTTTGTACACGTGTATCCTCCCTGATTATGTAACTGTGGCCACTACATTGTGTTCTGCCCCTCACTTGGTTAAACCTGGTTGCTTTTCTAAATAGATACTGGTGAGGCTGAACTTATTTCCTTCACAAAATGAACTGAAATCCTAATGTAAGAGTCCAATATGCTTTCAGTGGGCATGTAAATCTATTTCAAGCATGCAACATTATGTTTTATTTGGTATAAACACAGGTTGTAGCCTGTCCAGTTTCCTCGACATGAGCAACAAGGAAATTGCATTAGTATTCACCAGACGATCGAGTTGGGCTGATTGCTGCTGTGCTGACTCCAGGGAATTGGGAGTCAGGATGGCTCTATTGACTCAGTTTGGCTGATAGGCAGATGAGTAGAGTTAGTACCCACTTTCCTTTCTTAAATACATTAAAATACAACTTGATACTTGAGCGTACTGTCCCAAAAAAAAAACCAGCAGTCTCAGTGTAATGTACATTCAAAGTCTTGACATTTTGCATTGGCTCAAGTTAAAGGAGGGTAAATCATTCACTCATTTCTAAACGTCTGCCTTGTTTTGTTTGGATGATGTTAAGTGTTTGATATAGGTGCTGCACTCCTGCAGACAGTGTGGTTTGCTGAGTTGCTACGGGTGCACTGAGCTGTGGGCTTCCTGCTTGCTGAGACTCCGACTAAAGCAAAGAACCACTTCTACCAGCCTTCATTTCATCCCAACCCTAATGAGTTGTGACAGGCACTCAGCTTGCTGGGGTCAGGTTACCCCATGTCTACAGCCACACATTTGTGCATGTGTGTGTTCGTCTGCATCTGTGGATTTATTAATGGAGTGCTGTTGAGGAGGGTGGTGCAGCTTTTCACCAACACCTGACAGCAGACAACCTTCATGGACATACCCATGCCTAAATTTGACTTGTCAGTAAATCCTACAGTAATTAAAGTGTTACTGTGACTTGTGGCAGATCTGACACATTTAAAAGACAATGTCCAAAAGTATCACATGGATCAGCCACAGTAACCAGTGATGCAAAGTTCCAATGCATACTATCAGTATCATGCCGATAAAAAACCCAAACACTGGAAAAAAATAACGTACATTCAGCTAAACTGGTTACAAAAGCATATGTGTTGTGCTGGATACCCAACCCCTTCACCATCCCCAGCCCTGATTCATGCTGCTAAACTCACATTGCATCTTCAAAGCAGCTGTCCAGTACATGTACTGAATGTTAGAAGCATTTGGAAAAAGCTAAAGCTGGGAGTTTAAGCTCAAACATGACTAGTGATCACAATCCATCAAACATGACTTTCGATGGCATACACATACACTCAGGAGGTTCAGTATGCTTACTAGCATGTCGTACAGTCAAATTCAATCAATTATCCAAAAAGTACCACTGATCAACTACAAACTATTTGTTTGTACATCGACCAGCTGCCGTAATCACAAACTGCTGCTCAGCCCAGGCTCACGCTGTGTCTATCGTGAATAATTGGGGATTAATCACAAAAGAGAACTGTTGAGACTTCAGATATTCAGTGACCAGTGCTGACAGACATCCTGTATCTCTGACATCTGAGCAAGCATACACTCAAAGACATGATCCTAAAAACATCTGTGTGGGTAAAAACCATAAATTCCTGGCTTTCTGTCTATACAGTTACAAATGCTAGCAAAGCCATGAGCACCCATGACGACATCTAGTGATGTACGCACAGCAAGAATGTTTTTTTCATGACAGCACAACAAGTTGAAAGGTGCTGCTTGCCTTGATGATATGTTGCAAGTTTGCAGCAAACACATGTCGTCCGCAGGTCTTGGTCTGACCAGTTCTTTGAGATTCTTTATTGTTGTCTCACTGCAATATTTAGAACTGATGCGCTGATCAAGAAGTTCTGAAAATGCCCCGGCATTATGGCTCAGATCATGAGGCTGCTGCACACCCCATAAACAATGAATCTTAAATTACTCAGGAGGTGCATGACAAGAAGAAGTATCACACTTGATGAGACAAGTCGCACAACTTAGACAAAAAGGTTAAACTGGTTAAAAATCAAGGGTCAGGGTGGCTCTGCTGAGAGGCTGCATTGGGAATGCCTGTGATCACATCTCAGCAAACCATGGTGCAGCTAAGGTAACTATGACAACCAGTGGATCAACTTTTACCGCTGCCACTAATACCAGTGCATGTCAGTGTTTAGCTCAAATCAGGTCTTGGAGGGTCATAAATATGGACAGAAACCTGTTAGCACCGATGTATCCTCTCATTAGGCAGCTTGAGTCACAAAAGGAGCGAGGATTGACAGCTGGCCCAGAGCCCACCAACCACCCACAACCTTCCAGGAGGTCTGAGGAGACATAGCCTTCACTGCACAGTGGGGCAGAAAAGCAAACACACAGACCATATGATGGACCTGCTTTAGTTTCTATTGCTGTGAAAAGAGAAGGTATCCATTAGGGATGACTCTAAGATGGAATATATTTATATATGAAAACTGACCAGTGTGAGGTGGCGGAAAGGTTTATTATTCTCCAAGATAGAGACCTTTAACCAGGCCAAATAATTACCACATGAAAACCAAACAGAACTTAAACTGTGCATGTAGAAACTGAATACAGGCACTCCAATTCTGTGTGTGTAAAACAACACCAATGCAACAGCAAAGTCATTTGCATTAATTACATTGCATGGACAAAGTAGTGCAGAATGAGTCAAGCCGGTGCACTGGACAAACACTAGACTAGACTCTGTAAATCATTTCAAATCCACATCTTGATTAACTAGAAAGGTTTTTTAAGAGTAAGAGCAATGTCTCAGAAAGTGTGATGCCTTGTGGACAAAGACATTTTTAGCAAACCAATGAAGGCATTGAGCCACTAGACAAAGCTCAAGAGCTAAACCATGGTAAGGGAAATTAACTTTCTTGAAGGCAGATGACTGAAATCCACCTCTTCTAATGTACTTACACACAACAACAAAAACAAGAGATTTGAGCATGACTCAGCCACTCAGCCTCCGGTAAGATATCTTTCAGAGCAGGGACTGATTTGTCCTTGGGGACCTGGGCTCCAATGAGTTTGAGACACACCCACGTTCTCCTCTTACTTCTGTCTTTTTCCATGCTAATGCATCACCATCGAAAAGAACTCAAGCGTTCTTGACCTTAATGCAGAGTTACTTGATCCAAATCATCTCTCCCTTCTCTCAGTCGTATAAGCAAAACATCATGAGGCAAAAATATAACGACTTTCATAGATTCATGACTTTCTGTTGTAAACACGTTGCAAACCTCTAATTTATTCATTACTATTCATTTAAAGTCTTTCTGTCTTTATAAACCAGCATTAGAGACACCACACTACATGTCACAACAAGACAAAACCTCTGACTGTATCACAGTCAGATTGATGACTAGTCATAACAAATATTTGCAAATTGCTCAATACTCCAGAAATGGCTGATGAATTAAGCATTGAGAGAGATCAGTACAGCATCCAGTCACTGTGGCGTTTTGCGTTTACCGGGCATTGCCACAGATATGTGGCCAGTGCTGCAGGCTACTCTCTGAGTGTAAAGCAACTCCCATGGTGTACAAATACGTGAAAGACTGTACAAATGCATATAAATGTCTTTTTATTATTTATTATTATTTCACTTCTGGCATACCCAGCAGGGAAGTGGACGAGCCCTGCAGCTCAGACCTAATAAGAATCAAAATACATAGCGAGGGATAAGAAAGAAATGGGTAAAATGGCCCTGAGGTATGTGCTATCCAAACTGTGTTGTTCTCCCCTCATTAGCGTAGCGTGGATCCATAATCCTCAGCATTCTCTGGGGACATAGGTGTCCCCTGTCTGTCCTCAGATTAGCTTTGTAATCCCAAGGACCCCCTGCCCCTGCTCTGCAGCCTGCTCCACCAAAACAGTAGTATTTATGTTTGCGGAGCTGTTCACTGGAATGTCTCTCGACCAAATGGTTAGTTCAGATGTTTGAGCCTGGCCTCTCGTTTCTAACCCCAGGCCTCTTGTTTCTAACCCCCCTCAGAGGCACATTCCTATGAAATTCTTTTCATTTACCTCAGCGGTGATGACTATAATCTTAGATACACCATCTGTGCGACTGTCTTGACTGTAAGAAGCCTTACATCCAGCGCTACAAGCTCTTCAGTCTGTATCCCACTGTCATCAACCACTCTCTGAAACACAATGAAAGTAATGACGTACACCATACGTGATTAATGACACTGTTAAATCAGCAGTGATACACAGAATACAGCAGCTGCAAGTGGGAGGAATCAAGTTTTACTTCCTCTGAGCACAAGTTTAAATGTGAGTGAAGAGCCAAGCTTCTCTGTCTTATATCTGCTGTTCAATCAACCTCAAGGGAAGACATTTAAAAATCCATAACACTTACTTGGTTGTGTTGTGGCTAAAATGTACAGTATACTGCAAAAAGCCTAGTGTGGGGAAAAATCACTTGAGCGTGATACAGAACGCCTTTCATGATGGACATTATCCAAATACCGGAAACATTATGGAGATGGTTTGGAGCAGAAGGAAGTCGTCCAAATAAAATAAGTGATACATGAACACTGAGGGGATCTTGCCAGGCCAGATGTTGTGAGGTTGTGAAAGTGTCTGGACAGAGGTGGAGTCCATGTTCTTGTTCTAGCTCCACAAATATGAATCAGAAAGGTTGTTTATCTAAAACATAAACAATGATTCTGCAGGTTATAAAATGAAATCATTGGTTTACTTGACTTTTGTTATGTAATGTTTGAAGAAAACACCTACAGAAAAAGTTTCTGTGAATTTCAGTAGGAGGCTGTGGGATGAACAGGAAATCTTTGAGCTTACAAAAAGGAGGCTGACAAATTTAATACGGCTGCTAAGTATAATCCTGCAGATCTTTTAATCTATCTGCCGTTACTGGTAACTACAACAGGCCAGCATATACAACAACACACTCATCTGCAAAGTGTTTATGCAATAGTTTATATGTGAAGACTGAACCCTTCTGTGTCCTCTGAGAAGTTTTGTGTTTTGTAGAGCACAACATTGTGTCCTGGCAAATATAATCAGATGTATTCTAGCCTCATCACACTGGAATTGTTTCTGTGGTGAAATATGCCTCCTCCTTCTGCTCTGACACCACAATCAAACAACTGCCCCTTTAATACAAAAACTAACTGAAAAACAAAGCCCTTAAGTCTCTGAATTGGAGAATAAGGGTAGAAAACAACCATGGAAACTTTCTTTAAACACTACTTCACTCACTGGCATTTTGATTTAAAAATAATAATAATAACATACTTGTTTAAAGTGACAAAGATCTTTTTCCTAGCCTAATGTCAAACATATGCCCTAATAACGGGCGTAAACATCTGCAGCCACACAGAGCTATGTGCTTTCTGTTTGTTTTTGCTGATATGGAAAATTATCCAGCAAGCTTTACTGGTGTGGAGATATCAAGCTATCAAACTCTTGCATGCTGTAACTTGTAGCTTTAACACTTGACTGAATCGGAGCTGACATGAGGTTTAGTATTAACCGTGCTTTATCTGTGCACCAGCTACCATCTCTGACAAAATGATGAATACCAATAAAAACCCCAAACCACCACAGTGATGAGTGAAAGACATCATCCCTCCAACACAGCAGAATTTATCACCAAGAGATCGGCAGTCACTTCTTGTATAAATGTGATTGATGCCCTCTGCACTACAGGTGCCCAACAGAGACGTGCTTCTGTATCATCCAGTGACGAAAAGCTGAGGAAAAGCTGAAGAAAGGCTGAAGAAAGCTTGATACATGTGAAAACTCAAAATTGCTGATCACATCACAGAAGTGCATTAAGGAGGACACACAGCACAGAGCATGTTGATGGACTGTCAACCTACTGACCAACTTGAATCAAATCTGTCAGAGCTAAAACATCTACCTCAAACCTATTCACTCACCAGCTAATCACTCTATTCATTTGTCCTGTATTGTAACAAATGAGCTTGTTGTTTTTAGAGGCTTAATCATTAAAATGACCTGCTCATCTGTGGCTTTGAACCCATAATAATATGCTCTGTGTTCTGCTGTATTTTGCTGAAGTGTTATCTACTGTGTGTTTTTAGCCAAACAGCAGCTCAAGCCATGCTTTGGCTTTTGTGTTTTAAACTTACATCAAACCCCAAGCCATGATACTATGGCTGGGGTTTGGTATAACTTTAAAGTTTAGGTTTAATAAAACCTGACACAGACTTCTCCACTGTCTGCAGCTGTGATGGGGCCTATATCAAACTCTGGCAAAGAGCAATGAAGCACATTCAAATGCAGCAGGATGTCCCCATTATGCTCTGCAGATATTAATTCTGGCAAGTTGCTACCTGACAAAACTTGCATTTTAGACATTTTCTGACAGCTTCAAAACAAAAATATTCAGGAAGAAAAGCTCAAGAAGAAATGAGACTGTGTTACAATATACTGCTGGTTTCACAACTGCCAAAGTATTACAGGGCAAGTTATAGCCAGGGATATGAGCAAGGATATTGAACACGGCTGTAAAAAGTCCAAAGATGGACAACATGTACCAACAACTCCAAACTGTCAGCTGACAGAGCACGAGCCTCCTTATAGAAGTCTCACAGATCCACATTATTTCAAAAGGCTCCAAAATGGGTGTAAATTGTTGTCACTGGTATGTTTCTCCTTGTGTTTTCACTTTTACTTTAATATCCTTTGGACAGCACTAAGCTTGAGCTGTAGAAATAAGCCAACAGATGAAACCACGATAATGATGATTCTGCAATTCAGCCTAAAATCTAATTGTAAACATAGCTCAAAACTCAAGGCTCCTAAAAGAGAACGAAAACAACATCAATGTCACAAGATAAAGCAGACCTTGAAGCCACAACATCACCAATTTGTCACAATGACATAGACATTTGAAGGATTTTTTCGACTTGGTTTCCATGAACATTAACTCATTTTTAACACTTCACAACAACAAAAAAAAAAACACCCACTCTTGTGCAGCACTTGAGCCAAGCCATCTCACAGCTGCCACTTTGGAGCCTGGACAGATCCTGACTATAATGTACTTCTGCATAGAGCTGTGACTCTCCTGTTCTTTTGTGCAGCCCCTTGGCCCAGTCCTGTTGGACAACACTGGCAACCGACTGTGTCCAACATAAAAGGACCATGGCTGGCCTTTTACAAACTACATCATCACGCACCTGCACCCTATGCAGGAAGACCTACAGCAAAGACATTCATGCCCAGGAACAAACCACTGAAAAACACAAAAACGGCAATGGAAAGTTTGACTTTCTGTGAAAAAAACTGCTGACAGCTAGCATTCAGCACAACTTTTGAGTATTGTCAAGCAAAATGTTTAACTCCTTACACTAAAACATGCTATGTCTGTGCCAGACTAAAGTATCTCTGTTAATCCCAAACAAGGGTCAGAGACTGTTATAATCAGAAACAATCATGCTGTAAACCCTTTGAAAAGCCACATTTTAATGTCAAAGTTTTGTTTGCTCAGTAATCCAAGTAGCCTCTGCCACCCACACAGCAGTGAAAATCACACCACCCCCAAATGTGCAGATGTCAAAACTGAACTGACAACAACAATACTGACTGAAGCCCCAATGGTTTCGACTCAGCAGTGCCTGCAAACACCCAAAAGACCTGGTCCTACATAATCAGCTGACCCTCTGCCAGCCAGACAAGCTGCCCCCAGGCTCCGCTTCGGGGTTTTCAGTAGCACGTCATTATGGCTAAACACTGCAGCACCTCACGTCCCTCTGAGAGCCAGTGAAGGCCAGCACACTGGATGCTGGATCTCATCATTCCACAAGCATTTCATGCTCAGCTCTGTTACAGCTAATTGGTTGGTGAGCACCCTGAGCACAGCAGAAGCACAAATGCACATACACAAGCATGCACACACACACACACACACACACACACACACACACACACACACACACATGTGGTGGTCTCTCGCAGCCTGCCGGGTCTGGGTCCAGTGCCAGGCTCCGTCTTGGGCTCTCCACAGAATAAAGAGTGGGTCTGTTCCCCAGGCCTGCTGCACGGGATTCAGCCACTGTTCACCCTCTGCTCCTCAGACAATGCCCATTGTTCTACTTTTTAATGAAGAAGAGTCAACATGAAAAAACTAGGGCGGCAAAATTAGTCACATCCTGGGTGTAGGAGTGTAAGAAATGAAGGGGTCACTGTCTGCAGACATGTTAACATACAGGCCATAAATTTCACATTTTTTTTTCCATGTGTCCATTGATATACAGAAGGGTGTGTCTTTGTGAGTTTCCATATAAATGCACATTAGCAGAAATTCTCCATGTCTCTAGAGTCTGCTTCTTTAAAAAGATGTGGTCCCTCATGCTCTTGGTAAGCATCTGGATCTTTTATGTTTCTGTGTGCATTTATTCAGATTTTCCTTTCACTTGTCTCTTATCTGCACATAGACTAGACCGACATGTCCACATGGGTATATAGATGCGGAATTACAGCTCAACCCAGTAAAGCAAAGTTGAGGGCCATAAAATCAAAACAAGTGGCTCTGTCAACTTCAGAGGAGTTAGGTAATAATTTACTGTTTTGATGCTGTATGACCCATGGGTGAAATAATAAGTACAGCTTCAAATACAACTTTTTAACTCTTTTGCAGTTTAAGATCAACATTGGGAGAGGTTTCAGGTTGAACTAACATCCAGCTCAAACAAAGCCCAGCTACTTTGGAGCTGTCAACGTGACAAATTAAACATCAGTTGAACATGAAGGCTACTCATGTGATTAATCTGGGGAGTAGATTTCAGATTGCTGTGACCCACAGCACAAATAACAGCAGCTAGTGGCACTTCAGCAGCCTTTAAACAAAGCAGCTTAGATGTAATCTGGGCAGACTATTGAGAAGAGCAGCTACAACAACAGCTAAGCCTATAGCCTCCATATGGCATTTCAGTAGTAAGTAATAACTAATTGCTGTTAACTTCTCTGCCTCCGTGACAGCAGTGATGATACCCAGTAAAGACCAGTCTCCTGAGATTGAAGTGGATGGTATCCTGGACGTGGATGCATTTTAATTTGATGTCAACTCTGTGGTTAGTTGAGGCAGAGGAGCAGACATGAGACCTAAGCTGCATTCCTGCTAGACACAGTAATTTTTCTGTGGTTCTGTGTGAAGCATGACCGACTCATGTTGGACATGTGACTCAAGGAGAGTGATTGCAGTCATTTCAACATGCTTTCAGCCAGTATGTCCTTAAAGGCCAAGAGACAAAAATGCCACATGAAGCTTTGCTTGTATCCTTTAATGGTTGGCAAAATGACAACTCTGGATAGACTAGGCAATAAGTGTTAAGTAAATTGATCTACCAGGATGTTGATATGACCAGCCAGAAAGTAGACTCACTGGGATATCAACATTGAGCTGAGCGGAGTTAGTGTTGTCCTAATACTAACTGATCTTCGTGTACAACCCCTCTTCTTATTGTAGATTTGTCACCAAAACTATTGCAACCACAGAAGAGGTGCAAGCTCTCAAAAATGCTTCCAACAGTAACTACTGAGCCATTTAACGAAAACTACAGCTCGTAACATCCACATAAAAAACATCCAGAGCAAAGAAAACGCCTTTAACACACACACTCGGCAAATTGTTTCTGAAAAAAAGTGAATGAATTCCTGTTTGTTCCTGTTTAGAAGTTTAAGGTCCCGCTTCAGTACTTTAAACAATGAATATTTGGGTTTAATCTCTACCTCACTTCACAGCCAAGGTCACATGTGAATTAGCCTCTCTTATCATGGCAGAGGCCTTGCATTACAATTAGCCTAAGTCTATTTCCAAGATCAGGCCCTGGCTCCAGGGATTCATGAGACAGAGACTTCAATGGGAGCTTTTCTTTTAGTAGAAAATGCCGACTAAGCCGGCAGTAAACCCTGATTTTTTTTTCCAGCAAGCAGTACTACAATAATTCAGAGCCAGATCCTACTATGTGACTAGTAAAAAGCCAAACCAGCTGAAAACACTGATATGCAAGCTGGCAACTGCTGCTCTGATACCACACACATTCTCTACCAATTTGAAGAAGCCAATTAAAATTGTGATTTAACTAAAGCAAAATCTTCATATTTACAGAGCTAAATCAACTTACATGTCCAATCTTCATACTGTACAAAACTAATTGGAACTGAATAATTCTTTTAAAAAGGTCTGACATCAAAAAATGTGACAAATGTTACCAGACAGAACCAACACATAAAGGTTGGAGGGATCTAAACAGGTTCCTCAGGGTCATAACCTTGTGCATTTATTATCTGATCAGATCAGGTATAATTCCAGTTTTACATTCCATTATTTTTTATTATTTTTACTTAACTTCATTCAGACATAACTCTTCTATGGCCGCTTGTGTCAACAACATTAAACATTGATGCAACATGAATGTTGTTGGTATATTTTGTCAGCAGAAACATGCTTTAAATTCCTTAGCCTTTTTCATTTTGGAAAAAAAAGCATTGTAATAAAGTAATAGTATCAAAAGCAACAGCGTTATGTTCTAATGGGTGCGCTGTAGGCTAACACATACAGTATGTGGTCTGCTCAGATGATGAAACTCATGAGTCACTGTTTGAAAGGAGGCACTATCACAGCACACAACATGGGCCCCAGTTCAGACTATGCATGTCCTTAATAAGAAATTCAAGGGTATTTAAAGGTTAGTGCTTCAATGTGGTCGTACACAGCAGAAGCCTTTAATCCAAAGGGTTCCCTACTGTGATCCAGGGCTTTCCTGTTGATCAAACCTGCCAGCCATAAGGTGAGGGGAGTATCCAGGAAGTCCAAAATGAATAGAATTTTAAAACTTACGTCATATGATTTATTAAAAAGGGAACCAGTGAAAACTGATTGATCAAAGCGTTGTGGGTATTAATGTGACATTAATGCAACATGCACAGATGGAAATAATTATTGAGTATGTGAAAGGAGGGTTGAACACCATTTAAATATTTATTCACCACTTCTGATAAGCACTGATATGTTCGATGCAAAGTGGACAGAGAGGTATCATCCTCATCATCTGCCATTCAAACTGAAGTGAGGTCATCGGAGTCACACAGTGCCACTCGCTCAGGCAATCAATGGAGCCAACTGCCATCAGGCACGACTGAGACACATTAGAGTTTAAATGGCAGTAAATAACACTAAACGCTGTGATTATAGCACTAAATTCTTCTAATGCTGGAGGGCTTCCATCCCGCCAAGAGCTGAGGCATCATGCTGGCAGCAGGGAGGAGCAAGGGAGGCAGCGGGGGAGTTCCTGACATGCTACAGGAATTGGCTTTCCTGACAGCCAGCCCACGAAATCCTCGCGTTAGACAGGTAGAATTTTTTTATTTTTGAACGCATAAAGAGGATTTGTTTTATCAACCTAAACTTATGGATCCCCACTTTTTCATCCCTGATATTTACCAAGTAGAGTGTTACTGAAGAGGGAGAATCCACCTTGATGCCCAGAAATTACACAAAGTGGGTGATTCTAACAGCAAAGAAAGGCCCAATTCCCTCAGCGGTGTGATGTCAAAGCTCCAAACAACCCCACAACACGACACCGTCACACACAACGATTTGACTTCCTAACCTACACTTGATCCTCTTTTTTGACTTGGGCTGAAAGATCTGTGACAAAAACATTAACATGGCAAAAAGAAAATGTGGTAGATGAAACCTTTCTCTTCTCTTTAAGACAAGTTTACAATCACACAGCTGTAGGACACAGTCAAATTCCTCCTCCTGAGCAGCTAATGTTTATGAGAGCAGTAAGCCAGGCCACAATCACGTTTGACCCACATTTTGCCAGCTCTCAAATTTCACCCTAACTTCACTTTGCAGTCCTTTATTCACAGACTGGGGAGCTGTGTCCTGGAAAATCTCCTGATCAGCAAAAAAGTTATTTGTTATTCATGACACTGACCTATATAACAATTCTTAATGGGACAAAGGAACATGATGAATAACACTTAATAACACTCTCAAGTACTGTACTAACCTACCAAATACCCAACAAATCAATGACATTGCGGACATAGAGGTGTCTGCATACATGTGACAAGTCAATAGTGTAAAGATCCATGTCTACTCTATTAATCGACTGTTATCTGACTATTAATGGAAGTGTGGAGGCTCCCTCACCGTGTTCAGCATCCACTCCCAGGTAACATTAATTGTTGACATTGTGACTAAATGATGTGACAGGATGTTTTAAAGGATGTGGCCAGTTAGAGCCTCAGCAGTGACTCAGTGCTTGGACTCTAAAGTTGGAAAAAGGCTATAAAATCCAATAATTTGGCCTGCTGTGACTGCAGGTGTCCCATTGGACAGGGTTCTAAAATGGGATATCTGATGCATTTCAGTGTGGTGTGGCAGAAAGTAGAGTCAAAACGGCAGATTTTTATAATCACAAAACCAAAATACTAAGATATGATGGCAAAAGTCTCATGCACCTCTAACACAAGTGAACAAAGTTTTCAGGTCGGGACAGTCCTCCTGGACAACAAAGAAAGGATCAGGCGTGCTGGACAAACAGGGGGACCAACCTACACACAGCTGTCTCGTCCCAGGACACTGAAGCATGGAGGGAACAAAGGAGACAGATAAGGACTTTTTTCATCTCTCTCTCTCTCTTACCAGGACGATTGCAAATCTTTCCTCCAGCTCGCCCGATTCTGGCATGGGCAGTTTCAGAGGCATGTTGTGCCCTCTGAGATCAGTGTGCTGGTCCATGCTCCCTGCGTTCCCCATGTTTCTTTGACCAACAAGTACAACTTTTTACCCCCTTCCACCTTCCACCACCACCACCTCCACCTCCACCGCGTCCACTCGAGAAAATCTCCGCACGGCGAAAAAAAAAATGTAAAAAGAGAGAGGGGGGGAGAAATATCCACACGCCCTTTAGTTTTGCTCAGTCGACCTCAGGCAAGTTGCTCGCAGGTTTGATCCCCCCTGGACGCTTCTTCAACATAAAGCACATGTGAGGGAGGCAGCGTAACGCGACGGGTCCGAGCAGCAGCGGCGGCGGCAGCGGCGGCGGCAACAGCAGGAGCAGCGGCGACGGCAGCGGAGCCCCCGGTGAGGCATCTCCACGGCGGGAGGAGGAGACCCTGGAAACTTGACTGGATCCAACGCGGACCTCTCTTCGCTGTTATCCGTATCTTGCACAACCTCGGCTCCACTCCCAGTCGGTAGTAATGACGACGAGCATGATTCACGCTTATGGCAATCGCCCCCCCCCCCCTCACCGCCGCCGCCTGTTCGCAGTGAGTGAGCGGAGCTTGCTTTCCTAATCCCTCCGCTGCTGACCAGCTAGTTAAGGAGGAGGGGGGTCCTCTCTCCCTCTCTCTCTCTCTTCCACACACACACACACACATACGCCGACACCACACACACCGCGGCTGCACACACTCTCATCCCTCCCTACAATGAGTTCTTTCAGGGGAAAGCCTCCCACTTCTTCTTGGGGCGTATCTCCCAAAGCCGTAACTAGGGAGATGATATTTTTCTGTGTTGCATTGTGGTACTTTGAGTCCATTGTGACACAACTAACTTGGGTCCCCCCACTCCCTCCCTCACCTCCATACCCTCCCTAGGGGCCCCTGAGCGGGAGACCCCTTAGACGACCAGGGGTTTTTTTCCTGTTTATGCAGCTGCATGTGGTGATTAAAATGTTTGATCAAGGGGTTAATTTGTTGCATTTAATGAATTTTATTGACTATGGGATCACCACATGTCAAGATATTAAACAGTATGTTCCTGAACAGACTGATAAAGTGCAAAACAGCAACTCACAAATAGGTTTAGTCATGATAAGATATGATTGTTAGGAGTTACACCTGTTTGACTGTTTCAATTTCGTCAACACATTTGTAACTGAACTGTAAGGTTAGGGTGACCACACATGAACATTTATCACGTTTGAGGTCAGCCAGGCATCATCGCATTAAACACTAGTTTCCCCAAACAGCTTGTGAACATGCAAACCAGCAGCTCCTGTCAAAGCATAACAACCGGCTTTATAGTCACGATTCAATAACCTTGCTGTTTAATTGTTAAATTGACTCTCCTCCCAGTTCTGTCTTACATTTCCGTCACACATTTCCACTTGCTGTCTGCAGAAGAAGCACATGTGTAAATGATAACATTACTTCCCTCTCCACAGAAGTGCCCTGTGGGCCATGACAGTGAGATGGCACACACAATACCAAGAGCCTGGACTGGCACAGATGAGTGTAATGGAGCCATATAAAAGTTATTGGTAACACTTGTCACTTGTGTCTGTGGACTGAAAATGTTCAGTGAAGTGCACTCTCTGAATGTGTGGTTTCAAACAGCACAATTTCAACATATGTAGTAGTATGCTGGGATGAAGCATGAAAACTAAATGGTAGAGCCTTTAGACACCAATTTGGGCACAATACAAAAGTACAGATATGGTGGTATCTGTTAATCTGGGTGACAATTTGCTGCACGCATGGGCCCTTACAGGAATAAATTACTATTTCAATTAGCATTGGGATTAGTTGCGTTTGATTGAAATCTTGGTTTATGTGCTTTTCCACTGAAAACGTGAGCAGTAGAGCTTTGATTTAATCCAGTCTATACTTGGAAGGAAGATGTTTTTATTTTCACTCTTTCTGCCTCCAACTCTAGGCTCTAACATTTCTCCACAGACAAATATCCTTGGGCCAAGACTTTTAGTAAGTACAGATTTGTTGCTCCAGGCTGTTTCTGGAGGTGTTTGATTTAAAGAGTATTCAATCCCTCAAAGTGATCCAAGCTCCCTGAACACTCAACAGTGAAATTACAATTTTATGATTCAAAAAGTCACAGTCAGACAATGTTTATTCCCCCTCAAGATCACCATCATGCATAAGTATGAAATCTGATCTGCTGGCAGGGTGGAGACCACATTACGCACAAGAGGGTGATGTCAGCCTGCAGGGCTCTGGAGACGATCCAGAGGTTCTCCAGATGCACAGTGGTTTCATTCATGATGTTCATGATGCTGGACTGATTAAGTAGGGGATGGTGTCACATATGAGCTGACTGACCTCATACAATCACTACATGTCCCAAGATAAGTTTATTTGCTCTGTCCCTGTTTATTTGACCCCCCGTGTTGGAG
>CM076658.1:13685718-13717160 GCA_038496675.1 Rachycentron canadum
GGCGGGGGGGAGATGTGTCTAAGAGGCGGGGGGGGGGTTGGAGTTTTGAGAAAGTGTATAAAGATCAAATAAATGGACAACATGAACTTGATCTGTGATGTTTATCTCTAGTTTGTGCCAAGCTTATGTTGAGCAGAGGGCAGGTAGGTTACCATCATGGGCCATATATTACAGTTTACAGCCTAAAATCTGTGTTATTCTCTTTACAGCAGAAGTTAAATCAGAAATACATACCATTTAAGACCAGTATCAGTGTCTCCCTGAATAAATTTAAACAAAGGGGCCATTTTCAAGACAGGGTCTTAACCTGGTAATAAAGCAGAGTCTACCAAAAGGCCCTTATCTTATCAGTTTAAATTGTGTTGACTTTGGGCCCCTGGGAGTCTGGGGGCTGTTGATAATCTAACCTTGTAAAGGAGGGCCAGGTTTCAGTCAGCAAGAGAATTTAATGATGATGCAGTGATGTCTTTTGTTTACTGTACAAATGCCTGTGGTAGTTACAAAAAACACATGCACGTGACTGTAGTTGGGTTCAATCCATCGATTATCTTGTCACAATAATAAACAAATTGTAGCTACTTTCCACAGACAGCAGAGCAGCACGTGACATGAGCTTGACAATGAATGAGCTTTTGAACAACAGTAACACCAAGTGTCTATTAACTACAAGGAAAAAAGGGGATATTTGCTGCATCACACTGACACAGTAACAATAAACATGGGAATGAGTTCATTGCAATCTTGCCTGTTAATGTATCTACTATCTGCTTTACTGCTCAGCTGAATTTGTTTAGTATAGTTTATATAGAAAGAATTTCTTTGGTTTCATTGAATATATTTTCAAGTAGACTTCATATTCAGCCAATCTTCAAATAGATTCAAGAAAAACTCTCAGCAATATGAATTACGGAAAAAAATCCTTAAAATATGTATTTTGTCGGCTCCTTTTCCCCAAACACATATGTTTTTCCACGAGGCTGTGCAATAGAAACCAGAACGTATGGGTGGAGACAGCACCTTGCAGCTGCATCTCCGAGAGGTCTGGGGAGGCACAAGTGTCTTCAGAGATCTCCATAGGGAAATACAAAATGCGAAGGAGATGCCAAAAATAAAAGCAGCACAATGAACCCACTGTGTAAGGAACCTCACAGGAAGTTCATTTGGCCACTCAGATTGGTAACATCTGTAAGTGAAGTTATTTTAAATGAGATGAGGCTTGAAGTTATGGCCTTCACAGGGCTGGAGAGGGGCAACAAATGTGGCTTTGTATTGAGCTCTCCGGGGTGTTCAAACAGAACAACACTGCCCTCTAAAGCAGGCAAAGCGTATTGCCCACTGTAATGAGAATGCTTTGGATTTAACTCCTTCATAGTTAATTGCCACCAACTTTTTTTAAGCAAGACTTAAAAATAAATAAATGAATAAATAATTTAATTAAAGGCTTTAACAAATTCACTTCTGTTTCAGGGCTTCACATCTGGAAACAATGACTCTTAGTTTCCACAATAATATAAACTTTTAGCCAGAATATCTATTTAGACTTCTGGTTAGAAAAATTAGTTGCAACAAATCAAACCACAGCTCAGGAAAAACACATCCCCCATCCTGCAGTGCTCCATCTAACTGAAGCTTTTTTGTTTTGTTGTATTGTGTAGTGTGGTGCAGCTAAAATATTCATTTTACAGCAGGTCCATGCAAATGGAAGCCAATATATACTTCAAGAGGCTGAGTATCAAACTATATTTATTGTATACAGTATAGGGACAACAAATAATGTACAAATAAAAAAGTGAAATACCTGCCAATGTCACCCTGCAAATATGGCAAATGTTAACCTTTAAAATTATGGTGGACATTCAACACTTCTACCAACACACAAGTCCAATAAACTAATCTGTTGACAAGATGGGTAGATTTTAGACAAATGCATTCAAATTGGCAACACAACATTGACTCAGTATTTATAGTGAAATATATAACTTAAAATGAAACATTTCTGAACTACTAAAGGTCCAGAAAAAGTGGGATAACTCCAGTTAGAGTCATCATAAACTTTTATGTCTACATTTTCAGTTAACCAAACTCCTTTATAAAAAGAACACTATTCATTTAGATTTTTTGGTCCAGAAACATTACTGTACTTTATTTACCATTCAGTTAAATCTGTGTTGAGTGTGACAGTATTGAGGTAAACCATCCATACGGATCTTTCTCCAAATAAGCAGTTTTTCTTAGCCACTGTAGAGGATAAAATGGATATGGATACATGAAATTATCCTAAATGTCTCTTTAAAAAAAAAACTGACAGCTAAAAGTTTCTTACAGCGCCTTTCTGATCTACGGAGCAATTAACCAATGGCTCCCATGCAGCAGTTCTCATCAAGTATATGAATTAAAATTGGCTCCCATCCTTAATTTGAATGCTTACAACAATCTGGAAAACTTAAACAAAAAAAAAAAAAAAAACAAAAAAAAAAAAAAAAGCTTTTGGCGTGTACTTAAGCTTACAATTCATGAGATATGCTGGATGTCACCTCAACAACAACAAAGAACAGTTTTTTTTTTTGTTTGTTTTTTAAATTAAGAGCCATATCTGACTTAAGATGTGCCTCTTTCTTGGACAATTTCTAATCATCCATGAATGTGAACATGTGTAAAAAAAAAACAAACAAACAAACAAACAAACAAACAAAAAACATTATCCTACATCTCAAAGTCATGATTTGACTTCTAATTTATAAAAAAAAAACAAAAAAAAACCAAAACACATTCTTTTATGTTGTGACCAGCCTGGCATTTAGCAAAACACAGTGGGGAGAAAGGGGAAAAAAAAAAAAAAAAAAAAAAAAAAAAAAAAAAAAAAAGCAGAACAGAAATAAACATACATGAAAAAAAAAAAAAAAATGGTGTGGATGTTCTTCCAAGAGCACAGTCCACTTAAGAACAGATGCCCCCTGTCTGTTGTTGAAATACATCAATAGTGTCTTCGTCCTCCATCTCCAGCTGTAAGAACAAATCAATTTACACATTAGTGATTCAACAACAGAAATTTATTCTACAGCAAATATTTATTTTATTTATTTATTTAGCAAACAGGCAAAATTTTATATTTCTCAGTGAGCTATTTAAAAAAATCAAAAATCTATGTAGACCTGAAACTTTTTTCTTTTTATTTAAAATTCAAATGCACACAGGATACATCAAACATTGAATGGTGTTAGGACCTTGTGCCACTGATCGAACATATGCAGCAGCTAAACAAGTATACGCAGTCCTTTACTTTATCCGCACATTATGATGTTGTAGATTTGTCATTTTGCCCATTTATCCACACTCAATCCTGTTGTTTAGCAAAGCCCAAGCAGGCTGTAACATGCCTTTCACTCAAAGTGGCTTCCCTCTGGTTGCTATCATAAAAGGTCTGGTGCTGAGATGGTTGTTTTTCAGGCAGGTTCTGCTGTGTCTGCAAAGGACTTCTGAAGCTCAGTTAGACAGACTTGAGATATTGACCACCTCCGTGATCAAAGGACGCTCTTGCCTAATTATTCAATTTAGCCAACACCCCACTCCAGGAAAAAAAAGTCCTGCTGGTTTCAGACTTCTTTAATTTCCATTATTGAGGCTGTTGTGCTACAGGGAACACTTTAAAATGGTTTCACACCACTGCGCTGCACTGATCTGTACCTCATCACAATTTTATCTCAGAGATTTACTGAGCTCCCTGGACTTCAGGGCTTGGGTTTTATCCTGACATATGGTGTGACTTGTGGGCCATTAAATGCACAGGTGTATGCCTTTCTAAACCATGTCCCATTAAATCACTTTGCCACAGGTAGACTCTTCAAGTCCTCAACACATAAAAGATAATTAAAGCAAACAAGCTGCATCTGGCCACACTTTCAACAGCAATGGCAATTTTAGATCTTGACTTGTAATACATTTGCACATTTTCATTGTATTATTATTGAGGAATTTTACTGAACACCTCAACACCACGTGCACAAAACGCCAGGGGGTCTAAACACTTCTTGAGCCATTGTGTGTGTGTACACACACACACACACACACACACACACACAAAAAACTCGATCACGTAGACAGGATTCTTTACCGATCTGTGATAAAGCTACTGATGAGTCATTTTTAAATAACCACTGTGGTGACAGTGACATAGCCCTGCATTCAGTGCAATATTTAGTCAACATTAAAAATGTATTTATGCAAAGTCAAACTTGGGAAGTGGGTTGTGAGGAGAACTAGTTTAAATCTTGTAAATATCTGTAGCAGGTGTTATGAAGTAGCACTGGGAAGTAGAGGAGGCACATTACTTCTTTGATTTAACAATCATGCTTAATTCATTTCAATTCAATTTCATTTCATCTCATCTCAACATGTGATGAGGTTGTAAGAGTGCAGAACTGTCAGTAACTTCATCGTCATATTTAAAACAACCTGATATGTGGTCTCATTTGGCTTGGTATGAATGTTCATGTTATGTAACACGGTGCACTTGAATGTGTGCAAGCACATAATCTATTTTTGTTTAAAGACTTAAACATGACTGACTAGTGACTTTAAGAACACAAAAACACACTTACTGCTGTGTGCTTTTTAGATTCTACAGTACATGTACAAAAAGAGACTACATACGTCCGTAGTGCAGCACGATATATTGTGTCTCACCAACCTGTGCAGGTGTGTCTGTTTCATTAATGGGCTGTCCATCAAACCTAAATCTTATCTGACGAATTGATAATCCCTGCAAAAGACAACACAGAAAAGGAGCATGTTGGTGACATTTTGAACAAAGCCAACCACAGACTTCACAAGGTAACACTTTGTTTATGACACAATAATGTCAGAGTGACTGTACCTGTCTTTCGCAGTACGCCTTCATTAGTTTGCTGAGCGGAGTGTGCCTCTTGATTTTGAACTGTACAACTGACCCGTCCTGACCAGCTACCTTCAGGTTAATGTGGTCATTCTCCGTCTTCACTCCCTCCTGCAACAAAAACCGCAATCATCATCATCATCATCATCATCAGCAGCAGTAGCAACATACCGGCGCCCGGTGATACGACGTTAATCTAAATAAAACAGCGGCTAACTCAAGTGGCCAGCTAACTTAAGCTAGTCACATTAACAAAACAAGCTTGATCCTGGCGACCGTGTTGCCCAGACATAAACAGCGCACACGTAACGTTAGATAGTGCTTTCAGTTGTTAGCATAGCAAGCTAATCCGTGTTCGAACTGGCGCAGAGAGCCACAATGGCGCAAATGAAAGGGATAACAAATCATTCATTTCTGTGACGCCAACATTAGCAGGCGTTGCAGTGTTAAACGGTACAACTAATGAGTAATAACAGAGGACGTTGTTGTCGGAGGGACACAGCAAACACCAAACCGAGCGCCTAAAACCAAAATATCCGCAAATTGGTGGACCTTTGTTTTCTCCATCTACCCGCTCAAATGCGGCATCTACAGCCTAAGAGCAGACTAGCTTAGCAGAGTGTGCTAACGTTAACTTGCGCCTAGCATAGCATCCAACAGCAAACATAGACAGGGCGTTTCTTCGAAGAAACACAGCACTGACCTTTGGCTTTTCTTCGGACATCCTGCTACTTCCCCCGGGGTTTGTGATAACGTGGAGACGGGCGGTTTTCGGTGAAGCCGTTTATCAGCTCCTCCGACTCTTTCGTTTGGACCTGGGAGCGCGCGCCGAAATTTAAAATGTGATTCGACCGAAATGATCACGTGCTTCACTTTCCGTCGGTGCCGCGGATACGTGAGCGCGCAAGCTAATTTTGCGCATCCCCGCCGGTGGGCCCTTCTGCAAGGCAAACCTTTAGTCCCGACCAGAGGTATTCAAAAGCCTTTCACCTGTAACACATTCAAATCCAGTGTCCTGAGAGTCAGAGACACAATAGACCAACCAACTAGAAAAATTAGGGGAATATTTTCCTAAAAGCCATTATTCAGGGTCATTATTCCACTTAAAAGGCTCACAGTTATGAGCTTATTTGTGGCATGAAATCAAATGGCGATGGGTAATACAACTTCTACCAATGTAATTAGTGTTTGTGACATAGGTGGTTTAAAATATTCTGTATGTGCTGTAGATATGCTACTGCAAAATCCACCATGTCTGTATGATCTGATGATCTGAAACATGCATCACCTTTAGGTGATAGATTTATCAACAATTCTTAGCAAGAACACCATATCAATGGGCCAGAAAAAATATTTCCACATGATGGGTATATGCATTTCTTTAGAAATGCCCAGTGAAAGGTTGGAGTGGAGGCATAGTGATGGCATTGATTTCCATGTAGGTTTATGGTTCTTTACTTTCCTTTACTTTTCTTTTTTCCTTTTTTAACTGAGAAAACCCCTTTGTTCGTTGGTTCATCCCTCTTATTCCTCTAATTGTGAATTTGGTTTTGTTACACCTTGTGTTAAAAATGATAAATTCACAAAAACATTTTCAGTTTTATTCATTTAATTTTGACATTTGTAGTCACAATTTGTTTTTACCAAAAGCTGCACAACAATCAAATGTTTCCGACGTATTTCAAGATAACACATTTCTTTTATCCAGTAGAGTTCAAAATTGTATTCTGATATTTATCAAGAGATAAAATAGCAAAAACTGAGTAAAATGTGTTACATGTTACAAATGAACTTTTTATATAAAAATAAATGGTAAACTTCAGTCATAACAATCAGTAAAAGAGTACAAATACAGAATGAAAGTGAAACTGCCTGTTATAAAAAGCACCAATCAGCTCTGGAGTTGTGGACACAAAACAGCATTTTATGCAAATTAACTCAATAATGTTTTCTGATCATGGTTTACAATATGTTTTGATAGATTAGCCCTTACATCTAATTTCCTGTATGGACAGAAAAACAAGTTAACTAAACAGATTTTTGAAGAACATTCACATCAAAATGAAAGCAGAAGAAATATTAATACGTGTATAAAACAATTGACACATTAGGTGAAGGGACCATGGTGAAATAGTGCACACTCAAAATGATTTCAGAACATTTTTGGTGACATTTTTTTGCCATCGCTGAAACACTGAACTCAATCAGTATAATCACAGTTTCCCATATGCTACTTGTACACTATCTCAATGTTACTGGCATCAACAAGATCATCTTAAGGGATTTTTTTTTTTTGTAAGGAATCATATCTGAGATTCTTCTTAATGGTCGTCCATACGAGAGTATGGATTATCCTTTGCCAGACCTGAAGAGGAGAATGGGAAACAGATCAAGTAATCAATATTAGAGCTACAAACACATCACTCTGAAGAATTAGGTAGTTGTATCAGTTCTGTTTTGATGGTTGTATATATTTTATATTATGGGTTAAATGCAATTATTTGCATTTTCAATTTTCCAAAAATCATTATAATCATACGTTAGAATTGAGCTCATTTGTATCAGGTATATTCAGTGTAGGTTTTCATCCAGTAGATGGCACTACTGGATTATTATGATTATTATTTCCTTCATTATTTTTAGTCTTTGTTTTGATTGACCTTTTATAGCAGTGTCTTGCTTCATATAGTCATGTTTCATCATATTAACTTTGCTTTGTCTATTTTATCTTTCCTGTGTTTGTTCATTTTGCAACTGTTTTGTCACTGTGCATGTAAACTAAGCATTGAGCCAAACAAACCTCTTTGATGTTCCAAATTTACATGTATCAACCTACTCACACCACACAAACAAGAAATGTGTCTCACCATATTTCTGCCTGATTTCATCATGCCTCAACTGCATTTCTGTTCTCCTGTAATGGGAAGAAACAGAGGCAAATTGTTAGACAGTGAACACCGGATGCTCTCACGCCTACACTGTCTGAATCCTGGATTAAGATTCAACACAAAGTACTGCTGTGATACATTGACCTCCCAAAACCCAGATTCACATTTTAACTTCACAGGAGGAGTGTTCTGATTCAAAAAATCTTAAATTCATATCCTTACCTTGCTTTCTGACGGGCCTTTCTCGCACGAGTTTGTCGCTCCACCTTTGCATCCTCTCTCTTGCTTCTAGAATATAAGACTATGTAATTATATTAACATTCATCACACTTATGCTTGTGTGAATGAGTTTGTGTAAGGGCATTGGTGGCCTAAAGGTTAGAGGAGCAAGTTTGTGACTGAAAGGTCGTCAGTTTAATCCCTGGCAGGTAGGACTGAATCTGCTGTTGTGGAGCTAATCAGTTGGCAACAGTTAAAACTGTGCTTGTAATGGGAAG
This sequence comes from Rachycentron canadum, assembly GCA_038496675.1. Classification (NCBI taxonomy): domain Eukaryota; kingdom Metazoa; phylum Chordata; class Actinopteri; order Carangiformes; family Rachycentridae; genus Rachycentron; species Rachycentron canadum. Next base: position 13,693,995 of record CM076658.1, read on the forward strand.
CTTCCAGATGTGAATGTGTGTCACTGTGTCAATATCATCAGAGCATTTCAGTAAAAGATATGGTGCTTCTCATCCAATATACCCAAAATATTAATTAATAATAAATAAATAATTAGTAAAAAAGAAATTTAGTGTTGCAATAGAAAAGACTATATATTAATTCTGGTGTCTCTAAAGTTTATTTATTCAATAATCTGACCAAACATATCACTGTTTCCTCTTGACATTAAATTCCATTATTAAATTAACCAGGTTTTAGACGAGGTTAAAGCCATCATCATAGAAAAGAGCTAAACTACAGTCACAAATTCTGGCAGGCTTTTGGAGACGGCCGTATCAGCCTTGCTTTGCAGAAAAACAACCCATTGTGTTCCCTGTTCTCCTCCTCCGCCTTCCATGTTGAACCAGATTTCACAGCCAACCCTTCATGTGACTTAACGCTTACCCCATTCGTTCACACTTGCAGCAGCAGAAGCAACAAACAAGAATGGCAATGATGATGATACCAGCCAGCACTGACATGGTGATGATCAGAACCTGGAAGTTTACTGTATCAAAGGCAGACAAAGAGAAAAGTTAAAAATCTAATCTCATCATGAGCCCAGAAAACTCCAATCCGGTAAATACAAATAACAAGGGTTTCCACTGTCAGACTTGGTGTTTTGTCTTGATATAGTATGAAAGTTCAGGCATTAAAAATCTGTTTGAAGTCAATTAAAGTTGTTTTATTTCTAGATGAATCTGTCAATTGTTTTCTATTAATCAATTAAGTGTGACCTCAAAATGTCTAAAATATTGAAAAAGTGGCATCTTTAAGATGCCACCTAGATCACTGGGGGGCATCTTGAAATTGCTTTGTTTGTTCAGCTGATGGTCCAACTCCTTAACAACCTCAATATATTTGCTTTACTAACAAGTAACAAAGGGGAAGAGGGTCAAACCCTCACAAGTGAGAAGCTGGAACTGGAGCATGTTTGGCAATTTTGCTTAAAAAAATACTTAAACAATTAATATCTTATGATTAACAGCTGCCACCCAATTTTACCAATAAATATGTGTTTTATTTAACATACATTCTGTTCCACACATCAATGGAATACTTAAAAGGTGTGCAAAGATTTCTCTGAGGCCTAAGTTTTGGAAAGTCTTACCCCAGCAGACCCCCCATCGTGCATCAGTCAAAGGACACACACTGCTGGGGGGCAGGATGTTCCTCACTGGGTAATCAATGCATTGTTGGGTTGGTATGCACCACAAACACTGCAAAGAAAAACAGAAACAAACACTGTGCTGACTATCTTATCTTTGGTATTTATAGCTACAAATCACTGATAAAAGTGACGATGGCTGCACTTTTTGTATTTGGATGAATTTTAGGAGACTCACAGTCACATTCTGCAGACACTCTGCACAACTGGTGTTGGATCTCAAGGCACAATGGGCTGAAACAGAGATAAGCCACAGTGTGTTGAGAGTATCTAGGGTTAGTCTCTGGCCCAACCTCCACTTTGTAGGTTCAAGTTGGTTATGCAAGATGAACAAATAAGAAACAACAGGAAAACCTAATAAAACCTTTCCAGAGGTTCAATCTTCTGCCCAAAGTGACTAATCAGCAGTATATGCAACAGCACAGCTTACAGACAAACTCAAGAAAAACTAGAGCAAAGTTTGCTTTCTGCAGAATTTATCAAATGTCCATCATCAGACGATCGATTACAACGAATTCAAAGGATTATCTTTACTTCTATGATTAGTGGAAATCTCGTTTTGCCTCAGTCATGTGACAAGCTCCTGACCTGACCCTCTATCTGGCTGAACAAAACAAAAGCGCATCAGCTCCAGCGGCAGAAAACTTACTCGGAGCCGGAGCCGGACTCGGTGTCTGCGCCTCTGCGGTCAGAGCGACGCCGAGGAGAGTGAGGGCGACGGCGGCGACTGAGGCTCTGCGGAGCCCGGACATCGTGAGGCGACAGAAAACCATCGACCGCAGGGACATAGTTCACAGAGTGAGAGGTTTCTCAAGTCAGAGTGAAGGGTGGACCGACGGGGGAGGGAGGGGGAGGGAGGGGTGACGTCACGACCTCCTGACACTGGCGTCGTCAAAAAACTCAAACATCTGAAAAAGAGTTGGCGCATATTTGATATTTGTGTCTCTTTTGTTCTTCAATGAATGTATTTGTGTGTCCATGCGAAAATTAAAAATTTTATAAAGAAAAAAATGGGAGAAAAAAATCTGAAAATAATGTTTTGTCAACGTTTTATTAATGTTTTTTATTGTATCTTCTACGATAAATGTAGAAGATTGGACGAATCCGCCATTTTATGTTGTCGTTTCCACATAATAACTGTCCAAATTGTCCAACTAAACAATAGATTGAGTGATTTTCAATACTCCCGCCGCCCCAAGACTTTATGCTGCAATTAATGACTATAAATAATTCATTAATACCTATATGTCAGATTTGAACTATTGTTATATTATATTATCAACTTTTGAGTTTCCAAGTTGTGAGTACTCTCACTTTCTGCTGTTCTTCCTTCAGCAGGACACATTGTTTTGTTTAGTTGAGGTTATTCCTCAGTGGCACCCTGCCAGAGAAGCATTGGACCAACTACCTAATGGTGAAAGAACAGGAGAGCATCTGGATCCACATTAACTATTCACAATAACTTATTACCATTTACAACTTCTGTCTTTTACAGACAGACCAATAAAAAAACCTTCATTAATATAAATAATTGCAGGTGACTCACTGACTTGTTACAGATGACTTTTTAAATATTTGTAATATTAGAATTGATGGATAATTAGAAAGTCAGAGCCATTACATTTCATTTATGATCTTGGTATAATTCATATAAAACATTAGTGAACAGTTACCGTCCATAGCTTCATAATTTAAAAACCCTGTATAGAGGCTGTTGTGTTCTGAAACAAAGAAAAATGCTATCTGCTATGTAGTTTTTCCCTCTCTCTTTAATTGCTCTCCTTAAATTGCACACCATCAATCCAGAGTGGTGGTGCACTATAAGATGACAAATATCCACAAAAGTAACAAATATATTCAATAAGCAGCCAAAAAACTATTGTCATTGTGTTGTATGTAGATTCCCATTTTAACATATTATCTGTCACCATTTATACCAGTTAAACAAATTCATTTTAACAAAGTTTCATGGTTTGTATACAATAATAGCTGTCACAATGCAAACACTTGTAAATTTTTACAGGCAATAGCAAGAGCACACAGACACTGATTAAAATTCCAGCTTTGGTGTTTTATCCATTGGCCTTAGCTTGCTCATTATACTGTGCATGTGTAGTACTGTGTTCATGTTCAGCATCTGATGCACAGGAAATTGAAATTCACAGAGAGGCTAAAGACATTTAAATTCTTTTATCATTCATCATGAGATACGACAGAATGTTGAGCAAACACAAGGTAGACTTTGAAATACAATAATTTATTAAAGCATCTTTAAATTCTGATATAAAACATTTCCTGATTTTTCTTCTTCAAAACAATCAGAAATTTCAGAAATACAGTCATCGTCAATAGCAAGATCAGTCTCTGGTGTGGCTGCCGGCAGCTGACCAGAACGCCGAAGTGAGTACGATCAGAGAGCAATGGAAGACAGTGATGCAATGTGAGGTAAATACTAAGCACATTAAGTTTGGATCATATTATTCTTAGCATGAAATATACTGTAGATTGATTGGCATAAGCTTGAATTCTTGTTCATTTACAGTGGCCTTGGAGAGGAAATATCCTCTGGTTTGTGAAACAGTAAAAGAAATTGAGCATATTGAGGGTTGACACACTTAGGTAATGTCATATTGAAAAAAGGTCAGAAACAGGACAAAAATCATGGGGAAAACCAATAGGAAATCATGAACAACTTTTGTGTCCCTGAATGCACATATAATAGAAAAACAAAGTACTAGCAAAACTGCATCATTACATTTCCAGCACACAGTTCACTTCTCTGAGCTTATTCTCCCAATTCATTGACACTTCAATAAATAAATACCCCACCCTCACATGGCCTTTGACATCACTGAAAAGAAAAAAGACGCACTCCTCAGACACAGACACACTGAACAGGTGATACCATGCTTGCTTCTTAAAACACATCCTTGTACATCAGTTTCGAATACAAATAGTTTCAAATACATAACCTTGAAATTAAATCAGCTCAACGCAGAGTACTTGTTCTAGGAGCCCAAATAGTTAACTGATTATAGTACTGGTGCTGTTTGAGAAAATACTCTACTGCAGTGGTTACAGATGTTGCATCTCCACTGATGCAGTGGTTATCTACAATTCACACTGAATTTCTTTATTTGCAGCTTCTATTTGATTTATTTATTTATTGATTTTTTTTTAAAGATAGGGATGTGCTTTAGTGGCACATGCACCCATGGGAGCATGAACTACCACTAACCAAGATACTCAACATCCCATACTCCATTTCCAAAAGGCCACATTTACAGTATTAATCCAGATTAAATAGCTACAATAAAATGTAAATAAGGCAATGAGGGAGATAATCTCCCTGAAGATGACAGTTACATTACACAATAACCTGAGGGAATCTCCATTCAGGAGAACATTCGTTACAATGGGCCGCAATAGTCTGTAGGGAAAAAAAAAACACTTAAAAAGGTGACAACTTAGTCAGTGTATGTTTGTTACTGCAACACATTCCTTTACACAGTTTGGGGCCTGAAAGAAAGGCTTGAAATAAATTCACTATTTTTGGAAATTGTGAATGCGTGTCTTGAATTATTTGAAATATTTGGTGGAAAAAAAGACTGTGAGCTCTGTCAGCTCCCTCTGTATAACAAAATAAAATCCACCAAACAATGGCTGAATAACATATCAAGTAGCATGAGAAAAATGACCAGTGTAACTAATGAGAGTAATGGGTTTGGAGACTGCATGTAGGGAGGCAACACTCAGGATGACTGTAAAGCTCAAAATGTTGCAGATGTGTCACTGTTCCCACACTTGCCACAACCAGTAAAGGCATCACCAATTTTTGGTGTCTCTTTTAGAAAGGAATCTTTCTGGAGTTTATTTGCGTTGCTACGAAGCCAGTCAAGGTCTGAGTCACCATTTCTGTCAAAGTGAGTTGTTCCTCTATGCATTTCTAAATCTCCGCTCCATTCTTGCTTGTTATAGTTCAGATGTACAGTGACAGAGTCCATATTGTGTCCTGTACAGTCAATCACCTGATCCAGTTGGTTCCATAACTGGAGACAGACTTCACACTGCAGCGCTTCTTCACGATCATGTTTATGTAGGCTTTCATGATCTTTGTGATCTCTCCTACCTGGAAATACAAACACGGACATAAAGAGTACAGATGAAACACACACACACACAGAAAAAAGCATAGCAACAAGTCTGAAAGATGCAAATATGTAAATAATTGGAATTTCAATTTTCAATGAGTTTCAATTTTACCTAAATCAAAATGTGAGTATCTTAACTTGGTTAAGTACTGATGGACAGTACATACACAATACAACACTAACATGTACCTGTGGTGTTTCGAAGAACATTTCTCGCTCATCCACAGTGATCTTGTAGGTGCAGGGCTGCGGAGCGCCAAAGAAGATGATGTGCTCATATGGGAATGTCTCCAGAGGCTTCGCTTCCCCCCTCTTGTAGACAGACACATTCTCAGCACTCACACTCAACCATAGGTCATGTGGGAAGCCTCCTTCTTTGCACTGTAAAGACATTAATACATCTTATGTTATTCAACATGCAATTGCTGTCATGGCCAATATCGACATTACAGATTGGTCAGATATGATGTTTTCTCATCAATGTCAAAGTCAATTAAAGTCATGGTGAGTGTCCAGCTTAGCTTTTAGAGCAACAGCAATCATGTTACCTAAAAAGGACCTCAGTAAGTTCCATATAGTCAGGTTTACAGATTTTAAAACAGACAAGGAGCACTGGTATTGAATTGCACTTAGTATCCATGGAGTTCCTGAGCTGAAGATTTGGAAAGAGAAAGTCAGATAAGTGCTGTCCTGGTGGCGTCCAAGTCATTATTATTCCCAGTAAACGTACCTCAACATCAAACAGTGTGGATCCATATCCAGGCCACTCCTTGATGATGGTCATGTATTTGAGCATGGCTTGGTGCTGATCCAGACCCTTGAGGCGAGACCGCTTTGCCACAATGCTGGCTCGGGTAGCAGACATCTCCTCCTTTATCCACATCTCCAACATCTGCTCCTCCTCCATGCGCTGCTTCTTCATTGAGCCCGTCTTCAACCCCCTACGCAGCGTCCCATCCAGGAAGCTAGTCCTCCGACGCTCCAGAGTTTGGCCTGACCCAGAGGCTCCACCCACCTTGGTGAACTGCAGGATGCGACTGCGCAGACAGCCCACAGGGTAGATATTCTCCAGGCTCCAGGTGACCGGCGCTTTGTCTCCATATAGAAACTGCAGGCGTAGAGCAGCCAGGTGCTGCAGGGTCTCCTCACGGGCAGGGAAGTGGCCTCTGGTCAGACTCTCGTGGGCCTGAAGGAACAGTGCTCAACATTAGCACCACCTGCAACACGTGCTTAAAAGAGCCCTTAGTAAAGTGTTACGAGGAGTAGAACTCACCTGCTCAAACATGAACGCAAACTCCACTCCTTCCTTAGGCATGCTCTCCACATCCAGGAAGCAGTAGAGTTTGAAATAAAGTTTCCACTGGCCTTCATCCTGCTCTTCCTCGCTGCCAGCCAGTCTGGTCAGAAAGTGGAACATGTTATTATCATGTCCTGAAAACAAATTTCTATCTACTTCTACAGGTACACAACAAAACTCCAAAATACACATTAGAACAGAAAACAACCCGTGTGTGCACGAGTAACATACCTTTCAAATTTAGCCAAAACATCAGCCACAAGGACCCTGCTTTCCACAGCTCTGTCAATAGTGTTGTTGTGCTCAAAGAGAGCAAACATGTTCCTGCTGTCCTCCATTGCCAGACCTCTGATGAGCTTCTCAACAACCTGAAAAAATTAATACAAGATATCCACAATCAAATCATCTGCTGTTTGTGTGAGTAACATTTAGTCTCCACCTGAAAATACATTTGATCTTGAAGAGCAAATGGCTGCATGTTGTCACTACAGCTCACTTACCTCTCCAGCAGTGGTGTGTGAGTTAATGGAGATCTTGCAGGAGCCTCCTCCGTGGCAATAGACTGTGGTTGTCATTTCCTGTCGGGTAAGAAGTGCCATGATTTCCTCTTGGGAAGGAACAAACTCTCTGGTCTTGGTTTTCTTCAGAGACTCACTGATGAAATGGGCAAACATTTCAATCTCTGTACCAGGGAACAGCTCCTTAATCCTGAACACACACAAGGACAAAGAGACAGGGAGGTGAAAGTTTCAGCCAAATGGATTTTTATGAATGAAGGCATGTGTCCAAAAGCGGCCCACACCTTTTGAGGTGAAACTTGAGGTAGCGTAAGATTCCTCGGCTGGGCAGAAAGGTGCAGCTCATACAGGTCAGCAGATGCCAGTGGGCGCGATTGGCAGGACTATTGGGGTGCGGGACGTGATTGGTTTGTTTGATCAGCTGACAGTAAACCTCATCTCTTAATGGCCTCAAGTCTTGACAGGTCTGCAGGATTCCCTGGATGATTGGAACAGGGTCAGAAACAGCCTCCATCTCCTGCAGTGAGTTGAAAATCTTCACCGCCTCATCCTGCAGGCTGGTATAACCCTTTTCCTTTTGCACTGGGAGAGAGAGAGACAGAGAGAGGGGTGAAATAATTTTTCAAAGTAGTAGTTACTTTACTTGAATATTTTCCCTAAGTTATAACCTGTTAAATTATATTTGATTATTCTCAGCTGTATTCATTCAAGTGTCATTAATTAACAAGAAAAGTTTTTAAAAGAAAAGAAGTAAAAGAAAGTAAAGAAATTTTTTTCCTTTTGAAAATGGCTCCCATTTCCCACCCTGTTAGTTTTTTTTCTCTTTAATAGACATTTTGGCATATCATGGAAAAAAATAAGAAATGTATGAATAAAGGCACATGTACCAACAAAGAGTACAAACCAACAGAAATCAACAGTTTGGAAACTAGCTGTAGGTCAGACCACTTACAGTGGACGCTGACATCTCCATAGGGCAGAGGTAGAAGAGGGGAGTGCAAAGGATGCTGGGTATATCTCAAGATGGGGTTCCTCCAGTATGTCTGCTCCACAGCCTCCACATTTAAACTGCTCTCCTTCAAAGACAGACAAAGGGGATGGGTGATCTTAAAGTGATTACCTTTACAGCAAAGTAGAGTATTCTTTAATAGGTGAAGATATGTTCAGTCAGATTAGAAAAACAAGAGGATCTATATTGGTGATTGATTATTATTGCAGTAAAGTATGGAAACAGCTATATCTGAGGAGAAGTTCCATATAAAATGTGTTGAAGCAGGTGCAACTGAGATGTTAAGAGTATCACAGCACACACTCAGTGAGTACCTCACTTTACTACAGTGTGTGTCCCTCCCAAAGGTTTGCATGACTGAAAAGAATTTGAATTACAATAACGTTAATACCCGTATCCTCATGAAATGTTATGCAGAATTATTTGTGGAAACATTAGTAGCACATTTGGTGAGACACATGCAGCATAAAATCTCACTATTAGGAAGTATGGCATTATCAACAGATCACAACAGGGGCAAAGGACAGTCAGGCAAATGTTTTCATACCTTGATGTCCCTGATGAGTTGCTGTGTTGGCGTTTCAATGGGAACTTTGCTGTCTATTGCCCCCTGTATGGCATTTGCCCACCTCATGGCTTCGTTCAGCATTTTGGTGTAAAGACGGTAAGAGTGCTTACGCCCATGGACAATTATATTCCAATAACCTGGATAAAAAAGACAGAGGTTGATCAGAGTAACTCCAAAGAAGAACCTGAAAAGTCAAATTCAAATAAATTATATATAGCCACATAGAGGTTTTCAGATTTTTAACAGACTAAAGCTTGACTATAGTTTTCCAAGTTGAAGTAGATTGAGAATAATGTTGACCATGAACTGACCAGTGTCCTTGAAGATCTTCTCATCAGGCTGCACCACAGAGCAGAGACTGTTGAGCACCAGAGTTCCTAGTTTGGAAGCACTGCGCTCTGATGACTTGTAATAGTCCAGAGAGTTACTGGTAAGGACAAACCAGCGCTTCTTCAGCTTCAGAGACGTGCTTTTGGCTCCTGACTTCATCTCTTTATGCAACCAGCCTGAGGATAAATAAATGATTTACTCATCAAGTCCTAAAAAGGAACGGTCTTTCTTTTGTCATGTGTTGTTGCTTCTTTTAGCCCCTCTCTAAAACAAATTTAATACATCAGCTATTTATGACCTGACCAGAGGCATCCTACTGTAGGTACATAAAATCAAACCTCAAATCATAAAAATGTGTCTGCTGACTGACCCCTGACTAAGAACTCCTGTCCATCAACCCTGGAGTCTCCCTTGGATTTCTGCAGCAGGCCAATCCAGTGGTGCATCTCCTCAGGTGTGTCTGTGTTGCAGTGGATCACACGGTTAGCGGTGATGATCACAAATGAGTTTGGTCTGGAAACAAAACCCCACCCCACACACACACACACACACACACACACACACACACACACACACACACAGTTACACCACATGTGATACTTGCTGCCATATGACTCAGGACTGTAGTTTAAGATATTTAAATCAGATGTGGGTCAGGTTTCCTCACCTGTCGGGGTTGTCTGATGCACAAACAGAATCAATCAAGCCCACATCTAGCGTGCCCTGGACAGAGAATAAAGAGGTGAATAGAAATATTGTTATTAGCTTTTTACCCATTTGCAAATTTTGTTTTTTTTCATTTACATTTCATGATTTAAAACTAACTTAGTCTAAACATTAACTAATGGGAATTAACTTTATATACTGCCTATGTCAAAGCAGGATGAATATAAGTTCACTTGGTGCACAGGATTATTGCTGGTGTGGGGAGAAAGAGGTTTAGTTGTAGGGACAGTTGGTTCTACTTGTACTTTATAATATTACATATGGTTGTTTTTTTATAAAATAGCTTGAATTTTTGTCATCCCTTCATTTGGTTTTCCAGCTCATTTAATTTCCACATCTGCCAGTGCTATTATCTACACCGTAATTGTTCAATGTCCATAAAAATGTACAATGACAAACCAGTGTGTGTGTTCTGCTTCTTCAGCTTAAAATACTGTATGGCCCAGATCTGGATCATCATAATTCAGCTGATCTGGTTTCATGCTTCATCATTATTGGTGAAAAATGGAGCTGAGACTGGGGACCAGGCAGGAGAGACGTAAAACAGCACTAACCACTGCATTCTTTGGGTTGGCCTGTTCATGGTGCATCTCCATGAGCTGCTCGGGGCTGGCGCTGTGGACCCGACTCAGCACACTGAACCAACCGCTGGATGGGGGTCAAAGGGAGTTTGGTAAGTATAAGTTAGCAAACATGTAATTGAAAATTACATCATGAACTTCCACTGGCAACCACAAGGGGGAACTTCATTTCCACACATTATTTTTACAGAGAGATGATGGAAAGGTAAAACACCCCTCATAAAAGAGCGACAGTGGATATGCTTTACCTGGCATCTTCTGGAGACTCTGCATAGATGTGGTAGGTTCTCTCCTCAGTAACAACATTCAGTGCATTTTCCTTCTCATGATTGTCCACTATTTCCCTACAGAGATCCAGAGTGAAGCCAAACTTAGTGGACCATGATTGTTTTGTATGCTGAGAAACAGAAATTACAGACAAGAGAAGACTGACTGACTGAGAACTGGGGCTTACTTGGCTGTGCGAATGTCAATGGTTCCTTTGAGCTTTTCTTCACTGTCATTCTCAAAGTACATGAGCTTCGACTCGCGCAGAACGAACCAGCGCATCTTCCAGTTGCGCCGAGATAAGGTCGACATCCCTCCTCCTTTCTTGTAAAGCCAGCCAGATTTGAGGGAATCCTGTTTGGCTCGAAACCACATGAAAGTCTCATCCTTGAGCACACACCAGCGACGACGCCATGGGATCATCAGCCCACCTTATAGTAGGAAAGATGCAGAGAGCAGGATCATAGAAAGGATGGTGAATGATATTATTTCATGTGAAACGTGAAAAGATACCTTAAACCAGCTTCCCATACACAGACATTCACATACAGGAAACAAAATACATTTCACAAAAAATATGCAGTGATATTACACAATAAAAGCACAGCAACAGCAACAAAGAAAGCCTGAGGCATTTCTAAAACTGACACAACTTCCCCACGAGCTGTGTTCAGCTGTGCACACATCATGTGCATGCCTGCTGGGCAGTGATTTGGTAAAAGCACTTACTCTTCATGTAGAGGTAGCCGTGAAAGTATGGAGGCCCACTGCCATTCAGCAAATTCACTCTTCCATTGGAAACCTCCTCGTCTGTGTCCACATAGCCATCGTTGTCCTCATCGCTGTCAATGAACTGAAACCCAAACAGCAGATTTTATGATTAGATATGTCACTTTTTTAAAGAATGGGTACTTCTGAGCAACTTAAATAAGCAACAATTATAACTTTTTTTTTTTTTTTTTTAAATCTCTGAAGACTAAAGGATGTCAAAGTCTTCATTTTGCAAATCAAGCTGTGTCCAAATTCTGTCTGACCTGGTTGTCACTACTTGTTAATCAGCCTAGCCATAAAACTGGTATATACACATCCACACACACAAACACAAACACACACACACACACACACACACACACACACACACACACTCCTTGTTCCTTTTTGACATTTTGCTGATCTGACAGTGTTGGGTCTGAGCGCTCTGCTTTACTTGCAGTATCTGGGAACAGATTCACGTGTTCATCAGCAGAGCCAAAACAAATAACTTCAACAGTGTTTCACTGTTATTCTAACATGAGCTGAGTCTTTTGATATGTTAAGGAAGACTCAGGCTTGCACACAAGCAGAGTGAACGTTCAGTTCAATACCATCTGTGTTGAGGCAACGTGTGGGAAGCTTAAGCCCAGAGGAAGTCTAGGTGTGTGTCAATGTATGTGTGAATAACAGCTAAAGTTAGGTCTGATATTGAAATAGAAAATTCAGTAACTGGCAAAATTTTAGGCTAAAAACTTTTGCTCAACTGCAAGTCATTAATTTCTTTGTAAACATAACATCCGGTTTCCCCAGTTCGGATTTTAAGTTCTAGGTAAATTGAAATAATCTACTTCCTCTGGACCTGGTGTTGCTCCAAATGATTAACCAGTTGAACTGGATCATTAACAGGCACAACTCTGCACATTTTACAGCTGTAACAACTCAGCAGAATTCAGCATAAAAGGCCTCTTAGCCTGATAGTTCTCACCGAGTCCGAGCTGCCTCTGAAAGAGTCTAGGCTGTTCTGCGTGCAGGAGGATTTTCGTAGCACCTCCTCATCTGTGATATGGCCATCATTGGTGCTAGCACCTGAGCTCCCATGAGCCTCCTCGAACTCCTCCTGGTCATAGTCCGACTCCGTGTCTGGCAGGTTTGAGTGGGACAGTTCGTCACCCACGTGCTCAAAGACAGACACCCTGCTGGTGCTCTGGCATGGCTGCCTTTCTCCATTAGTGGCCACAGGAGGAGGGGGAGGAGGAAGAGGGAGGCTGGGGGTTTGGGTGTCTGTGAGAACATGGGTATGACTCAGTCCATTGGGGGTAACTGGGGAGGGCTTTCCCTGTGCAGGAGAGGAGGCCAAGGAGGGGGAGACCACTAGTCCTTCTGCAAAGGCAGGCGGAGGAGGGGGAATACTTTGTAATACTCCCTTGTCCAGAGGAACCGCAGCCGGAGGTGGGAAATCAGGCAGAGGAATGCACTCATCCTCAGCATGGAAACCCTCATCTACCTCCTCCTCAGCCAGAGGGGCGGTGGATTCAGTTGGATCGTGGAGGTTCTCCTCACTTGAGAGAGATGGCTCTAAACCACCAAAGTCCAGCAGCTCCAGGAACTCAGTAGCAACACGGGAAGCTTCCTTCTCCAGCCTGTAGATCTCAGCATCCCTCATCTGACGTAGCTCCTCGCGAGAGACATCTCCAAGGAGGGACACGCCATCTTCCTTCTGCTTCTGCAGACGCTCAATCTCCATCTCCAGCCGCAGGATCTCCTCCATCTGACGACTCTCTTCCTCAGAGGTGTTACTGTAGGACAGAGTCTGGGACAGTTCCTTCTGCACAGGCAAGACAACATGGAAGGCAACAGTTAACGCCACTATATTCACATCTCATAATGTGGTTTGTCATGTGAATGCCTTTATTGACACTGTTTTAGGTTATTATGTAAAAAAGAAAGAAAAATTAATTACCTTCTGACAAGCACCATTAAGCAGTGAGTTCCTAAAGAGAAAACAACAATGTATTAATGATGACAGATAATGATTTTAAGAAACAATCCAAGTCATCTGATCATAGTGACCGCTCTTAGCATAACAATCCACCTTTTCTTGTCTGCTTTAGCTGTCATTTTCTGCTCTTCCTCCTTCTCCTTGAGCCTCATCTCCTCCTTTCTCATTGACTCTTCCTCCGCCCTCCTCATCTCTTCATCCATTAGCCTCTGTCTCTCCTCCTCCTCCTCCTCCCTTCTTCTCTTCTCCTCCTCCATCCTCCTTTTCTCCTCCTCTACTCTCCTTCTCTCCTCTTCTTCCTCTTCTCTCCTCCTCCTCTCCTCTTCCTCTCGCTTTTGCTTCTCCTCCTTGAGCTGGCGATAGAGAGATCGGGCCAGCTGGCCTCTGTGATGCTTCTGCAGGATGATGGTGGCCAAGCGCAGGCGCAGGAAGACGTGTCTCCAAAAGTGAGCACGATAGTTCTTCTGGATGGTGACGACACTGGACAAAACCTTTTTGTAATGTTTTCTGAGGAGAAAATGAAACACACATTTATAGTCAGTTGCATGTTTAATCCAGCATTATCTGAGAACATTATGTGTCACCACAACCATATTTGTGACGTAGCACAGCACCACATGGTCTCCTCCTAACGCCCGCTGGCATTCTCTGTTTAAATAAACACACTGTACATTGTGGACTGTGCAATGTTTAGAGTCTGATGAGCCTGTGCTGTTCCATTGTGGCCATGTGGGCTGTTGTGTTTGGGCCTGTGACTAAACCCCATCACCCACACACTGCACATGCATTGAATACACACACATATAAACACACACACACAAACACACGTGACTTACAGGACCACACACAATGCTCTGACTCTCTGACCCTTAGCAAAGCCTAGTCTCCACAATAATCACTCCGTGGCCTCTGACTGGTCTCAGGACAGGCTCTGAGCACAGATAATGTTACATATAATAATACAGGCTTTACTTGTGTCTTTAGGGAACTTCCCAAGCCTTTGTCTTTAGTAGGCTCTGAAGGGAACCCACAACCTGAGCGCTGTCATCAGTCCCATTATACGCTCCCAGCGAACCCTTTCAGAGGACTGTATGTGACCTTATATATGGAAGCATGCAGGTGGAGCACAGCTAGATTACATACCTAACTAGGGGTGTCTGCATGTGCAGATTTAAACCACCATAGTGACAGACATGCTGTCTGTCAGGTGGAGTGGAAAGGCAGAGAACCTGCTGCTCAGTCTGAGAGGACAGCATCTGCTTTACTGCTGATAGTACTAATAAATTACGACAATTTAGACACTGTTCTTTCAAGAGTTTACCCCACATCCACCCTTTTTTTCTCCTGAAGTTGCTGTTCAAATCATTTTATAAATCACTGTTTGAATCTATAAAACCCACATATAAACACATATTCAATCCCAAGACGATGTTGAGGTCTTTAGATTCCATGTAGTTAAATGTCAGATCTTAAAGTAAAATAAGGAGAACCAAGAAGAACAGAGGAAGTACTGGACACTGCCAATGATCTGTGCTCACGTCATTAATGATGATGATCAAACACTACCTAAATAAAATCTGACCTGATGACTGTCTGTGGGCCTGAAACATTATTATTAAAGTGAGGGTGCAACTTTTTGATTCTTTCACAGTCAGTGTTTATTCTGGAGACATTGGGTTCTTGACTTAAGTAAAAAAAAAAAAAAAAAAAAAAAAAGTAGAATTAAACAATGTCTGGCTGCACAGTTTGAGTTTATAATGACTGACCCACAGGTGGGTCAGAAGGATTGAACAGGTCCACGTGAAAGAAATATTTCACTTACTGTTGAAGTGTGCACCTGTAATCCACTAGAGAATCTGTGAAGCACCTACTGTGCATAAACCCACATCACACACACAAAAAGGTAAACACGTGTGCAAAGGCATGCACAAACACACGTAACCCACCCATCCCCTCCCCTTCCAAACATATACACAGGCTGTACACCTCTATTACAAAACAAACACTGTCAACTGTCGCTGCCACTCAGCCTTTCACCCCTCCTCCACACTCCACCACTCACCTTGCCACATAGCTGAGGATGTGGGCGCGGATCACCATGCCAGCCCTGCGCCGCACCTCTTCCCTCTCTTTCTCCAGCCTTTGCTCCAGGGCCTCCTTCAAGAACACCTGCGGGACGAGCAGCGCCACGGCCAACAAGGAGTGACAGAGACAGAGAGAGACACAGAGGGAGGTCGGGGGGGTGGTGGGGGTGTGGGGTGGTGGTGGAAGGAAACAGGATGGGTTAGTTCCTCTTCTTGGTAAAGGTATAAAAGCGGGCCCACAGAGATGTGGAGGCCCCCTGTTGTCTGTTGGCAGCACCCTGTGCCCACTGCAGAGGAAGCTGTGGTGCAGCTGAGGCTAGCAGGCTAGCTGCTCTCCTGGACTGCAGACCAGAGCATAAGGAAAACTGACACGGGGACTGCAGTGTTGCTGCTTATGCCGCTGCTGCAGAGCCTCATTGTGTTCAGGCGTCCTTCCTAAGCGTTTCCCTACTGCTGCTGCTGCTGCTGCGTTGGTAGCTCAACTGACGTGCACAGGCAGAAAGGCACAGAGAGGGAAGGGAGGGGAGAGGTAGGGAGAGGAGGGATGGAGGGATGAGGGGGAGGGATGGTGGCTGGTGTCCAGATAGCAAGCCACACCCCTCCTTGCTCTTATGAAGGAGGGAGGAAGAGTTTAGTTAACCCTTAACTTGCTACTGGAGACTTTTTTAAAAGTTGGTGCTATCTCTGTGTGACGTTTGGCAGCTTGTGACACCCCCTCAACCAAAGTGCTTACAAGAAATTCACATACAGTACTGACATTACATCATAAAAACGTAATCAGATTACATCTGTCTGACAATGTTAGCAGGCTGGAAAACCAACCAGCTGTCTATCTGGGTTCTTGTGATAATGCAATATCGGGCGGTGGGGGACTTTAAGTGGCTGTATGTGTGTGTGCATATATGTGTGTCCCAGATGTTCCACTAATCAAAGGATCCCACAGCTGCAGCCCTGCCTGCCTCTGTAAAGTCTGTGAGAGGAGGAAGCTTCCTCTTTGTCCACATCCTTCCCTCGTCTGTAAAACAAATGGCTCACAATCACACATAGACACACAGACAGACACATACATGCACACACCATCCGCGCAACGTGACCCAAGCCCCTAATTCTGGGCACACACTTCCTCTGCACACAATCAGCACACATATAATTACGCACAGATTGTTTCTCAGAAGGAAATGTAGACCCCTTCTGTCTCTCAGCCCCCTTCACACAACCCACACTAAATTTCCCTGAGCCCAAAAATATTGTGCTGCCATCAAAAACACACGCATATGCACAGAATTACACATTCACTCAGCCTCTGTGGATTTTTTGGCCTTCTTTTTGCAAACTAGTCTCTTTCGTTCTTCTCTTTTGTTGAAAAGTGGGGCAGTTATCAGCAGAGAGTCAGCCAAGGGTCAAAGTGCTGACCCTGGAAGTATAATGAAGTCTAACTCACATGCAAGAAAACAAAAAAAAACAAAAACAAAATCAAAAACACTGAATGCATGTGTGACGAATTTAATATACACAGGCATGTGCATATTAGCAGTTATGCACCAGTTACAGTATACATTTGTTTAAAAACAACATGTGGTTCACATCAAATCTTGACATCTATTTCCCCCTGCCATGTGTGCTGCTGACACTATTCTTAGTGCACCAACCAAACAAGGTATTATAACAAAACTGTCCGAAAGGGAACCAACCAATTTGAAATGTCACAGTGATTTTACAGCCTCACAAGGACCACAACTTAGAGGAGGAAGTAACAGTGGGGCCAATGTGGAGTTAGCTGATTTCAAAAAAGCTCATAAAAAAAGAAAACTGTTTTATTTATATCCTCTCTCTCGGCTTCGTAGAGACCATTTCTGCTGAGTCCGACGTGAATTGGAGAGGTTTTTCTGTCCAGATCAAACAAGTAATTAAAGGTTAATCATTCAATGAGAGTGCAGGGAAAAAGAGAGGGCGTTCCACAGGAGAGATGATAATTGTTTGAAAAAAAGAGCCAGAGAGAGAATGAGTGCGCGATAAGGATCACAGAGGGCTGTATTGCAACAGATGGAGATCATAACTCCATAATACAGTAACTTTTAAGATAAATGCATGAGATGCGACTTTCCTCTAACCTCTGCTCAGCTGCAACGTCTCATCACTGTAGGCCGCCTCCACATCACTTGCCGGGAGTTTAGTTTATTAAATCAACAGCTCGGTGAGTGTCAAGAGGCTAACACTCTTTCAGACTACAGAAAGGCTGCCTCAGGATTACTGTAAGCCCCCGCACTGGGTTACAGTTACAGTAACAGTTGTTGGGGTCAGGGTTTTTAGGAGTAGCCATGTAACTCTGTGGTTGCCAACAGGAGAGCAATAGATTGACCACAACCGGCCAGAAAAAATCTTTGGGACATGAGTCACAGTGGGGGCCGTCCAAACTGTGGCACACATTAACAGCTTGGGAATGACACCAGCTTGATTTTTGAGAAAGGATCCGTTTCGGGTGACCTGAAATGAAACCAATCTGCCCTCAAGGTTGCATCTTTTCAAATGTGTGTGTATGAAAAAATATATACTTTTTTGAAAATAAGCGCAACACAGCAGTTACCGTTGCTTCCTACCTGCTGAACACGTTTTGAAGAGCATGTGGGTTGGTCCCTCAGCCTTCCCATCTGTGCTCTTGTGTGCTTGTAGCCTGCAACTCTATCTATCTTGTCCGAGCTTGTGTGTGTGCCTGTACTTGTATTAATCGCACTGTGGGGACAAACATCTGTTCACATAGTTGCGTTACGGGGACTCATCTGCCATTCTGGAGACACAAAGCTGACCCGTACAAAGTCTAACATTCAGTTTTAAGGTTAGGAGTTTAAGGGTGGGGCTGGGTTGGGGTAGTGGTTATGGTTACTGTAAGTGTCCAAAGCATGAATGTAAGTCAATGTAATATCCTTCCAAGTGACAAAAACATGCTTAGGCATGTGTGAGTGTGTGTGTGTGTGTGTGAGTGTATGAGCTCCACCTTTGTCTTCCCCAGTTGCCATTCTTTCTTGGCTTTGTCATCGAGTGCGAGAAGCTCTGAGCAGCTCTGCTTCTCATCGTCTGAGTGGATTTTGCTTTTCAGGATCATCTTGTACCTGTGGACACACACACACATGCCAGCATGAACACACATACAGTATTTACATACACAGGGCACAAACCTTTCAGTGCAAAAATACCTAATCTTTTAAACACTTGCAAGTTGAAGTTTTTGTATGTGTAAATTCACATTTTGCTGACCTGTTGTAGAAATCCTTAAATGTTCTGCGAACAGGGAAGCCAGCCCTGCGTATCTTCACAGTTTCCAGCATTCCGGAGTATCTCAACTGGTTAAGTACGACATCAGGGTCAAACTGGTTGGCTTTCTGTAGATGACAGACATCAAATCTGCATGAGACTGCAACATAAATAGCTCACTCTTCTAGATGAATAACACCAGCAGACTGTGTTCACTTGATCATGTAATTTTTCTGCAATAGCTATACACTGAAGCTTGATCTGCATACAAGCATTGTTAAGCACAGATGATGTTTAACAACTGAGTATGAGTTCCCCAATTACAATCAGCCTTACTCCACTATCTGCAGGTAAACCTAATCCTACACTGTGGAGCCCACACACCTATACAAATGATCTTACCGCTGAGTCAAGTTAAACCTGAACTAAAAAAGTAAATTACCATCGTGAGCACTATCATTTTACACTAACAATCAGGTTACTGCAGAGTAAACACATGCCAACAGAGAGAAACTTGAACAGTGTTGAGCAAGACCTTGCCAACCAGGAAGGCCTTTCTTTCTGGAATAATCAGTTGCATTGTTCACAGCTTTGTGTGACCAATGATCCTCAAGCCTGCTTATTATAGAGGATCTGTGATGTCTGCTGCCTTACACCTCTGCACAGGCTGCCCGATCGCTCAGAGGGACCACACGAAGGCCATTGTCACCCAGAGGGCACACAGTGCTGGTTAAGCCCCGCGCAAGACCACAGCATTCCCCAATGTGTCAATCTAATAACAGGCTAATGCTACTATGCTTGGAAACAGACATACTTGGATACAAAGGCACTCGCACACTTGCATGTGTTCATATTCATAATCAAGCACACACACATACACATGCACCCCTCTGAGCTCTGAACTCTGCTCTTCAGCAGAGGATTTAGGCAGCTGAAAGAGGTACGGCATGTTGACTTGTTTGAGTGAAAACAAGCCGACCCTTCCCTCAGTGACATTTATCCCAAGGAGAGTGAGAGTGTAAATCACACAATCACACAAATACATAATGTGTGTGTGTGTGTGTGTGTGTGTGTGTGTGTGTGTGTGTGTGTGTGCGCGCATGCAATCATGTCAGAGAAGTGTACATGCTATCCTGTCATTCTGCAGGATTAACAGAGGCACGGCTTGTTCTGTCTTGACCAGATGAAGACAGGTGAGAGAGTCTAAGGCAGAGCCAAAGAGAGCAGGGGACAAATTTGGGGGGAAAAAAGACAGAGAAAAGGAGACGAGTGCAGAGAAAGAGGCTGAGAGGACGGCAGTGCTGCTTCCATGCTAATAAGTAAGTGAGAAGGTGTGGAATGACGCATAGGGAGTGGGTGGTAAGGAGCAGAGAGAAGAGGACAATCACCACACTGTGTACATTAGTAAGTAACAGTAAGACATTTCAGAGGAGTTAATTCACTCTCTCACATAGGAAATAAAGAAACAGGAGTATAAATATAGTCAAAATTGTCCAATACCAAGAACTGAATAGATAGAAGTGGTGGTTTCTAAAGGGTTTGTTGTAATGTGGTTGAGAGTAGTGGTGCAATAGAGGGCTAGTAAATAAATGTCCCACTGTGGTCTTATCTTGGCATTCCACTGATGCAGCCAGATCAGCAGAGCATCAGCCAAGCTGCTGCAGCTGGAGCGGCCAACAGTGACCTCTGACCTTTGGTAAAGGGGCTTAAGTGGTAGGAATGTGCTGGTACACAACTCTTTTATTTGAGGAAGTACAATGAGCCTTTGCACCAAAGCATGAGAGCAATATCAGTTTATTAGAAATGAAAATTTGCAGCATGAAAAAAAAAGAAGTGGCTATTTATCAAGTGGAACATTTATATAACTTTGTAGTTATTAGGGCCTTTACACTGTAAAATTACTTTCTTCTTAGCAGGAGTCATAAGAGCACAGACACAGCAAGACCAAATATTAGCTCTGAGCAATGGGAGCTATGAATAGCACCAAGGAGGTTTAACTTTGCAGGCGCTGACCTTGACAAGACCTGGCAGGGTTTCTGACATTTTTTTTGTGCAATGAAATTTGCATGACCTACCTTGTCCATGTTTGGTTTGATGCAACGTACAAAAAAGGGGTTGGAGGCACTTAGTGTGGCCATCAGGGAATGGAGAGAGTCCTGAAACACATCAACAACAGCAAGAGGATAATGATCAAGACAGCAGAGAAATTGGCTTCACAGGCCAAATATATTCTTTTATGTCTGTTTACTTATGCTTACAGCTAGTTTATTTTGAAAGGGGGTGAAATAAGCCTATTTTTCGATGTGCTCCTCACTTATAATAATAATAATAAAACAAACACAAGTGGAGAAAAATTGAAATCCAGAAGTATTATTGGCAAAGATGTAATACAATTATCACAAGCAGAGATACTGAGTAAACACACTTAGTGGCTATCCATCTCTTTCATGGTATTAGTCGGCCCATGTTTAGCTCGAGAGACACATGTGTACCAATGCACACTACGAGGACCCTTGAACGTCACAGGCTATGTCAGCCTCGCTCTCCTCACTGCTTCAGACAGTCTGTCTCCAGCGAAGCCTGGCCTGGCAGAGCTGAGCGTGATTGGCCCCTGGTTGGCCCCTCTCTGCCCAGCCATCAACCCTAATCCCCAGGCTTTAGGAACTGTAGGCCAGGGCAGCCTGCCAAATCCTCCCCTTCTACTCTCCACACTACATTTTGGACATGCTAAGCTAACTCCCCCTCCTCCCTTTAAGCCTGGCTCACAACCACATATTTTATACATCCCATCGGCCCATAACAGACAGCATTCTCCTTTCCGCTCTCTCTCCATGATTTCTATACCCCCTTATTGTCTCTCTGAGCCCTCACGCTCACGTTCATCATGCCTAATGTTAAGGGTTAAGTGAGCATCATATGCAGCAGCACATGGGAGACAATTAACTTGTTGTCAGTGTGATGACACAATCATAGGCATGGAACTGAAAGTGATATTTAGGCCACAGAAGCCTCAGTCTTACCCTGAACTGAGAGCTGACGGTGGGCTTGCGTCTGGCTGTGCCCATCTTTAGGGTCTCATCTCCATTTCTGCTGCCGACACGCTCAAAGAGGTCGTAGATAAAGTCAAGCCTGCAGGCACACGGGTGCGTGATTGCAAAGACAGTTGCATCTGAAGTGCATCAGGCAGGTGTGTGCTCAGTGTGCAGAGGAGGGAGTGTGAAATACTCACCTGCTGTCCTTGAGAATAAACAAGATGTCGTCTCTGAAGGTGTCTCTGTTCTTCTCCAGGATCCCTCGCACATCGTAAAGCACCTAAACAGGATAAGAGGATTTTGTTTATTATTCTTGAGGCTCTTTTTTTGAAGAATGCACTTTGGATTAGTGTTTGTTTTATATGTCTTTCCCCAAATTTCCCAAAATGTAAATATTTGTGTGCAAGTATCATTATAGAGCCAGAATTTAAATGCTAAAAGGTTTAAGGTCCACAGATTCAAGATTTATTGATGGATGACTAATTTGGAAAATGAAGCTCATTTATCCCTATATATACACAATATGTGGGCCACACAGAGTGACATGAAAGCAGAGCGTGTTTAAGGCTTGGTGCGAACAAAGACGAGGGGGGCGGTGCTCTTCAAGTAGAGCAGAGTGCCTGTGTGTTAATGCAGTCACCTGTTGAGTTATGCTCAGCCTTCGTTTTAGCAACATGGCATTCCTCTACTTACCCTGATTCACATGAGTTTGTGTTAAGTGAACACTCACCAGTGTATCCACTGGTGTGCACTCATGCGTGTGCATGTCTGCATAGCAACAAGTAATGTGCATAATATTTTTAAGGCAGCAAAATGCTTAGTAATAGTATGAAACATTCTGTAATCTCTGTCTGTATGCAAATACAAACCCATTTTTAGACATGTGCACACATGAGTTTGTGTTCACAGCTGTGTGTGTGCACTATAATCCAATAACAACCCACCATCGCCAAGCCTTGGGGCTCATGGTGAGCTGTGAGAACTAAATATGACGACATATGTATTTATAAATCACAGACACACTAATTACACTGCATTCCTCACTTATTGGAAAAAAGATTGTCCAAAAAGATCTGAGTGTGTCAGTCTCATGATGCCACAGAGAAAGGGGTTTGTCAATTATACACAGTTTGAAGGTTGCTTTGAGAAACATACATTTTTATTATTAGTTACCCATTTTTTTGTTTGCAAAAAAACTCTAATTAACTGCATTTCTCTGGCACCACACAGATAATCAAATCTATGGGAGAATGCTACAACTCCCTCACTAAACTCATGGCACAGTTTCAGATAACAGTAGGAGCTTTCAGAGAGGCGACTAAACTCTTCAGAGAGGCACACTGGACAGAGAGAGAGAGAGAGAGAGAGAGAGAGAGAGAGAGAGAGAGAGAGAG
>CM076658.1:13717554-13998122 GCA_038496675.1 Rachycentron canadum
AGAGAGAGAGAGAGAGAGAGAGAGAGAGAGAGAGAGAGAGAGAGAGAGAACAACTGGCTGGCCTGCGTGTCCTCTCAGGACCAAGTCATTACCATAGACAGCCATGCCAGGCTTGTGACTGAGCTGCCACACTCACACTGAGGAGACCTTGTCTAAGGCAGGCTTCATAAGGCCATTCTTTATCAAAGCAAATCTTTCTACTCACCACCCTCCACACCCCATCCCTCCTGCCCTATCCAATCTCTGATTTTGCACTTCTTTTCTTTTGCCTTCCTGTGCACTTCCATCATGTAAGTAAAGAAAGGAGAGGATGACAGAGAGGCAGTTTCTCCTGACTCAGGAAAAAGACAGTGGAGGAGGGGTGTGGCATCGACATCCTGTGGTAGATTTTGGCAAAGAAGACCCTATTGGCCATCCAACAACTACCTCACTTCCCCAATTTACACAGTCAGGGAGCAAAAGGAACCTGTTTTTGCTGTGCATCTGTGTGTGTGTTTGTGTGTTTGTGTGTGTATGTGTGTGTGTGTACTGTTAATGACCTCTCCAGCATAGTGCTTGATGCCAAACTGGTGGTCAGTCACTCGGGGCTTCACATAGTATAGGTTTGTCTGAGGAGAAAGAACAAAGAGACCACTGATGTTTAGAAACGCAGTTGTACTTAATTACTTATAATCTCATTAAGGAGAATACATAGTACATTGAAATGGGAGTTCAGGGGGGAACTGTCAGGTCAGTATCATGAGCAACTAATGATAACCTTCATTATCTAAAACCAGTTTTATTTTTTCAAAAAACTGATTAGACAACATTAGACAAAGATTATAAGATTATAATTAAGCCCTTACTGGGATCTTGTTTTTATCAGACCAACAATCCCATATTCAACAGTCAATCAATACATGTACAATGACAATAGACAGAACAATAATTTCACTCAGATTTTTTCATTTTTAACATGTACTATGATGTGTTGTGATTCTGTGTTTTTAATGCGACAAAATATTATTGAATAAAAAATAATTTAATAAATAAATGCACAATGATATAACACAGAGAAAGACAATATATCCTCAAAGCTGAGACATGGTATTTGAACATTTGGTATTTTTGCTTGATAGATGACTTAATGAAACGTTTATATAAATTGTTGTTGTGAGTTTTGTCAGTCTCTCTGCATGTGGATCATCCACAGGAAAAGGTCAGGTGGGTTTTGGGTCTCTCTCTCTTTTTTTGCCCTCAGCCATAGAAATACCTGTTGGGTTTTCTGAGGACACTCTTTTCTCCAGCACACAATGCCGATCAGGCCTGGAGAATGGCTGATCACATTTCAGCATTGTTGTGTTTGCATGTGAGAGTGCTGGGTGGGTGGAGGGGGTGGGGGTGTACAAGTGCTGCACAGACGTTCATTACGCCACCAAAGGCAACAGGCGATTCATCAGACAGGACAGGGTTTAACTCTTTGAGGCTGACTGAGCTGGTGAGGGGATAGGGATTGTTTTTATGACTTTGCGAGTGTCTGCCTAGGAGGGATAGGGTGTGCATGCAAGTTTTCATATGTGAGGTGTGGACTCACTGCGTGTCGGCTGTGCAGTTTCTCCAGAAGGGTATAGTCTGTGCCTTTGGGGAAGCGACTCTCCTCATTGATAAGAGCCAACATGCCCAGTTTCTAAAGGGGAGACAGAGGTGCAGAGAGGGTGAAACACACCATAGTCATGATGGAACTAGTTGTACTCACATTGGGACATATCTGACAGATTTTAGAACAACAATGCATCCAGGAAACACACAATAATTCATTCATTTTTTCTCTTTTATCAAGAGAGAGACTGTTCACTGAGCAGGCACGTTATTTGGCATCAACTACTTACTTTAAGTAATAATCTAATAGAGGGTCACCAGGCAAAATCACATGCATATCAGTGTATCAGCAATAAAGTGATTATAGTGTACTCTTTTTGCTTCCCTTAAACGCTCCAAACTTGCGATTTTGACCCAGAGGGCCCACCTCTGCAGAGGTTCAGCTTTAACTCATTATGGTATGGTATGGTAGTAAAACAACACAAATTGTCTTCATGCTTCATCCTAGCCATACCTCTAACTGCTGACTGGTGGGCATTACTGTGCACACAACATGCAAAATGAGACTATATAATGATAGACTGGTTGATGGGGGTCAGTATAAGAGTCACAATGTGGCGTCTGGTTCAGCAATGCTATGGCTGGCTGGCGGTTTGTGGTTAATCCATTTTGGTGAATTTGCCCTCTCAGGGTTGGACTGATACCTTCTCTATGAGATCTAGGCACTCTGCATTATCCATCCAGTCTATGGCCTCCCACTGGATCCCTTCCCTGTGAGGACACACACACACACACACACACACACACACACACACACACACACACACACACACACACACACACACACACACATATATAAACATAAACAACTAGGAGGAGACAATGGCTGTATTGTTCAGACTGAACATGTGATGAAATGAGCCATGTCCAGGCTGTTGGCACATTATACAAGAAAACAACTGTCTGGGGGAGAAACAGAGCTGATTCCAAACCTCTGGCAGTTTGCCTATATTGCCATGAGCAGACCCAACCCCTACCCCCACCCATGCCCCCATCTGTCTGTGGGACAGACACTAGCACATGCAAATCCTTATTTTATCTTCTATGTATCTGCCAGAATACAAACATGGATGTCTCTAACTGTTCAAACATCATCAATCAAACAATAGCACATCTTTACCTGTTGTACTCCAGCTGCTCCAGAGAGAAGATGTGCTTGTTGAAATACTCCTGAAGTTTCTCATTGGCATAGTTGATATTAAACTGCTCAAACCGGTTCACCTACAGGACAAGAAAACCATTTGCTTTGTATCCTCACCTCTGTAACCCACCACAAGTGTGACAAGATAAACACATATAAACAATGAAAAGGACTTGACCTAGATGAGAGCCACAGCTGTAGATTCAATCACTGAGTCTGTTTACCCAGTTTAATTCACTGTCCATTATCACTCTCAGATTTTTTACAGTGGGTTTTGAATATGGTTCCAGGTAACACAGGTCCATATGAAGAGTATCCCAGGCAACATTGACTCCAAGTTGAGTTGCTGAATAGTTTTCATTTTTTAAAATCTAGTTAAAGTGAGTGTCATCTGCATAACAGCGGGGCAAGACGTTGTGTTTTCTAAAAATGGACCCTAAGGGGGGTATATAAAAGTAAAATAGGATGGCGCCAAGAACAGGACCCTAAGGAACGCTCCAGGCAAGATATGAGGATACTATGCTCTATTGGGTCGAGAGCAGATTTGGGATCTAAAATCACAGAATATCACAGAGTCAGCAGCAAACAAAAGATTGTTACATTTAATTTTACTCACTGAAAGAATCAGACACCACACTGGGACACCTCAAGAAAAGCCATATATGTCTAAAAGAGGCAGATATTGTACTTTCCCCTTTTGAAAGAAAAAGGAGTTGGCAAATTGGTCTACTACAGACAACTGAGGTGACCAAAATGGCCAATGGTTGCATTTCTGCATAATTTTTGGGCTGTTTTTCCCCCTCCCACCTGCAACCTTCTCCATAGGGCTAAAAAAATCTATTCATTAATCTCAATGAAGCTGGATTTTAAGTCAGATAATGTTTCAGGACAACAACTTGTACAGTGTAGTAGTTGGTAGATTTCTGAGATTTTCTCACTCCATCAGCTGCGTCTGGTTTTTTATACAGCACTCTGACTAGTATCATCCTCTGTTGCACCGACAGTGTCACATCACCTGCTGTAATATGATGAATGAAGCTGAAACAGGTTTTCAGGGCCTTTAAGTGATGACTTAGCTCAATTCAATGAAGGAGCTTTCACCTCAAAGTTCTCGAAGCCAAAGATGTCCAGGATGCCGATGGACTTGAAGTTGTCTTTTCCTTTAATCTTCTGGTTGATCCTCATTATGATCCAGGAGAAACACTGAGAGTAAAGCGCCATGGCAACCGAGTCCCGCGAGTCCACTGCCTGCAAATCATGACATGAAGAAATGAGGGTTACCATGGTTACCAAGTCGGGTATAAATAATAAGAGAGGAAACTTCAATCAATATACAATATATCACTCATATATCATTGTTAAAAACACTGAGAGGTCTGATTGTAGACTGGTGGTGTGTGTGTGTAGCCACAGTGTAAGTAAAAAATATAGTGGTTTGGAGACAAAGATGTGTTATGTCAGTGTCTGTCTGCAGCTAAGACGCTGTCTGTTTTCACAACAGACAGCATCCTTTATCACCTACATATCTTGAGAGTGACGCACTGCAGGCAGTATTTGTCATATTACAAAAATCTAGTGAAAACAAAGACAAATCAAAATACTGCTGCTTTCGTAGATGTTTCATTTAGTACCCTGCATAACACAATGACACCTACTCTGTTACACCTAAGATCATACAGCCCACAAGGGGTATAGTGATAGATGGCAGACAGAAGCAGTGCATTGAGGTATATTTTGAGGAACATTTTTTTGTTTTAAGCGATTTTTTTTGTATGCGATTTCTATACTTTGTTCAAACAGTGTTGCACATACACATCCAACCATTCGCTATACCACTTAACCTTTGAGAGGGACTGGAGCCGATCCCAGGCAGCACTGGGATCATAAACCTTGGAGAGGTTGCAATGTAAGTACAAACAACCATTTACACTCACAATTTACAGCTGCAAATTCACCTAAATTTCATGTCTATAGGATGTGGAAGGAAGCCAAAGGGTACCAACAGCTCCACCACCATGCCATGTACACATACATAGTTATTTATTTTATTATTGCTTATAATTTACACTTAACAGTGGTTTTACAGTTGGGTTTTTACATGCAGAACTCATTGTCTCATTGACAATTCAACATTATCATGGGAAAAAATACATTTTCTGATAAATACAGTGAGCACTGAGCAATCTCAATCTGCTAAGAAATACCATGTGATAAGATCAAGAACAAGAAATTAGGTGGGCTTAGAGTTGTGATTATTTTGTCAATTACCATAGCTGGAGACATTTCTTCTCTGATGAGTGAGGTGGCTGTAAATCCATCCTTTAACACTCCAAAAACAAAATCTATTTCTAATCACCGTATGACCCAGCTATGATTTTCTCCAGCTGCCACAGAGTCGGCCTTTCAGTCAGACACCATCTGTGTACGTACATAAAAAGCTTGAGCTTGCCAGATACACTTCCTCCACAGTCATTGTGCTTGAATTGAAAACAAAACAAGAGTGTGGCGGTGTGTACTGTATATGGGGCAACAATGCTCCTGGGCTTTTGAATAATCCATCATCCCCAGTCACCTCTTGCAACTAGCGGGTGTGAACAGAGAGCTGGTGGCTCCAGGATCTCCGTCACAGGGGTGAGAAGAATGGCTGTTTGTCCAGGATTTAAAGGGGGGAGGGGGCTACTGCAAGCAGTCGTGGGGTGGGTGACCCCTGGCCACTGTGAGAAGAAGCCATTCTTACCGACTCCAGGACTGGAATAATGAACTCTATTAACAGACAAGCTGCTTCAAAGGCCAGGCAGAACAAGCAGCAGCAGGGTGACAGCACAAGGTCTGTCCAGTGATGAAAAGCTTTCTTGTGACTTTCGTGTCCCTATGATAATAGTAAAGGTCCATTCTGCATATGCGCTGACATTTATGCATACGAGTGGGCTGAAAGCATAAGCTCAGCCAAAAAGGATTGTGTCATGCGTCAGAATGTTCTTGTGGCATATGGTGAGAAGGATAACACGTGCAGATGAAGACTTGTGAAATATTCACATTAATTACAGACAACAGCACGAACGTTTGAAGCAAAGAGAGACACGAGTGAATTATTGGGCCAGTGTCTTTGGGTGTCTGGCTGCGCTGCCTCCAGAGGAGAAGACTCTCACTTCAGCCCTAGTCATTGGCTCTATTGTGCTTTTGACTCAGATCACTATCATGATGGCTTCATTGTGCCAGGAATCTGGCAGACAAAAAGCAGGAAATGGCTGGGAGTCACGCAAGGGATCTGGAGAGGCATGTGGGGGAGAGTGGTGGAGAAAGGCTGTGTGTGTCACCAGGACAGGGGAGGGAGAGGAGTGAGAATGGGGGGTTGACAGGCAGCTACTGTACGTTTCAGTGTCTTGACAGTAAAAACTTTGAAATGATCCTTAGCACCTATTTGAAATCTGGGCAATGAGAGAGAAGACAGGGTTGTTGTGTGTTAGCTGTATCGTTCTTCAATGAAAAGCGGAGAAGGAAGTGGGTTTGGATGTGCTCTTACCTGCTCCACAGTGAGGGGTGAGCAGATCTCCTCTCCTCTGAGGATCATGGAGCGTTGGGTTAAGACCTCTGACAGCTGGAAGGAGTCCAGGCCAAGCAGTTCACTGACATTACTGACGACTGAAACACACAGACAGGGATATACACTTACACAATGTATGACAAACACAAGGCACAGACAGTTCAGGTGGCTCCTATTGATGCCAAACAACAGATGTGACGTACAAACTGTGATCCTATAGTCTATAGGAAACTCCATTCAGTTGGCTTCTGCAGTCACTGTAGTTCAGTGGTTCTTTGGAAAAGAGGTCAGACACAGCGAACAAAGGAGCCTTGAGCTCATGTTACAGCCTGTTCAGTGCTCTGTCTGCTAGTACAGTGTCAATCAAACTCAGGGGCATGAGGGAAACTGCAAAGTGGCCCAACATCAGTGGTGAATTTATTATCTACTTTAGAAAGAAGAGGTTTCCTACAATAAATCCCAGCAGAAACTACTGTTTGCTTTAACTGAGCTTAACCACTCTAAGCTACATGTTCCAAGTTTTGCCTCATAACAGCATCAAACTTTTATTTTCTTCCACTTTTTTTCCCCCTTCTCTTTTCAAATATTACAACATTGTAATTGCTGGAAATGTGAGGAAAAAATGCTTAAATCTAAAATAAAGTTGCATTATTTTTAAGTTAGTAATGATGGTCTCGCCAACAAGCTCATGAAGTTGGCTGCTTGTTTGTCTGGATGAGGAGAACTTATTTGGTAAGAGCTGCATTCTTATAATAATAATAATTTCTCAATGATTTCCTAGGTGTCCTGGAAATAACTATAATTTAGTAATCAATTATGAGGAAAGCAAGATTTTAATATTGGAAATATCCATATATTCTTGCTTTTTTACAATTGTCACATTCTCAGATATTGATGTAACCTTCTGTGTCGACTAAAACACTTTATTGTCCGTTAAATTTGCAAAAAATAATAATTTGTCTTTTGTCTTATTTTTCCTGTCAAATGGGATCTTGACCCTCCTGCCTGAATATTTAGTGCAGTCTCTTTTTGACCTCTCTAGTTGGTAACAGGCTATATAATTATTTCTAGATTTTAGAAGAAATTATTAAGACATTACTCAGAAATCATGCATTTAAGACACTCATAGGAGTACATAGTGTTGCTTATATGTGTCCTTCACATAAAGTTTGAAAATTGTGCTACAGATAATGTGCGTAACACTTTTGTTGATCTCAATCTAACATACTCTGTCTAGTAGGGCTGTTATATATTAATAGAGGTTGTTAGAGATACATACCCCCTTTGGACGTTATCTGGGCTCCACCAGCAGTCATGAACTCAATGTTGCCCATCTGGAGCACAGCAGACAGCAACTTGAACACATCTCTGATCTCCTCCTCAGTGAATTCCATCACTTTCAAAGCCTCCTGCAACACAACAGACACAGACAACACATCTCTATGAGGACAATATGAACACAACAAACCCATTCAAGATGTGACAGCATGTAACCTCTTGTTTCTGCATTAGAAATGTGCCCCCTAAGCCAACACAATCATATATCATGCCCCCCCCCCCAAGTTCAACTTTGTGGAAGATAGATGGTTCTGTCTTGTAAGATCCACTTGTGATAAAGGGTTATGGTGCCCTCTGGAGGTAAAACAAACAAAAATCTATTATTTCCTCTTACCATTACACAGTCAAAGAGCTGCTTGTCATCCAGGCTGCTGTCCTGCACGCAACCTGACTGGCTCAAGTAGTGATATGACTCAGGAACTTCATTCAATAAGTACATGTCTGCAGCACAGAGAAGTGAAGACATTAACAAAAAATGAAATTAAATGAATGCATTTACACCCAATGGTGCAAAAAAAAAAAAACAAAAAAAACTAGACCTTTTCTTCTGTGTAACCTGGATAGAAACTTTACTTTGTGCTGTACAAAGCAACAGTGCTGAGCACTTGGCATTGTGTGTCTTACAGATATAGAGATAGCTGGTAGTGGGACAGATAAATATATCAAAATGAAGTAAGAACCAAAAAAACATTAACTCCTATTTGTTCACATTGTTGTTGGCTAGCTTTTCATTATTTTGTGTATATTTGATTATCTACAGTAAACTATGAGATCTTGCTTCCTACCAGATTAGGATTATTCACCATATAGCTCAAGAGCTGCTTGAACCACATATTTTTTTCATTTGGACCCAAAGCCAGTGAGTTGCTAATTGGGGGTCTAGTGTCTCTTAAGGTCTTAGGTCCTTTGTAACCCTTAAGTTACTTAGACTCAGACTCAGACTTAAGTAAACTCCTTAAAAACAAACCTCTGTGGTCTCTATCAGCCCCTGCTAGCAGCGCGTAGAAGATGTGATAGTTTCTCTCTCCAGGATTCTGTCGAACCACGCGGTTCTAGGAAAGAGAAGATAGTTAGAAGAAAATCAATTTTAATATTACATGAATTTTACTGATGACTCAACATATTACATGCTGAACAACTAAATGTTTGAAATTGATACAAACTTACTTTTTCAAGCAAATCTGAATATGAACTGTCAAGGAGAACAATGACAACCTTCAGTAACTGTGTCCAGATGCTACAAAGATCTTATGTCCTGACAGAACAGCATAGCTTTTCAAGGATACAGTCGATAATGCAACCTCCATGAATGTTTCCATTTTGGGAAAAGTGGAGCTGGATGAACTTCCCAAAGCGGCTGGAGTTATTGTTGTAAACAGTCTTCGCATTCCCAAATGCTTCCATGATGGGGCTTGGGAGAGAGAGGAAATCAAGCCAATCAAATAATGTTTGAAATGTATGTAGTGATTGTTTATCACTATTTCCATTTTGATGCAGCTGATAAGCACTGTGGTTGCAACAAAGAGACACTAACCAAACAAATGCTTTTTGTTTCAATCCTTAAATTCTGTTGCTTTTGAGAGGAAATGTTTGCAACCCACATAGTCTAAATTGTGTTTTAGAGGCTTCCCCAACCACCAAATGACATTTTGGTGGAGCCTCTATTGATCATTGCAAAGAAATCTATTTCATTATGACAAATACTAGCAAGATACTGAGCTGAATTAATCGTATTGACGTTACTGATATGTGGTTAGGAACCTGCCATGGTGAGCTCATGGTGCAGAACAGGACAAGGACACAATCATCCATCATGTAAAAAATATTGAAATAACGGAATGAATGGGACAGTCCCTCTGAATATAAGAGCTTACATTAAAATACACCTTTAAGGGTCAAATGTTTATGATTTATATCATATGAAAAATACCACAAATAATAATAAGGACAACATGTTTATTACTCTAATACTTTTAAATTGATTCTTCAGGAGGTTGGTGGTACCTGCTCTGGACAAGGGCCTGCTCCACCCTGGTGGTCCTCTCTGACAGAGGAGCACCTGCTGAGTTTTGACTCATCACAGAGAGAAACTTGAGCAGCAGCTTGGTGCTCTCTGTCTTTCCAGCACCGCTCTCCCCACTGAAGACACAATATGCACAGGAATTCAGACAACACATAATACAGGAATTCAGACATAAAATTCTAATTAAATGCACCATTCAGGTGAACTATTTTACAATTTAATGTCTGAAAGTTCACATAACTTCTAATCCATAATGTACAGTTTCATATTCACTCAGTTCTCACCTGATGAGAACACACTGGCTGTCGTGCCTCTTCCACAGGCAGCGGTAACACTCATTGGCCACAGCGAAGATATGAGGAGGCAGCTCCCCCATCTGGTGTTTGCTGTACAGATCAACTGCAGTGCCATCGTACAGTCCTGCTATCTGCTTATAGGGATTTACTGCTGCCAGGATCGAACCTATGTTCGTCTGAAGGAAATTTAAAAGCAGATACAAGTGTGAGGGTGACAAGAGAAAGAAATATGAAAAAAAGACAGGAAGACAAAAGAGATTATTATTAAAAGATGACAAAGAAAATCAGTTTAATCTATTTAAGACTTGGGATTTGTCCTTGCATCTTACTAAGCACAGTACAAACCTTCAACTTTTGTATTTAAGCTTTTACATTGTACTTAACAATATAAAATTCAGCAGATTCACCTAGTTTCCTGTCTTCTTGCTCTGACACAATACCTATAGTCAGTAATACTCTTAAACTACTGCACATGGCCTAGTTTGCACTGAGGATGGTAGTATTTTAGGATCCGTTTCTCCTGCTCGGGTAATGCGCTTTGGGGAAAAGTGCCTCAGAAAAGTGTGTTTGTGGGTCATCATAACGTTCCGTGAAGCTTTGTGGACAGACTGGGTGAAACCTCTGGGATGAGATTAGGAGATAGGATTTCCAAAAACATAGTTACCATGCATCTGTGGGCAATGATTATTTTAATAAAGCCCAGATAGAGTTTCAAGGGAACCTTCTACCATGAAAATAATCCTGAGTATGAGACTGGGTCAAACAAACTTATCTGAGATCTTGCATCCTAAATTGAAAAACACATCTTTAAATTTACACTGTTCTGCTACACCATTGTTTGAGGTTCACTGTAATCCAGGAGTTATCTGTATCACTTCTGTTTAAGGTAATGATAAAGTTTATTTTATAGATTGTCCAATTGTTTTTGTTCAACATATCTTACTGCTACATTTTACTCGCCTCATATAAAAAAAACAAAAAAAAAACACCAAGATTTGTAATCTCAGAAATCTCAGCGGAGCCATGTGTCACATCCGAGCTCCCAAAAATAAGAAAAATACATCCTCTACAACACAGCAGGCCCACTAAGGCCAGGTACATGTGCATGCTCACTGACTGAGATGGTGCAGTGCCTTACGTAGATGTTGTCTTTCTGGTAGCGCAGAAAAAGGTTGTGCATGATGGCTGCTTCATGCAGCTCTGCCAGTGTGGACATGTCCTCTACTCCATGGACACTGCTGGGGTGCATTGGGTACACCATCTCTCTGTTCAGCTCTGCCTTCTGCAGGTATAACACCTGCAACAAAACACACACACTTCCTGGTTTGATTCTTTGACATTAGAATTAACTAATTAATTGACATTTCAGGACCACAGTATACTGCTGCCATGGTTAAGTGCACAGTAAATAACTTTCACATGCATGCAGTTACCTCATGAACACTTTCAATATCACAAAAGCGGACGACACCCTGAGACTCAAGGGTTTACACAACATTTAAGCAGAAGTAGAGCAGGAAGACAAGTTCATACAAATGAAAATCAAACTGCTGGCACAACATCTGTCTCCCACTTTGACCATGAAAGCATGGATGACAGACAGATTCAAGACCTGATACAGGAAAGGCTGAGGTTAAAATGTCAGACTTAATGTGTGCCTGCCTGTGCCTGCCATCGGCATGCCTGTAAGGCAGCTAGAGAACACACACATGTCTCTCTCACAGATTTGTTCGGTTCTCTTTTCTGTCTCTGAATCTATCACATGTCACATTTCTGCAACAAGGCCAATCACTTTGAGTGGTAAAGTAAATGCAATGACTGGAGGTGTCCTTGTCTTGACTTTCAAGGCCCATTTTTAGATCAAAAGGGAGTGAGTGATGAAGATGAAAAAAGCAAGAAGATTTATCACAGCAGAAAAACAGCTTCACAAACCAACAGAGACAGAACCTCTGGTTACCAGAACTCTAATGGTGGAGACATGAGATAAGAGAACAGACACACTACAACAGTGTTGGTCACTTGATGGGAAGCGGTGTGTAGATCAATACTGATGGACAAGAGACTGGGGTTGCAAAGTCCCAGTGCATTACTGCTGGCTCTTCTGGCATATTCAATTGTGTTCCAGTTGGAAGCAGATATTCGGTTGCAAAGAGCTGCTGAGTCAGCACAGATGGGCTCTGTGGGAGCTCATGAGTGAGGGTAGAGGATGGTTTGAAAGGGTTTGATTGATTCTTTGAAGGTGCAACTAATGAATCCGAGGTCCTTCTTGTATCGGACACGTTATGTTTTGAAACTGAGTAGAGTTGAGCTGAGTTGAAAGACGTTAAAAAGCATTGTAAAGCTGAAGGGAACTGATAATTCTCTGCGGGTTCTCACTACTAAGTGACATATATACATAAGATCATTTTGAAACCCACTGTTAAAAAATAAATATTGAACATTATCCAAGCACTGTTGTTTTATGGGATACATATACACAGAAGATAGAGACATGAAGATGGGAACTATAATTGTAACTGAAGAAACCTTCCTTTGCTATTATGCATAAGTGTCTTATGTTACATATTATAAATGTGTAAAGTTGGAGGTTTGCATTAGAAGCAAAAAAAATTTGATTTGCTTTGCATATTGTTTTTTTGCACCATTTGCAATGTATTAACTAAATCATTGTGAAAAAGCCTCCTGAGGATAAGAAATGATGAATCGACTTCGATCTGGCAGCCGTGTCCACTTAAATTCTTGATGGCCGAGAGAGAATGGGCGTACGCTGAGACGAAAGAAGCACAATAACAATGCAGTCATCAGTGGGCTGGTGTATGCTTTCGTGGTATTAGGGTTTCTGAAAGGGTAAAGACTTGCTGCATGTGCAGTGATGTCATCCATCGAGGAGAGGCTTGCAGATTTACAGCCAGATGTCCTGAGACATTTTGCTTTAACCCCACCTTCTGGATTCACCAGGCAGGGCCTAACTGACTGATAAATCAAGCCTTTCCTTAATTAGCATTAACATTTTAGGTTAGATTACATTAGTCACTTAATGTGATCTATGTCATTACCAGCACCTGGGTACAGCATTGCCATTGATTTATACAGGATAATATACTGATTAGACTTTCTTTTGTATATGTGGATAACAAGTTATACGTAGTTATACATGTATATGACAGCATTTTCAATCCTTCCTTTCATTTATGTAACAAAAACATGCTGCAAATGAGGAAGTATGACCCGCTCTTGGACCTGAGCTGGCTTTCTGCTGACACTGATGGAGAGATGCTTTGTCCAACAGCAGATATCTGGGACACGTCTTCTGCGCTTGTTAGCATTCTTTACATTCCCAAAAGCACAAGTTCAAAGTTGCATTGAGGTGACTGGAAGCAAAGATAATACTCGATAACAAACAACTGGGAAAGGCTGCGGGACAAGATTAAATTCTCAATTTCACCTCGAGTTTCACAGCTGCTTTAACCAAACATGCAATGAGCTGTGGGCTTGGAAAGCACCATCACTACTTCAACTTAAAACATATATGCATCTGTGTGTGCGCAGATTTACTATGTATTTATCTGTCTGCATCATATTTGCGTGACCTTTTGTTTTTGATCTTCCTGAGATAACTTACTGTTCAGATTTCACAGGACGAGCCTCAGGGACTTTTTCAGAGATGCTCAAGAGAAAACTGATCTGGGTTTTCCTGCATCAAAAGAGGTTTCACATTCCTCTGTTTTGCCCCACTGTGTTATTTTATTTCTTGGTTTCATTGTCGTTCCTGAGAAATAAGACACTGAGGTCTGTCCTTGTAACCAAAAACAGTTCTCATCAATATTTATATACCTCTTCATAAAATAGTTTTCAAATAATTTACTGACTGAACAATATCCTGTTTATACAGCTAAAAGGAATGTAAGCTAAAACACGAGGGCAGATAAGGTCTATACACAGTCTAATACCTCTTATTACTTCCATTTCAATCTCTATGAGGTGCAATAATGTTCTTAGTGTCCATTAAAACTATCAGACATACTGGAACATTTCCCCCATGGGAGCTGTGGAGCAGTCAGCCTCTGTCCCATGTGATGCTACCGAAAACACTCCAGACAAAAGCTTGACTAATCCAACCCAGTGATGTAACACTGTGTGTCCACTGTTATTGATTTCCAACTTTTAAAAGACAAATTAGATCACAATTTGAACCTATGAATTTGCACTGGGTTCATAATCAAAACCCATCAAGCAAATCTAATGTATTTTGAGCACAAATTGGTTTTAATTAAAGTGATTATTTCCTTCCTGATGCTGATTTCAGTCGTTGCCTGTCAGCCAATTGTTGCAATGGCTGTTTCACGTGGGGGACGCAGCGGCCTCATCAATGTTAACGATGTGCGTGCTGTAATAATGGCTCGAGATAAAACAACATGCAACAACATGTGACTTGTGATTGATTTGTGAAAATGTTCACTGTAATCAATCCTTTCCAAGTAGAGGCTGTTGACACAAGGCTGGACACAAAACAGACATTTCAGTGTTGATTGAAACTATTGTTGATTGAGTCTGGAGCAAAAACTTTATCTTGTACTTTATTACAGAAGTCAAAATACAATTAAGCATGAGATGTGCAATATTTTGTATTGTGTCTGAAAGTGAAATTTCAAATAATAAACAAAATAGTCCCTGTATTCTTAAGTAGAGCTGAAACAAGAGAAGTTATCCACTAATTTGGTTGATTTTATTATTTTATTATTATTATTATTTTACAACTAAAGTATTAACCACTTTCTGGTTCTTGAATGTGAAGATTTGCTGATTTTCTTTTATCTTATATAACAGTAAATTACAGTAATAGGTAGTTTTAGATGGTGGTCAGACTGATGGGAACAGTTATTCAAATGATGAAGCTACAGTATAGTAAACTTCCTTGGTGCTGTAATGCTCCTTCCTTTTGTTTCCACCTCACTGAAACCACACCCTGGTGCTGCTTTGTTCAACCAGCTCTGCTGAATATTCACATATAGGCGGGGTCAGGCTCAGTGGACTTAGTTATACTAGTGCATTTATTCAGGCCTTTAGAAATAGCACATGGGCAAAAAAAAAAAAATCACAGGCTTGTGGACACAAACACTTTCTTGTTCATCAATGTCTGTTTGTGCCCATTTTTCTTTTTTTTCCTAATACTCTGTCTGACTCTCTCTGTCTTACACAGTGAATCCATCTGCTGAAGGGGGATCCCACCCAGACCCGGGGGGATATGAGGGGAAGCAGGGGGGGTTAGGCTTATTAATGGTGAAAACTGTGAGGAAAAAAAACAACAGAGAGAGAATTTTACATGACAACCAGCTCAGAAATCAGAGACAAAATCTGTCTTACTGACATTACCTATTAGGGCATAAAGCAAGCTCACAATAATGTTTGTGTGAGCATGTTACTTACCACGCTAATGAATACGCATCACTGACATTAAGCGCATAATGGCTCCATTGAAAACACTGAGGGGCCATCAATGACCTATTTTAAACCTCACAGACTGTATGGCTACAGGCCCTGGACTACTTGGGAAGAGAGCAGTCTCATCTCTTTCACTTGGCCAAAAGACAGTTTGTTAAGACCAAAGCACAAAGCCAAAGAGTGAACAAAATGCTTGGAGTATGAACTATATGTATGTGAGCAATATGGACTGTACCAAATGATTCATGCATGAAAATGGCATTTGGGTCTTGTAGATTAACACAGTCTAAGATTGTTTTACTGTTAAAGATGACGTCACCAGTAGCAGCTATTTAGTTCAGGTGACAGAGACTTCCTGCTTTTCTTTACATGTGCACCCATCTGGGGATAACTCACACACTGTTAATCCAGCTGGTGCCATCTGGCCCCTGAAAACACACACACCCACACACATAACCACAAAATATTGAGCTCTATGTGTCAGTGAGTCTGCAAGATCTTCAGGCCCATTCAGGTCTGTGGTGTATCAGGAATTAAACAGTGATGAATGCTGATATGATGGCTAAGGTGAAAGCAGCCAGGTCGGCCTGTTAAAGCCGAGACAGTGTTGGTAATGACACTCTCCAGAGGCTGCAAGCTGAGCACTCGAGCTGGGAGTGGCACCTTAGTGTGAGCACTGAAGCAATGAATAATGGTATATCCCACTCCCTGAGGGGAAGATGTCACCAGGACACATTTAACAAAACCTCTTCTGAAATGGCACATGGGTGTAAAAACATAAGGACACACACTGACAGGCAACTCAAATGAACTACAAATTGGAACTAGATTAAGTAAAAGATTCAGCAAATGCTAATAAACCTCAACAGATATGTAATCCAGGAATAGGGATCACGCAAGGTCAACCAGGGACCCCGATGGTGGAGACGGTCTGTTTCTCAGTCTCACATTCCTGTCATTCTGGCTGCAGAGTCTTAGGACCCGGACAAAGAGGAAGCATCCACACGTCTGGCCTGATGACTAACACACCCTGAACTCACATATGAAGATCATATGAGCACACAGTCCAGCTTCAGGTCAGCCGCAACACTGTGGCCCAGATCAGTCCTAAAAAATGTGATGCCGCGTTAACCCAGCGTTAGTCTTTTTAAATCCCACTGAAAGCAATGAAATATTTTTAGACCAACAACATCTGTGGTATTCACTTATATTTAGACAATAAATAAGAAGACGGCATGTCATTCCTTTCTCAACCTCTGACCTGCTGCTGTGAATCTTGCTGTGATAGATTGTGTTTCCGTTGGTCAGTCACCCCCTTCCCCTCCAACAACACATGGCTGACTTCTCACACTGCAAGCATTCCCATCACTCAACACAGAAACATCATAAAATATGTTGAAGTGGATGAGCTCATATGTCCCCTCTCACACATTTTTTTTTATAAAGCTGTACTGTTAACACAAAACACACCATATGATACAATATAGCGCAATTCTTCTTTACTATAAAGTGGGACATGGCAAGTGATTTAAATAGTATTTTGTGTAATAGTATTATCTTGATGATTGAGAACCAAAGCACCATAATCAAACTTGAGAAATAGCTGAATATTTTGATGTTACTGTCCTAAAATGTTGACAAACATATTCAGAGATCCAGGAGCCACAGAACAGCATTAGCAATTTTTTAAAGTTGTGTTTGCGTCAACCTGAGAAATTTAAATTCACTCTCCTTCCTGCCCTGTGTTACTCTATTGTTTGGTGCTGGACAGGTAGTGCATCAACTCAATGCTGATGAACGTTGAAGAATGTTGCTGGCCGTAATGCCAAAGGACAATTCTCTGTGGGTTTGTCACTGACACTACCTCCACTTTGTATGTTGTCCTTCTTCGGATCTACGGTGAAGGGCCCCAGTTAAGGAATAACACAGGGCCTTGGATTGCGGTTGGTATGACAGATGTGTGGCAAAGCCTGGGTGTGGAAATAATGTCATGTGTCTTGATCCTATGGACAGAATGAGTCCTTGGGCCATACTTTGTTCCTCCCCAAGGCCCTGATCCTAGAGACCTGTAGCTAAGCTAGTTTGGAGCTAATGGTTGCACCGTTCATCCGGTTTGTTCATTGCAAATGTATTCTGCAAAATAAGAGCAGTACTGGAAGCTATTTTTTGATCTACACTGTCCAACACAAGACATTGTGTTAAAAGCTATTTTTTTTAAACATCCATCGCCACCTAACTCTCTCGGTCTCTGTCTGTCTCTCTCTCACTCTGTCTCGCTAACAGGATTTCCTCCAGACACAAAGACCACCATGCACTGCCAAACAGATAAGCTCAGGCCAATGACTTGTCACAAGGAGCCCATTCCTGTCATTCTTAATTTATTACAAAAGGTGTTGATCCCACAGTCCTGTGATGAAACACATGTGTACAAACAATTAACTCTCTCTCTATAATATGTGAAGGAACTACTCCCTTCACGTATCATAGCTCAGTGTTAACCAAAATAGAGAGGAGATTAAACATGTACACTTCATCAGTAATGGCTTATGAGGAATTTGATGTGCAGTTTAATGTACTGATGTGATTTTTGCATACGCTTTGGCTTTAAAAAGTACGTTCTTGGCTTTAAGGTGTTCTTGCAAACAATATGTGATCCCCTAAATAATTTAAAAATGCTTGCTGTTGCAGACACAAAACACAGAGAAGTGTCTGGTATAGTTTAAAGTGGTAGCGTTGATGGTTTTGAGGGGAAAAAGAAGTGTTCTTACCTTCCCATAGTCAGTGGTGAGGACCAGGGACAAATCATCATAAGAGCTGACGGTGGAGGGGAGGAGCTGCTCTTTGTGTCTCAGCCAGACACGGGCCCCCTGCAACACAATAGCCACCAAAAACCATTAGCATCTGGACACAGGGCTCATACTGAAGTCATCCGTTTCATAAGAAAGTACTGGACATTTGCATTCCAAACACATTTCTAATCTTAGCTGATGGTATTGACACATATGTTGCTCATTACTAGAAACCAAGTAAGACAAAGGTCAAACCAGAAAAAAAATTATTCCTGGCCATATTTAGATTTATTGTGGAAGTGCCAGGTGAGCAAGACTATAACTGTTTAGTTAGAAGGGTCAGCAGAGATTATTGTAGAGAAGCAGAAATGATGCCCTCTGTTTTTTTTTTCTCTCACAGTCTTTTTCCATTTTCCCTTTTTCTCAGCGTTGCTCACCACTCTTTGCCACATAGCTATTGCTCACACCGCACCAGGCTGGCTCAGTTATCCTCTTATTAAACTGTCATTGACTTTTGAGGAGAAAAGTCGTTTGCCAGACCTGCATGCTGAGGGTGTGGCTGAGACTAAAACTACCACTCATACAAACTCAGTAAAACTGTCAGAAGGCTTTTGGTTTTCTTTGACTGTTGGGATAATTTACTCCATGAAAGAGAAGAGAAATGGTCCTAAATTAGCGTTTGCCACTCAAATCAATCAACAAAAATGTTTCTCTCCCTGCCAGCCTTTCTACTTTTCTATATTTTATATATTATATATATTTCAAACGGGGCAAACTACAGCATAGTCACCGTTTTCCCAGATCAGACCCTGGTTCCATAAAGAGACTAACACCAACACTAAGGGCTGATCTGGGCAACCTGGTCTCCTGTGTTTGTGGATCTATGTGAAGTCACTGACTTCCCCTGAAATGTTTGTTAGCAACTCAGTAAGCAGGAGCAATAACAGGAATCTGAGGCTGATTGCTCAGACAGACGGTGGTTTCCTTACAGTGGTGGAAGATACATTTATAGTTGAGAGCACTTGTCCAGTCTTGTAAATCTTTCAGGGTGACTCAAAATTGGTCAGAGTCAAAAACAACAACAACAACAACAACAACAAAAAATGGAATGTAAA
This sequence comes from Rachycentron canadum, assembly GCA_038496675.1. Taxonomy (NCBI): domain Eukaryota; kingdom Metazoa; phylum Chordata; class Actinopteri; order Carangiformes; family Rachycentridae; genus Rachycentron; species Rachycentron canadum. Next base: position 13,736,881 of record CM076658.1, read on the forward strand.
ATAGATGTAAGTTAACAAAAAAAGCATCAAATGGATCTATGATCTTTAAAAGGTACATTTTATTAATAAAGTAAGTATAGTAAAAAATAATGTAACCAAATTGGACATTTTGGTTTTAAAGAACAAAACAACTTCAATGTACAGTGTAAAGAAATGTAGCCTGAAAGTCACCCTCTCTTGTAAAAAGCCTGTTTTTGATCAACCTAACACCAACAATTATCAAAAATGCCGCCATTGAGGTGGCTGGGGAAAACACAGAGCAAAAGGGAATTGTGTGTCCAACAGAGCATAAAACTGGAGAAATCAATATGCATGGATTCCTCTAGGAAACCTTATACAAGGTCACTACTTCCAGACATCAATCCTTATTAAGTATTAACAACAGGCTGCCACGTGTGGACACATGCTCAACATTCACGATGCACAAACGCGTTTGCTACCAGGACAAAGATCAAGATGCTTTCCTTTAATACACTAGATGTTTACATGAAATCCATTCTGCTGAGTTAGAGACAAAGAGGGAATTAGTCCAACATAAAGAATTATTCTCAATCCATTAGATTAATTTATTACTTAACACCAGAGTGATGACTGGCCTGTAGTCTCTTTATTTTCTGAGTAAGGCTTCCTTACTCACAAAAGCCCAACCAGACAAATCTAAAAACCTACTTCCATCATTAAGCAGTTTTTTTTTTCTTTTCCTCTTTCAGTCGGCCAGTGGAGCACAGCTAAATAATGTGGCTCTCTCAAACCACAGGGGACAGCGGTGAGTGGGGTAAAGAAAGGGGTCGTGTAAATTAGGGGAGGGTGAGGGGAGAGAGAGAGGAAGGGGGAAGGCTGCAGACACCTGATAATGTCCCGCCTCCCATTGTCTGGAAAAAGAAGTAGACAAACACCAGGACACAAATATAACAGAGGTATTCACATACACGTGGTCCAGCATTAAAACAGTTTCCATCGGAAATGAGACGTTTGTGACAACAACACTGGTGAACAACTGTGCCTGCCTGGTACCAGTTTGGCATGCATGGACCGTTCAGTGAAAAGCTGCTTCACATGAGTTCACTGAAGTCCAGTGAGCAGATTAATAGTGCTTACTCTATAGATTTTAAGAAGATCAGTTGCTGTTATGTAACTGGAAATCACAGGGGCTTGAATTCAGCAGAATATTACCAGTGCTCTTCATGTTGTGGAGGTTTTTTGGGTTTGTAACTGGAACAGTGGAGCTGACAAACTCAAGAAACCTGCAAGGAGTAGGTTGTAATAATAGGTCATTACATTATTTGTTAAACAGAGTAAGACAACAGGCAAGCCATGACTTGGAAAGCAGGGGGATGGCTCATAACACTGTGCATCCCAGAATTACTTCTATTAAGAAATTTCAGTGACGCAAAATAGCAAAGGAAATATTTTTCCAAGAACTTAGTTCAGTTGCTGAGTCAAGCGTTGGATGTTTTCCATCATATGAACAGACAGCATGCTGTAACTCGCATAATAATGGTTCATTGAGAACACTAAGCTATATGTAAACTAAAAGTCAGCAACAAACTGACCCATAAAGACACTAATGCTGGCTTGGCTTGCTGCACCAGTGTCTGCACAGTGACTTGCTCTCTGGAGATCTGCCCACCGGTCTCTATAATTACATTTGCACAAAAACAGCTACATCGGTACTGGAACAGATCATTTTTTAAGTTCACATTTGTTTTTTCTTTTTCTTTTTTGGGGGCATAGATGTTTTTAATTCAGCTGAACATTTTAACAGATCTGTATTTTTTTGGCCAAAATCCTGCAGCAGTGTAATTCAGAGACATAAATAGAAATAGAACAAACAAAAAAACCCACTAATAAGATGTTGCACCCTTAATGTACGTGACAGTTAATGTATGTATGTATGTTTTTTAGCTTGCATTTCACAGATTTTAACTCCTCAAAATTTACACAACTGACACAAAGCGATTACTTCATCTTGTCAAAGTTAAAGTCAGCTGAAATGTCATAGTGTGTCATGAGGACCAGTAGCTGTGGGGAATGTTAAAAACAATAACAACAACAACAAAAAACACAAACCATTTTGACTAAATGTCAACATGCATTTGTCAGGAAAACTATCAGCCAATGAAATTTAAGGTGGTCTGAGTGTTGCGGTTCTCCAGCAACTAGACGGCTCAAGAAAGCCAACACCAGATGTGGTTTGTCCATTCGTTTGTGTCTTTGTATGTGAGCACGTGTGTGTCTAAAGACTCTGAAGCCAGAGGCTATAAAGTCAGGATGAATTGTCTCAGCAACAGATGGTCTCACTAAAACTCCCCCCCACCCCCCCGTCCCCTCCATCCTCAGGAGCTTCGTCACTGTGTCAGGACAAAGGCAGCCACCTCTGACTGAGAGCTCAGAACTTAACCAGGCAGAAATATCCCAAACAAAGGCCAACTGGGACGCAAAGCAAATCAGCATCAAGACTTGAATCACTTGTGGTGGCACAACTGACTACACTCAATAAACTACAGAAACACTATGTGTATAATAATCATCAGAAAAAAAACTGTGCTTGGTAATGTAGCACTGTCTTCACAGGGTTTAATTATCAGGTGTCATTTAACTTCACTCTTGTGCCTCTGGTAACCAGATGTTTTAATAGCCCCACTAAAAAAAAAACAAACAAACAAAAAAAAAAAAAACCCACACACACAGCTGAACTGCTGCCATGACATTTCCAGCTAAGTCTGATTTCAAATTCTTAATGCTGCATGTCACTGAGCATGTGTAGCACTGCTGAGGCTGAACCGACTGACAATGGTGATCTGATCCACTGAAACGGGCAACGCAGTCACGTCCCATCATGCTTTCTGACACAGAAACCACTCGGGCTGAATGATGCGATTGCAGAGCTGGAGGCTTGAGTTTCTGCTGCTTGTGTGATGACATCCAGCTCAGAGGTTTGCTAATGAACGGGCCTTAAATATTTAAGGGCATACACAGTACAAGGTGCCAAGGCTCTTTCTCTGCTGTTTGGCACAGCATGTTGGTATCGGGTGATCGGATCAGCCAGGACAAAAGAAAGCTAATTAACTCAGCCTGACTTGGACACAGTTGAACAATTAGTTATGATAAGCTAATTTATTGGGTCATAGTCTGGTTTCAGGGCGAGGTGGGTGAACGCCCGCCCAGAGGACAGCAGTGAGTGGCTGATGGTTTTGCAGTTAGGGCCGTCTGCTGGCCAGCACTGACGCCTGGCTGAGGGATGAGCACATCCAGCTGGACTACTGACAATCATCTCATTTGTTGTGGAGGAGAAATGTAACAGGAACGTATCCACCAGAAGCACAAACAAATGCCATCCAAAAGCAATTCGAGCTGTTTCCGCTTTTACTTGTAATTGTCCAATTTCCTGTGTTCATTCATGCAATCTTGTTTCTCTAAGATCAGTGTAAACTCTATCTTGTCAATGACCTGTTGAATCCCATTTAGAAACAGATGTTCAGAAACACATCTCACATTCTGTACGAGTTCTCTTTCAACACCACACAAATGCCAAGATGTGCAAGAATTATCACATGAATAGAGAGGCGTAAGGCCAAGTCACTAGCCCTTTGTGACCCCACTCAGTGTGCCTGGACAGATGTGCAGTGCTGGACAATGAGTGGCTTGGTGACCTACATTTAACAAGGTCAAACAGCATATTGACGTTCGCCTTCATGTTTCCATTAGAAACAAGTAATAACGCTAACCCTAGGTAAAAAAATACCTATAGTGTTCACTTAAAAATACCCCTTTCCTGATAAGACAGTTCCCAAACTCGCACCACTTTGGAGTATGGGAAAGAAGACAAAGAAGACACCCATCTAATAGACTGAAAAACACATCAGAGTTGTTATTTTTCATTTCACATATTAGGCTTTTTAGTTCTGGTGTAATGGCTTTATATAGAATAAAAAAAATTACAGAAATGTTTGTCCACAGCAGCATTTCAAAGCCAGGCAACAATGGAGTAATGTATTGCTTTATCCATTAAAAAAGGAACCTAAGCCAAATTCAGGGACTGTAACCAAATCTCCTGAATGCTGAGTGAGTGGAATGAGGAGAAATCCGCCAAGTAGCTGGTGAGATTAAACAAGCAGGCTGAGCACGGCTGGGAGGGGAATCTGGGCAAAGGTCTTTGACCACAAGATTTCCAGTGAGGCAAAAGCTATACATCCTACAAACACTAAAACCTCAGCTGAAAGTTACTGGAAATAATTATACGTGACAGGCCGGGAAGACAGTTATTTTTTATCCAGTTACCATAATATTTTACTTTGTCTTTGTCAAAATGTTTTAAAAATATGAAAATGAAAACTGGTTCACTGAATTTAAATGTATTCATATGTTTTGTGCATGTATGTGTGAAATTAATTCTGCTGTGCAGCTCCACTGGGCCAGTCAGGGGTTAAGTGCCACTCTCCAAAGCTCTTCAGCAGCGGTTATTGAGGGAAAGGAAAACTGTTTCATTTGCTCTCTTGCGCAGATTTTCCAAGAATTTAGTCTTGCAGCTCTCATCTAACACACTGGCTTTTGTTACCATCAGGTCGCCATCATCAGGCAAAAAAAACAAGTCAACAGCAATTCAATACCAATGCACCTCTGCACGCCCCTTTACATTTTCTTGTTTCTTTGTTTCGTCGCCACCGCTGTTATGTCTGCCTGGTGCACATGGTGCAGCCAGTGGAGCAGGGCTGGTGACCAAGGGGAGAAATCAGATGATTAAAAGCAACCTCTAGCATCTGTGCTGGAAGATGCATGAATTAATGATGGAGGGAGCAGCTGATCAGAAATTAGCTAATGGAGGAGGAAGAGTCCCATAGGGAACCGGGTTTCCCCCAGTCTGTTGTGGAGGGGAGGGGCACAAGAGGGGTGGAGGATGCAGTTCATCATTTGTTCCTCTACTCCAAGGAATTGCCTGAGCCCCCCGCTGAGGAAGCTAAAAACAGACTTAAAGTGGGAAGGCCTGAAGGCAGCTGCCTTATCAGACAACCAGACATGAAGCTCAGTAACTCGGTGATGTCATGCATCAGTTTCATAAACAAATGCTGTTTTTGTTAAAGCAGAAGGTCTGTAAATCATTAAATTATAAATGGAACTGTGTCACTAGGTTAATAGAAAGCCAACATGTGCGATGCAGCACCCATTTGTAACATTATTACAGTTCTTTGATGTGTTTTACTTAAGATTCTTAATTGAACATTATCATTTCAGTGGATAAGGCAAGTGTGTGAAGGTTTGTGTGTTGGTGCATGTGCTCATGTGTGATTGTATCTTTGTCTGTGTTTTGTAGTGTGTACAGTATGTCTGTTGTCTGTCTGTGTTGGGGGGGTTAGACAGAACCTCCCCCATCATCATTTGATGGTGCAAATCTGTCGCTGTTGCTATTGAGTGTATTGAGGAGAATTTGCATAACAAATCATGTCTTCAGGAGCACGACAGAGAGAAGAGGAACACTTGACACTCTGCCCACTCTACTCCTGGCACAGTGTCCTGCTTTACATCCTTATCCTGTGTGAACATATTTACAAACCTCCATTCTTCCAGAGTGATCAAAGTATTAGTATGATCCTGTGCACGGGGTTATGACACAATACAAACGGTTAAATGATGTGATCACTGCAGATTTGAGTGGATTTTCAGCAAAGCTTTATGATATAGAATATCTACAGAGCTACCAGCCATTCCTCCTCCATTCTGTGATCCTCATATCTAACCCTCTCTATACTCATCTGTGGACTGGGCCACACAGTAGGAATCAGAGATATTCCAGGAATGCTGCTCAGTCAGGGCTGTCAGGGAATGAGGACACATGTGTCAGACATCACTGAGTAACCAGGCTCCTGATACGCTGTCTTTCACCTTCACTTGTATTTACGCTGTCCCAGGATGATTGTTCTGTTTTTACTGGGGATCCTCCTGTCTTGGTTTATAAATTTGGACACGTTATATTGCTGGAACAATTAAATGTTTAATCAGATGACTTAAAACCAATAGGCAATTAATAATTTAAAAAAAAAAAGCACAATTAAAAAAGTAAAAGAGAGAGTGTGAAAGAGGGCTAACATGTAGAGTCCAGAAAACGTGGTACATTCCCCCTCATGTGAGTCTCATTATGTCAGTGTATCATCGCACAAAAAGCCTCAGGCCTGACCACACACACACATACTCTTGTTTAATGAAACAGACTGGGAATGGGTGGGAACACTAACAGGTCATGACTGTGGATTGTGCCATGCTGTGTTGTTCGCTTCTGTTACACACCAAGGTGCCAGTTAGACTCTTCAGGCAATAGCAGTCAAGGATCATGAAGTGCGGGATGTATACGTAAACCCAGCAGGGTGTTTGTCCTGAAATTACAACTGTAGCAGTAATCTAATCACAAGAGAGTCAACAACGTTACCATTTTTTATATATTTTTACCTTGGGCTATATTCCCTTGTGTTGTTGCAGTGTGTTTAACCTACACTCAGAGGATGGTTTAAGTTAGAGGCACACATACGCCATTCTGTAATAGGCTGCCTCCGTGTGCAATAATCATAGGGAGCTAAAAAAAGGAAAGTCAACATCTGGCCTGGGAACAGTAATCACAGGTTGGCTGTTATTAAACTGCCAGACGAGACCTCTGAACTGAGAGGATTTAAGCTACACTCATTACCAGCTCACAGTGTCTGTCAGGTAGGGCATCCAAGGTGAAGGCCAACAGATAGTTATTGTGTGAGACAAACAAGAACTTTAATTTTCCCGGGTTAAGTATCCCGGACAAATACTCAGCACACAAATCTGCTTGGACTGATCTGGTTTAGAGTCCATCTTTACCTGCTGGAGATGTGCATGGGTATTACTGAGATGCGGAGACGAGACAGGACAGCGTACCTGACATGGCAACGTGAGCCAACCACAGAGACATTCTGTCAGACTCTAGTATGAACAACTTATCATTCAGAAACCTCTCTGGTGACAGACAGACAGCATCATTTGACTACAAATGTTGAGATGTTAAGGGAATAGTTTTATGTTTTGAGCACTAATCATATTTGCCTTTTAAGCCAAGCAATGATGAGTGATTGATACCATTTTTGTGCCTGTATGTAAATATACAATATATGTAAATATATAATATAAATATACAGATGTTATGCTTAGGTTATCAAGAAATACTCCAGCACAAAACCCCTGTAAAACATTGATTTGCAGTCTTTATACTTTGTCTTACATCCATTAAAAGGTCTCAATTTTTTCTCCGCTTCAAACATGACTTCTTTCTGGGAGTGGGTGGTGGTGATGATCGCCTACCAAGAGCTTCACCCATCATTGCGTTTGCAATGACAATATCATTTGACCAGCACTACTTCTTCATGGCACTTCGGCAGAAGAAACAAAGTTACAGCGAGAGATGCTAAACACGAGTTAGCATTGGCATTACCTTCCCCCATTGGAGACAGATCTTGGTGAGAAAAAAAAAAAAAAAAAGCTTGATGTTGAACTTCTAGTCTTCTAGCTTGATGTTGAACTTATTAATGATGGGTTTTGTTAACTTTGGAGGCAATAAGGTCAGCTGTTTCTGCACACTTCCTGTCTGCTACGCTAAGATAACTCCTGGATCCCGTTATTAATGAGGGGTGTTGAACTTGGCAAGAATGTGAATTAGCGTAATTCCCAAAATTTGAAAGAATTTCTTTAATTCATTCACAAGTGTTGACAATGGACTAGATTGAACATGAAAATAAGTGGCTCTCTCCTGAAAGTCATTTTCCTTCACTCTGTTGGATTAATCGCTCATTTACATTTCTGTGTCCCTGTTGTTCTTACACTGAAGACAGCGAGTACATAAAACCATGAGCTAATGTTTGTACAAGTCCAGACTTAACTCTCCAGGTCTGTACAAACATTTCTTTCACTTTAAATTCACAGTGTCTGGGGTTGTTCTCTTTCATCGTGATTTTATTTACATGACAAATTAGTGAATCACCCAAGTGCTCTGAGGTGATTTATATTTCAGAAAATGACACACCCATGATTGCCCTGAGCCACACACATGCACACATGCACACACACAGATGCATGAAGAGCAGGAAGGATGGGCGTTTAGGAGTAGGCTCAACGTCATGATTTTTACAAGCAGTGTCTTGTGTGAACATACTGCCTACAACAACCATACTATACTATTGTCTGTTATTGACAGGGTATATTTTGACACTTTTAAGATGGAGATGATCTTATATTATGAATTTTAATATAATATTTGTACATGTGAAATTGAGAACTGTAACATAATTCCCTTGAGGGATTAATAAAGTATTTCTGATTCTGATTTACACTTTGGTTTTTGTATATATGAAAGAGAACTGGTAAGCATTACTTTTGTACCAGTTGGCTGATCTTTGCACTGCTTTGTGCTGAACCATGCTAACCATCTGATTCATCCAGGTAGGTTTACCGGACAGATTAGAGAATGTAATCTGTTTTCTCATCTAACTTTTGGCAAGAAAGCAAATAAGCGCGTTTTCTCAAAATGTCAAATAACCATCAGCAACTTGATACAGCATACGTTTGTCCAGGACACGCTTCTGTCCTACATTATTTGTTGTGAGTGTTACCTGTGGAAAGATGAAGGCGTTCCTCTGGTCTAATCACTGCAAACATTGAGGACTTGGTAATGAAGCAGGTTAAAGCTTAAATCAACAGCATGGTGCCAGCAGGAGGTTATCACTGCACTGACCTCCCTGTGGGTCAACTTGCTGATAGACACGGGTCAGGTTACTGATTGAGGATCAAGGAAAGAAAACAGAGGCCAGCAATGCGAAACAGCAATATTTAGACAATGACCCAGCAGTAGATTAGTTTCAAAGTTGGTCAGGCTTCAAGTGCAGAAAAATGGTTGTCATTTCAAATTCGACAATGACCGGTGGTTTCCAAACCTGAGTCACTTCCCCTAATACTGAAAAACTGTGTTATTGAGAGAGGATTATCCATGTTATTTGATGTGTGGTCAGACAATGGCTATTGGCAATTAGTCCCAGTGCTCTTGTGATAGATTAAACCACCTCCAGACTGTACCAAAGCTGCAGGAGTTCTGCTGACGCACACTTAAACCACTGCCTTAATAATACCTCCCTCTGTTTGTTCATAAACAGCCAGCGCTGTTAATTCACCACAACTTCAGGACTCTCAGCAGCACTGTTTGAAAATCCCCTAGTTTGATAAAGCAATAAAGCACAAAGAAACCCACTTCAAGTTCATTACAAGTTAAGACAGCTGCTTAGAAATGATTCACAGGAATGCAGGACCCATTAGCCATTTTTGTAGTTTTCCTTCCTTCCTTCCTTACATCCTAATTTAATTTTGTGACATACTTACTCCTTACTTCTTTAGCTGTCTGCATGGCTGGAGGTGAATAGCCATGATCTCAGATTGTCTGCACTCTTAAGTGGCAGCTGGAGGAAGTGACAACTGGGTATAAAAAAACCCTGCCATCGCAAGAAAAAAAAAAAAAAAAATAGCCCACCACCAGGCGCATCAGACGGGCCTTTCTCACGTTACCATTTTCACCACAGAATGCTTACGGAGCATATGGATCCATGGCACCAGCTTCAAAGAGCCAGACATTAGCAGCACAGAGAGCTGTGAGGGATGTTTCAGGATAGGGAGAGTGTGTTTGTCTGTGTGTGTGTGTGGGTGGTGATGGTGTGAAATCTAAAGCCTTGCCCACCGGCACTCTGAATGAGGGCGGCCATGACCGGGAATTTCGGGGGTCAGGGCTGGGAATTTGGGATTCCTTCTGTCAGAGTACCTCTGAGAGGATGGTATTTGGTGTGTAATGTAAGGAAGGAGTTAACGGGTGTGGAAAGGTCCTCGTGTGGCTTTACAGTGTGCAGCAGCTGCTGCTATAAAGGAACTGATTACCAAGTTTAGAAATGCACATAGCTGGGATTCAGCTTCTGCAACAGGAGGTTTCACAAAGACATGAAAAATTTAATTGGTGCTGTCATGTGTGATAATGTGTGTGATCTCAGAGTCTTTTCATCTGTGAAAAGATAAAAGAGGGAAAGAGAGATTAATCTGTTCTGTAACAGAGACACACACACACACACACACACACACACACACACACACACACACACACCTATTTGTGGGACTAAAAAGTATAATGTTCAGGTTCCCTGATATATGGAAGTCTAGGATGACCAAATCCAACAGCCTCACAAGATTTGGCACACTCCAAGTATTTGTGTCTGTTGGGTGACATCCATTCAGAGGACGGATTGGGTGTGGAGTAAAGGCAGCATTGAGGGTTTTATGGTGTTGTGTTAGCTCCTGAGAGGAAAGGCGGCGCCGATGGACAGGATGGGCTTTCTGGATACACGTCTGAGCGCACACCCTTGTACCTGTCACCCCTCTCTTCTCTACTATTATCTACGACCCCGCCACCGCCTTCATCATCAGTGCTAACAGTGACATGCACTGGGAAACCTGTCTCAAGAATTGTTCTTGGCAAACTGACCGGAGTTGCTTGATGCATGCAGGTCAGCGTTCATTTCAACAGACCTGATCTGCAAAGGAATCTGTTTAGTCAGCAGATTTGATGGGTTCATTTTAAAAGTTCAATCAATGCACTGACATCCGCATCCACAGATGTCAAGAAAAGATTGATTAACAGTAATTGATCATGCAATATTTATCCCATTGCACTTGATTTCAGAGTTGAGTTTAATCCTTGTCGCACTTCACTTCCAGAATTCTAGCTTAATTAAATCCTCAGTGGTAGCACAGTGGCATTCAAAACACTGGCTTCAGTTCATGACCCAATAGTCGCTGAAAAACCAGGGGCAGTCATTCATTTATTTAACACAGATGTGCATAGAGAAGTTAAACACCCTGCATTGATACACCTATACTGATTTGTCTTCCTGCAGAGCAGCAACAGTGGAAGAGTTTTAATTTCCGACTTCAAGGCTGCTGAGTTTTCTTCAATCATCATGTCTCAAAAAATATATTCAAATATTAGATATTCAACCCAATACAAAAGACCATAAGACCAAAGACTAGAATTTGATCACTAAGTCCTTTCAGTGTCTGTTCTGGAGGTTGTGATCATACAAGGCAACCTCGCTCAATTGACATATAATTGCAGATACTCAATTATTATTATTAGTTTTTTTTATTTACTACACAACTTTACTGCATAACTACATTCGATGAGAAAAATGGGGCCTGGATAAAGTCAGAAATCACTGGGGAAATCTGACACAGTTGGTCCAGGACAAAAGATACACATCAAATTACAACAATGATCTCTGCTGAGCTGAGCTGAAATAACAGCCTTCCTCTGTACAGAATATCACTCTAATAAAAATCAGATTATGAATCAAAATCCAGCTCACCCCAATCTGTTCGCTACATGGTTGCTTTATACAACAGAAGAATGAAATGCTTAGAGGTGGCATGGTTCTGACTATACGCACTTTTGGAAGCCGGTGACTCTCTTGGTCATTTTTTAAAAAGAGACATTACTCATGTGACCACCTTCTTGCCAAAGCAAGAATTCAATCATTTCTCTGCAATGTCATCTTTCTAGTGATGAAATAAACAGCATTGGACTACTGGTTTCTAAAATTCACAAATGGACACCAAAACACCAATCACTAAATTCCATCCATCCAAGACCCATTCCCACCTGAAAATGGGCGAGGGCAGGGTTCTCCGTGGACTGGTCGCCAGTTTATCACACAGCCCACATATAGAGACATAGAGACTCGCACACTCACGCCTACGGGCAATTTAGAGTCACCAATTAACCTAATGTGCAGGTCTTTGGACTGTGGGAGGAAGATGCAGTACCTGGAAGAGGGAGAATATGCAAACTCAACACAGGCCACCACAGTGCTGCCAATAGGTAATTATTAAACTAAATTAATAAGCAAATGGAAAATACATACATACATACTTCACATATTATAACTATGGTCAAAGAACATGCCAAAGAACAAATGACCTCATATATTATACTAAAGATATGTATCACTTCCTGTACTGGTTTGATAACTGTGAAGTGTAAACAAAGACAAAAAACTACTTTACTCATTTGAGATATGCATAAGTTACAACTTTAGACACTGCAAAGCAACTGGAAAAGAGAGTACAGAGTATGGAGCAACTCGCATAGAGAGAGAGCCACATCCCAATAAAACACTGAGTCACAGCACTGAGAGGCTGATGTTACAAGAGGTGATTGGACGGACCATTAGAAGAGGAGAGTCACCTCACTAGACACACACACAAACTACCACTCTTTCTGTGTGTGTGTGTGGGAAGGGGGGGGGGCAATGACAAATCAGATCTATAGCCAGTCTCTACATTATGTGAGTGTGTTGCTGTCTGGGCTGACTTAAAGATGACACATCCAGACCTACATGGACACACACTCAGCATTTACAGGAGTCTCTGCCACAGATCAACACCACAAAACACTATTAAAAAGTCTATCTGAGGGACAGAGAATGACAGCGATGCCTTCTCCTGAGTGCTTAGAGTCCAGTTTGTCAATAGAGACATTACGAGGGCAGAACTTAAGGAGGTATTTTTAAGGTCAAGCATGGCAGGAGTAGTCTTAAATGTAGTCCCCACTACAGCTGCATCCCGTGGACCAGCCCAGTGGATGAGAAGGCATCACAAACACGCCAGATTACTGTGTTGTTGTTTTTTTGTTTTTTTTTATGATAAAGTGAACTGACGCTTTCTAGAGGCTGCAAATTTTCACTGATCTGAAACCAGCCGGGCTCAGAAACGCGCACAGGACAACACGGTAAAACAAAACAAAGAGCCGCCGCGCTCCCAAAATACCGTGGAGGTCCCGACGAAAGCTGAGCGGCCAAACGCGACAGCGCTGGGTGGAGGCAGAAAGTAAACCGACTCACCTCTACAAAGAAAGTATCCATTTTAACCGGTGCCCGACCTCTCGTCCCTTTGTAGTCTGAGTTCAGGGTACCACAGCTGAGGAGGAGGAGGAGGAGGAGGAGAGGAAGCTGCGCTCCCAAATGATTTCCATCCGCTTCGTTAGAATTAAATGAAAAAAGTTATTTCTGTCCTCAAGCCCTTGTTCGGTCGACTCTATAAGTCAGAGGCGAGTCATTTGGTGGTCCTATTGTCGGACACTTGAGCGGTAGGTGTGTTTCCCTCCGGGTGAAGCGGCTGTGGAGCTGAACCGCTGCCTGTCCACTTATTTCAATGAACCCGGCACATTAAGCGGAGGGGAGGGGCCTGACCCCGCAGGCTCCTCCCCTCAGCATACGCCCTCTTTGTGTCCATTTCTACAAAGGCTCCAATCATCTGGGAGGATGTGCACTGTTTGCCCCTGTTTCAGATGCACATTATTGCTTATGTGAGACTATGTGAGGCACATTTAAGACAGGCGTAAATGTACAATCGGCTCAGTCGCTTTCAGCACAGAAGAATTCACTCCTATGTTACTCAAGTGTGCACAGTATGTGACTGGCTCATTATTTTGACTTCCTCCTTTGGGAAAAATAAAACTAGGAAGGAAGAGGAAGAGACAGATGGGGGGGGGGGGGGCAAGTCGGCTTTATTTTAGTCAATGATTGTTTACCAAGTGATGTGGGTCTCAGGACATGCACTTGTGTGTGTGTGTGTGTGTGTGTGTGTGTGTGTGTGTGGAGATAAATACTGAAATGAATGAAGTATCGATTGATCCAGTGGGTGAGACACTAGCTGGTGTATTAGCACCCAGGTAGAAATGCTGTGAACTGAAAAGCTTGGTATCAGATTCTTATTTATTCTCTGATTAAATTTAACACCACGGAAAACGTAATTATACACTGTATTTTATTTTGGCAAGGTTTTTATGTCTGATTTCTGTTTACCGACCAACTTCATATAAGATGTTTGGTTTATTTTCTAAGAGGGCATTAAAAAATGTATTTTGTTTTACATCCCAATCATTCTTTCGAGATCTTAAACCCTACATCATCCTCTCTAATATTAATGCAAACAGACCAACTATTGAAAAGGCTACCTCATATACTGCATGCTGATTTTAATATGACCTGAAAATACATTGATTTTTCCAGCATTTGACCTACAAAACTTTGACAAGGTGACATATACCACATCCACTAAGAAAGGGATAATTTTTAAGTCATTAGCTTTTAGCCTCTTTTAGCTCATTTGTTTTCTTTGGCACAAACGTCAAGTGTAGTGTATTGTTGAATTTCACGGCTCTCACCAACTTCATATAAAACCCCAGACAGCAGGTTCGCTAGCTCATACAAGCCTGGCGTAATGTTACAGCAAAAAGACAGAAGTACTGAAGCAAACAGTGGCTGTGGAGAGAAAGTTGAGCTCCTTGCACCCTAACTTTGCTGGGAATAGGCAGATACCAAAACAAATTGAACGTTGGACTTACATTGCTCTGATGGGTAAAGGTGAGGATTTTTGCCTTGCGGTGTTCATTGCACGTTTGGCCACTAGCTTTGTGCAATTAGTTATATATAGTCTGTATTTATTCAAAGAGGCAGTGGAGGCTACTTACTGTATAGACATTAGCTATAATGCGATATGCCTACATTTACTGTATGGTGGTTGTGTGTGCGTGTGTTCAGTCTCACAAGGGACTCCAGGGATTTACGATATTTCAGTGCAGCCTTGTATTTTGTCTCTTTCTAATGCAGCACCAAGGATGAACTACTCATGTCTCTACATTAATTTTATATGGAGTTGTGTCACTTCTGAAATTCACTTCATGTCCTCACAGAATACACAACATGAAACTGTTTGCTAACACATTTTAACTTTCTGGTGAAAAATGACTCCACACAGCTTCAAAGCTCAAACTGGCATCATTACATTTATTTCTCAGACAGCATTTAGAAGAGTTGTCCTCTGAACAGTCACAATTACCGACATGTTTTTTTGTTTTATTTCTTTTTTTTAAAAGGACAAATAAATCTGAGTGTACGTTATATTATACATTTTGTCCAAACTCACCAGATGGATCTTTACTGGTTGTATTTTAAACTCATGCAATAATTTCCACTGAAAAAGAGGAAATACACAAGTGTTTCAACCTGTGACCTTATGCCAGTAAGATCAGCACCCAATCTTGACCTGTGGATAACAGAGGATAGACTAACACAAGTTAATCTGTATGCAGTAGGCATGCAAGAAATCCAGCCAGGAAAATTGTGTTGTGTCTGTTATGTAATCAGTGTTGGCTGTACAGCCGCTAATAGAGCAAAGATAAAGGTTTGCAGGAACTAAACACAGACAACAAATCAGCTGATGTAGTTCAAGGATTCATTCAATTAATATAGATTTGATTATATCACCACTGTATTAGTCAATGTCAAATCTCCCTCAAACATATTCTATAATACTTTAAGCAAAGCAAGCATAATATAAGGGACAGACAATGTCCTTTAATAGACCAAAGGTCCAACAATAAATCTTGCAAATGCTGTTGAATTTATCCTTGAACTACTGACGTGAAGGTGAACTCATGGGATTGGACAAGCCTATTGTGGTAAATTAGTAATTCCCGATTATAAGGACAGAAGCATCTTTTTACAGGAAAAACCCAGTCATTGTTTATTTGTTCCAGTAAGGACTTATAGAGAGTAATACTAGAAAAATCCCTGTGCCAATGCCACAGCTAGTCAACTGCTCAGGGACCTTTCGACTGTGGCGCAGGTGACAGCATGGTCCTCTCAGAAACAGCGGCTCTGTTTTTCTGCAGTGCTGTACAGATTAATAACCACTTGCAATTCTCACTCACTGCCAGTTTTAATTGTTTTTGTACAAGTGTGTATTGGTACAGAAGACATTTAGTAGACTCAAATATCAGTAATGCAATAAATTCATTTACAGCATACAGTTTTTGAAGGCATGGTTCTTTGTAACTGTGCTGATTAAAAACATTTTGAGTTGAGAGTCTATGTCAGACAGTTTATAAATAAAGATATGAGAAGTGCATTTATTACTAGTTGCAATGCCAGTGACCTTGAATTTCTTTTCATTTTGTTATAGTGTGTAATTGTTTACCACTATTAGTACAAGTTGCACCCTGACTTTAGTTCTGAGTTTAATTGTGTCTAACTGTGTATTTCATAGATGTAGATGTTTTGAATTGTTGAGTGGTATTGGGCAGTTGAAGTGAATGTATTTTTTATACAAGAGCAAGCTTACTGCAGGGAATAGTTCACATCAGGTCCCAGGTGATTTGACCTTAATCTTAAAATCAGAGATGAATGCCAGCTCTGAGTGAAAGCAGAGGAGGATATTGAGGATATTGAGCATTACACGACTAAGCATTATGCATTACACATTTGCCAAAACCAAACAATAGTGAAAGAACAGTTCTTTGCATGAGCTGGCAGGCGAAAAGTGGATTGTCTCTACCTGAGAGGACAAAGAGAACAAGAACAAAACATCCATTTGGTCATCAAGATCCCCAGAGGCACTGGGGGAAGGGATGAGGATCACAGACCTGCTGTTTTTGACTGCTCTATCAGCCAACAGGTCTACATATGCTGGTTTATTAAAGAGAAAAACATCTGATGTTTTTTTTTAATGAGAACAAAAATCCTTATTTTCAGACCAAGTACAATACCATTACTACCTCTTTAAAAAATAGTAGTGATATTACTTTGATTACATTACAAAAGTAGTAGCAAATCTGATCCTACAATTTAAATTTACAACACTTGCTTTCAGCATCACAGAGGTATTAGGATAAGTGCATGTCACAGTTAGTGTTTGAATTAAAGGTTTTTGGTGATGGTTGAAAAAAACAAACAGATCTTTGCCCCTTTAGTGTCAGATCTGCCAGGCTGATATGAAACATTAGTGTGAAACTGAAAACCATAAGCAGAAATGGTTTCATTATGGAGGACAGACCTTCATCCTGAATGACCAAGACAACCAGCAGCCTTTCATTTGTATCCTAAAAGTGAAATTTACTAGAGGTAAAAAGAAAGACCACAGATAAATGGAATAGGATTGTATGAAGTAAATGTAATGTCAGTAACATGGCAACATTTTACAAGCTGGAGAATGATGTCTGTTGAGGCAGCACACATACAGATCCACTGGACCATCTTTGCCACCACTTCCTGCTCTTACAGCATGTGGTGCATTTGTGGAAAGATCTGTGGCTCCGGAAATTGTTTCTAGAGCCACATGCATCGGCAACAACACACAGAGCCAGATAGAGTCAGGCACTAGGTATACCTCAAGCAAGAAAGATGGCTTTTAATAACAGACTTCTCCAAAACAGGAGCTAAAGCAAAGAGGTCATGTGACCATTTCAGATCAATCTTTTAGCTTTATCATATAAATGTCTGATTAAGCGTGAAAACGGAGCATGACATGTGATGATCTCTGTGTTTGGAGGAATAATGGAGGCAGACAGAGTGTGATAACCCCCTCTCCGTGGCAGAGAGGACCTCAGGCAAAGTCATTCAGGTCAGGTGAAGGACCCTTTTTCAGCCTCATGACAAACAATGGAGTAAGTCTGGAGGTCCAATTAACCTAGCATGATTGTTTGTTAGTTTTTTTTGCAGCCATGACTTGTTAGTCACAGCTAGATCATGGTGATCACTTAACTGGAGGTGGTTGGATTATGTAAACCACAGCCATCCATGTATTATTGCCTGAACCCTGTGTGCCAGCTGACAAACATTGATCCACCCTCTGTAATATCATTATGGCACCATCTGCTTTTTTAATGATTTATCCTTATCCTTAAGTCAGTGGCAAAACTGTCGAATGGAGCAGAATTCAAATGCTAACAATCCAAATACAGTTTCCAGTTATTCATCTGGAAATATAACACAACTGGTATCAGGCCAGCAAATACTGATGTGATGTAAACTAAAATGATGTTTGAAATCTGTAAAGATTCTTATTGTTGAAACTATACTAATGAAACTGATATGCTCATTGTTTTTTCATCTTGCAGGATGAGGACAGCTATGTCAGAGAAGCCGTGGATTATTGGACACACCCAGAGAACAATGCAAACAGGTAAAGAAGTGGGGGAGAGGGTGTACGATTGATTGAATGTGATGTAGTTTTGTTAAGATGGATGGGAAAAGGAGACGAGAAAACATTCTGATAAAAACAGAACATCTAACAATATAACAAAGGTGATTCGATCTATATTGCATCACTCTTGCTGGCAGCGTGGCATTAATGTGTAAATATGGTCGATGAAAAATCCTGGTGCCGCATTTATTAAATTATGTGGCTGATCCTGACACACAACACAGCCAATAGGTCGCCCACTGAAAGCATTACTGACACCTATGTCAACAGTATTGTTTTTATTGTCAAGGCTGCAAGACGAAAATATTCTGTAAGTGATACCATTTCAGTGGATTTAATTATTGAATGGTTTTGATTCGGTATTAGAGCTACTTTTTTACATCTAAGAAGATGGTTATAAAAGAAATTTCTTCCCAGTTATGAATGCAAACAAATGCAAATCTAACCTTCAATATATGGATTTCATGGGGCAGGAAGGAAGGAAGGAAAAAGAAAACTCATTAAAAAGAAAAATCATGAAATAGCAAAAAAAGTCATGCTAACTGGAAGGTTATACTTAATGTATGGAAAGTCATGCTGTGAAATAATAACATGGTGTCAAGGACAATACTTGCAAGGTTTTTGCACATATACTATTTACCATGTTCATCATCTTTCACCACTTTAGTGCATCAGAATGCTAACACTTGATAATTAGAATTAAACAATGAGATTTTCATTAGTTTTGTTGATATTCAATCAAAAGCAAAAGTATTTGATACATTTAACTTTTACTCTGATCATGGTGCTGCATGACAAAATGAAAGATCACCATAGACTTCCATTGTCTGGAAACCATAAATGTCTGCATCAAATCATGTCCAAATCCATTTAGTAGATGTGGAGATAGGTATAGTTAATTGAAACATTTGACCCATAGGTGGCACTTCAGAAGATCACCAGAATTGACAGGATTCATCCTTTGGGGGAATGAATGTATGTACAAAATAACATGGCAATCCATTGTGAAGATATCTCACTCTGTGTGATTGACAGACGTTGCCATCAGTGAACCCCCAATGCTAGCTAATAAAGCTACAAATAAGCAGGGAAAGCTTCCTCATTGACCATCCACATATTACTAGAAAAGGAAGGGAAGGAGAATGGAAGAACAACATTAATCACTGTGATTACTGTCATATACGAATCCTCTCCTTCAGCCACGATGGACTTAACTGGGTTTGATTCCCAGCAGCAGGATTTCACAATATATCTCACCACAAACATTCCTTACAAGCACCCCAAACGCATACCATACTTTCCTTAAGGATGAAGAATGAGGGCCAGCTCACACATTTCCCATGCTCCCCCGCACTGTCAACTTCCTGTTTGTTTATACAGCTTCATATTTCAGTGCTCCCACGGTGAGATTGCATTCTAACGTCTATCTGGTCCTATCTGAGGCTAGTTTAACTAACCTTAAAAATTATGCCAAGGATGCAAACAACTGCTGAGTTAAATTTGTCATAAAATGCAAACACAGCAATGGACTTCTGTCATGTAAGTGGTATGTTTTTGTTTATTGTTTAGTCCCTCAGAACAATTTACTCTCAGAGTTCATTAGTCTGTGTGAGTTCAGCAGTGACACACTGGTCATTCAGAGCCTGAGAAAACACAGTGGGGACATTCCTCATTGTATCCTGAGCTCAGGGCTGATATGGAGACCTGTGGGGAATTCTGCAGTGCCGTCTCATATCATATGATTCATCTGCTTGAATCACTGACAGCTCAGCATTTAGCTTTCCCTTGACTGTTTCACCTCTAATCACTGAGCTTTACCATATATGTTCAAATTTGACATAGACTTTCATTGATTTTTGAATGAACATGAATACAAAAGAAACAACGTAGTAAGATCTATAAACCCTCTGGCTGAAGACACTAAAACTATTTAATAAGATAAGATATAACATTAAGCTTTTCTGCATGTTGGGCCTGTGATAAACTGGTGACCTGTCCATGGTGTATCCTCCCTTTGCCCAGTGTCAGCTGGGATTAGCTCCAACCACCCTGCCACCCTGTGTGGATAAGGTATAGATAATAGATATATGGATGGCTGTATGATGGACGTGCTTGATGGAGTTGCAGCTCCTTTCAAAGGTTATGTAACCACTGTTCCTATAGTGACAAGCTGACATAAATCAGTCAACTGCAATCACATGATCAAATGTTAGACTGACTTTAGTTTGAAGTTTGACCATGTGGAGAATATGATGCAGCATCAGCTACCCATTTCAGTGATATTAGACAATATCATGAATGAATTAGATTGTAATTAGTGTTAAGCAGCAGGTGAATGAGCACAAGTAGTCTATGAATGATTTCATTTATTTACTCCTGGAAGTTACTGAAAAAAATCCATTCAGGGTAAAACTGCAGTGCAGGCAGAGGCCAAGCTCAGCTAATAGGCAAGGCTAAGATAACTTGTATTTATAGCAGCATGATGAAAGCAGCACAAGATCTCCAAGTGTCTGACTTTGTTGTGTTTCAAAGCTGTGATTTTAGGAACTGCAGTTTTTTGTACTTCTATGTTGACAAAATTTTTAATTCCTGGGGCAGCGCTTTTGTTTGCCAAACAGTGTCAGTGATTGTTTTTTTTTTTTGTTTTGCCTTATTCAAATTTTTTTTGTGATTTTAATCATCTGGTCTATTTGTTTTGGAGAGGAAGAAACCTCTGTGGATAATTTAGCTCCCGTTAAAAACTTCTTGAATAACTGACACTTAAGAAATCCAAATTAGTCGCCAAACAGTCTTTTGTTCTCGCTTTTATTAAAAAACCCAGAGTGGCAGAATATTTCATTCTGTGCATTTAAGTCAAAGTCAGAATATCATAATGTTAAAAGGAAAGTTGTTTTAGCTGGAGGAGGTGGAGCTAAATTTATAACAAGGCCCCGTATGGTTCAATCCCCAGCATCTCCTGTCTACATCCAGGTGAGCACCTTGATAACATCTCTTCCAGCTATCTGAGTGTGTATGTGTGTGTATGAACAGGTGACAGAGAGGCACTTTAACCTTTGGTAGAGAAACAATCTAAAAACAGTAAAAAGGCCAAGTGTGGGTCCTCCTGACAACTAAACTGCTCTTTTAAATGTAAAAAAGTGTAAAGTGGTTTAGTGCCCTTTTCACATCAGCTGTTTCAAATGTACTGTATTTCCGGGAGGTTGGGTATGTGGGGGCAGGGGTATCTGAATACACCTGCTTCCACCAGAGACAACAAAGAGGACTTATTTGGAGGGTAGTGGGACAGAAGGGATAGTTCAATCTAATTATAGACTCTGGGGAGATGACTTCACTGAGGTGACGCCTGACCCTAGGGTGAGTATTTTTCTATGTCTCCCATCAATTCAGGGGCAGGCCTCTCCAATTACAGTAGGCATGTCTGGTCTGTACCTTTATGTTGTAATTAAAAAGGGTGCCTAGAGTGTTTTGTAAGTCAAATTAAGACTTTTATAACCATGTGTAGTGCAGTGAGTGCAACCTGATTACATCTGACTGTGTCTGTAAAGGGAGTTAAGAAGGTGTTTGTGTTAGTGTAAGTCACTTCCTTTAGACTTCCACTCTTGCTGTAGTTCCTCAGTAAGTGGACTTGTCCTCAGTGCATTAGTCACTGGGATATTTTGTGGTTTAAACATCAATTTTCACAAGCTCAGGGGGTTCAACGATGGGATAATGCCAAGCTCTCCTCAGGCACTATCAAGCTCATAACAAAATTACAAGCCCATGTATGTCGTTCCCCCTCTCGTTCCCAGGACAATTAACTGCGTCTGACTATGGACTAATGAGCCACAGAACCGGAGTATTTGTCCTATCTGCTGTTGAAATCAGTTGCCATGAGCAATTGTGAGTACTCCCCCCACAACAACACCACCACTTCCAGTCCTCTTAAGATGGAGACTGATGAACAAAGAGGCAAGGCAGGAAATGAAATTACTGTATAGAAACTCATTACTACAGACGGGGTGGAACAGAAAAAATGAGTTAAAGCATCTGTAAAAGGCAGATTATTTACCTAAACTGCCAGGATGAACTGCTTTGTGTTTACATGGCATACAGAGATAAACTGTTGTCTCCATTATACACTATACACTCCATCACTGTCCACTTCACTCCCACTCTATGTAACCATAGTGGTGTGGTGTGCAGGCCAGAAGCAAAAGAGTCCTGGGAGCAACTTTGATTCAACACACTTGGAGGCAAATGACTGCCTTACTTATAGTGTCAGGACTGTTTTCTTCCTGCATGCAATCAACCAGATGCATAAGAGATCTTCAGGAGTAACTGAGTTAATAATAGAGGGAGTAAATATATTAGTAAAGAGCTCTATTCATCCATACTTGTTAATGAAAATGCTTCGAGTACTTAAAGATCATTCGTCATTCAATTCTAAGCATGTGAGGGCAAATTGCGGTTGATTTTTTCAATCAATCTTTATTTGTATACCACTTTTCATGCATCAATGTAAAACAAAGAGCACTAAGCACAAAATTGTCAGGAAGTGGGGAAATGTTATTGATAATCTTGATATTGATAACCCCCTACCTTTAAAGCATAACATAACAATTTTAAGAAATAAAGCTTCCCTGTTGTATACAAATTAAATTGGGCCCATGATTTGAATTGATTACCTAGTTTCCTAAATCTTGTAATGTCTGTCCCATCTCAGATCAGACTTCCTGTGTGTGTTTGGTTCTCTTAAAGTATTGAAGTGCCCTCTAGTGTCCTTCATAAGAACGTGAGGTTGTCACTCACATCATATTCATCACAAAATGAAGTGTCTGCTTTGGGGCTTGGTATTAAAAATGTACATTTATCTATAAACATTGCCATGAATTTAGATAAAAAAAATAAATAAATGATGAAGAAAATGTGAGTTTACTATTAATGATTAACAAGTAATCATCATTCAAGCAACATGAACATGACACATACAGTGCTCTGTCCTGCAGCTTTAATAAAGCAAACCATTCCTGAACTGGCTGCTTTGTTATCTTGCCATGGAAAACACAATGAGAATAGTTGTCTGCCACACATAATGCATGGCATGACAGCGTGATGTGAAAGCATTATATGATATGGCTGTATTCGATTTCCTTTACCCTGTAATGTTGTATTCTTTAATTTTATTTCTGGTCTCTGTGTTGACATACATAGACTTGCCAGCTTCAAACTGTTTGTGCACCTTTCTAGAGATTTGATACTCTTTACTTTTGGCTTGTTTTAGTCATACTTTGGAACAAAATGAAATGTTTAAAAACTGTAAAACTTGTAAAAACTCTAAAGGCATTAAAAGTTTAGGTCAAATTATCTTTCAAAGGTGAAGGATATTTTTAGGCCTTTTTAAGACATTTTTGTCAAGCCTGTTTCCTCATTATTCCTCATTCTCTTTTGAATTTAACTCCTCAGATTTGTTATAGTCAGTCGCGTGAACTGGGCATTAACAAAATCAGACACAGCAGGGGTTTGGATTTTCTATTATAAGTGGGTTTAAAGTGGGTTTTGAGTGGGTATGATAACCATGTAAAGCTCATATAAAGCCTATACGGAGTGGGTTGAATTGAATTGAATTGAATTGAATCGCATTGGATTGAATTGAATTGAATTGAATTGAATTGAATTGAATTGAATTGAATTGAATTGAATTGAATTGAATTCAACAGGTTTTAGGACCCTGCACATGTCCAATGACAATCACATGATGGCAGTTTACGGCCTGATGGTGTTTTTTTTTTTTTTTTTTGCTCCTGCAGTGAACACACATGCTCAGATGGTCAAAACATAACTACACGAACAGACCTGAAGTCGCAGCAGAGCAGTAGAAATGAAGTAGTTGTATGCGGAGTCGCTACAAAGGCAGCGGACATGGCTGCTGTCTCGCTCTTCGTTGCAGTGAACCTTGCCTGTTTATTTGTCAGTGGAAACCTGGTAAGACACAAACAAAAAGTGAAATAAATTTATAACGGGAAAGTCACGTGGTCGCTCATAGGTCTGTAGTTCCTGGGGGGTTTCTAGCTGTTATGTATAATTGCTTGAATTGAAGGAGATGATCGTGTAGTTTCATGTTGAGATGGTATAAAGCGAGGCAGTCACACATTTCTCCAAACTAGGGCCAAATGCTGCGCTGTGCATGATAAAAAATTACATCTCACTCAAGAAAAGCCACTGCTCGGTTCAGTCCCAGTGCTGTTATCTCTCTTGCAGGTCTGTGGAGAAAGAGCTTTCTCCATAGACTACAAAAACAACCATTTCCTCAAAGATGGGAAGCCCTTTCAGTACATTTCAGGCAGCATCCACTACTCCAGAATCCCACAGTACTACTGGAAGGACCGGCTTGTGAAGATGTACATGACTGGGCTTAATGCTATCCAAGTGTAAGCTGAACACACATGTACAGTATACATACATATATATATATACACACGTGTGTGTCAGATCTTTATCTTGGACTACGTTCACTATGCCCACACACAGGTACGTGCCCTGGAACTTCCACGAAACTGTACAGGGGGTCTACAACTTCACAGGCGACAGTGACGTGGAGCATTTCTTGGATCTGGCCAATCAGACAGGTCTCCTGGTCATTCTGCGTCCAGGACCATACATCTGTGCAGAATGGGAAATGGTGCTAAAATTTAACTTTGCTTTGTTCATGTCAACATGCAGAGTTTGATTAGTAATTATGTTCCTCACTAAAACAAAGAGCAATTCAGACACGCTGACAGAAAGAAAGGTACTAAAATAGAATAAAGGGTTTACCAAGAAATTATACAGCATCTTAAACCAACATTGACCCTCAGGCCTTACAAAAAAAAATCGAAACAAAACAAAATATGACACAAAATATGATTTTATAAAAGTTGTACAGATCATTTACATTAAGGGATTCCACTGAGACAAACAACATTTAACAACATTAAGTGGAGATTTACAATGAAGTGTAATGTCACTACTGAACTGTATAGTTTGTGGTTTTTAATGTCCACAAACAAACCAATTTTATTTAAAGTTCTGTTGCAAAATATATGCAATACTTCAAACATGTACATACATTATAATCAGTGTAAGTAAACTGTTACTATGATGTCAGTTGGATTTATATAAAGTGTATTTCGTATAATTACCATTTTTGCATACTGTTTAGTAAAAAATAACCTTACTATAAAATCAGGAAAATTATCTACTTCTCTCAGCGTTCTTTCATTAATGATGAGCATTTATTCATTCATTCAGGGTGGATTGCCAGCGTGGCTGCTTCAGAAACCAAACATCATACTTCGCTCTGCTGACACAGGTATATCACTCCAGCCACACCAGGGCTGTGCACAGACATTTCTGAGGGGCAGGTGCTCAAGTGAAATAATACTTACATATTTATTTGTTTCAATACCTGTGCACTTGCAGATGTTTAATACTCAACAAATTTCAACAAAATAATTTTTTACAATGTCTTTGTCTCTTTTTTACACTGATTTGTTTTTTTTCCCCCTTCAGATTACATGCAGGCAGTCAGCAACTGGCTTGCTGTTCTCCTCCCGAAAATAAAGCCTTGGCTGTATATCAATGGGGGTAACATCATTAGTGTCCAGGTAGAGAATGAATATGGAAGCTACTATGCTTGTGACTACAACTACATGCGTCACCTGCGGACTTTGTTCCGCTTCTTTCTTGGGGATGACTTGGTCCTGTTCACCACTGATGGTAACACAGACAAGGAAATGAAGTGTGGGACTCTGGAGGGTTTATATGCCACAGTGGACTTCGGCACAGGTGTGTTAAGCAGACAGCAGCATATCTACATATCTTAAGTTATTCATACAGAGATTTGCAATTTCTTCATTTTCTTCCCTATTTCAGATACCAACATAACTGAAGCCTTTAGCCGGCAGAGACGCATTGAACCTCAAGGACCCCTGGTTAGTTATATGTGCATTCTTGTCATTATTTCCACAAAGTAATTGCTGACTCATCCAAAAAAAATTAAATGGCATTACAGGTGAACTCAGAGTTTTACACCGGCTGGTTGGACCACTGGGGAGATCAGCATGCTGTGGTTGATGTTCAGAAGGTCAGCAGAGTGCTAGGAGAAATGCTAGCCATGGGGGCCAACGTCAACATGTATGTCTCCCTGAACTCTTAATCCTTCCAAGGTTTCCACCACTCTGCAAATTTGGTTAAAGGATAGCGCTGCCATTGTTCTGTATTTTTCCTCTTGTCAACAAATTCTATGAAAACACCAAAACCAATAACACCTTAGTCCTTCTTTATGACTTCCCAGCAACACAAGTCCTTTAATTCCTAATGAAAACTATAACTTTTTGCAAACTTTATTTAAATAGATAGGAGAAAACAGTACATCATCTAGGGAGTATTTTCACCTGAGGATTAATACACATTGCTGTGCCATAAATACTCCCTTGCCCTAATGTCTAAAAATAAATTAGTGTCCATGTTGTGTGTAATAAAATAACCAAAGTGCACCAAGTGCCACAGCGTGGGGCATTAAAGGTACTTAAAATGTTCATTGGAGGTCTGTGACACAGGGGAATAAACTACAAAAGGCTGTGGCTGTACAGA
The DNA here is from genome assembly GCA_038496675.1 of Rachycentron canadum. Classification (NCBI taxonomy): domain Eukaryota; kingdom Metazoa; phylum Chordata; class Actinopteri; order Carangiformes; family Rachycentridae; genus Rachycentron; species Rachycentron canadum. The sequence goes on from CM076658.1 coordinate 13,763,569, forward strand.
CAATACTGACTAGCAGGATTCATTCAATGCTGGTTGTGGTCTTTTAATGGCATTTGTTGACATTAATGAAAATATCACAAGCCTCATCCTTTAAGATGCATCATTCACCAATCTTGAGCTCCGAAGAGCGAGCGTCACTTGTCTGTCTGATTTCAGTCTGCTCCTCTATTCACAGGTACATGTTTGAGGGAGGCACCAATTTTGGCTACTGGAATGGTAAGGCCCTTTGTTTTCATCATTACTATCTCAGTGCTGGAGATAAAAGCTCAGCTTGTGGTGCAGTCTTCTCTTTGTAACGCTTCACTTCTCTAAAAGGTGCTGATCATGACACGAGGTTCCGCTCAGTAGTGACTAGTTATGATTACGACGCCCCACTGTCTGAGGCAGGAGACCCCACAGAGAAGCTGTTGGCGATCAGAGATGTCATTAAGCAGGTACTGGTGATTGAACTGCCACTCAGCCAGGTTGTTGTACTGATTACATTTATATATACTGTATATCTGAGATACAATAAATTCATTGCTGTTTCCCTACAGTTCAGAGATATTCCTTCTGGGCCCATGCCACCAGCAACTCCAAAGTTTGGCTATGGCTTTGTGAGCCTGAGAAAGGTAATATATTATTTCATAAAATGTTATTTAAATGTTTAAGATAGTTGATAATGAACAAGCGCCTGTACCTGATGATAATGATAACGAAAAAACATTTTACAGGTTGGTAATATTGATGATCTGTTGAACACCCTTTCACCTCTGGGGCCAGTCCAATCACAGTATCCTCTGACATTTGAAGAGATGAAACAGGTATGGTGTCTCTGAAGTCAACAACAGGGAAGGGACTAGTGTTGTAGTGGCAGTAAACCTCTTGAAACGTGGAGAATTTCTAGACTGTTGTGTCTGCAACCTGTCATGTCTATTGTGTTCAGTACTATGGATACATGCTGTATAGGACCATACTGCCCCGGGACCTCTCAGAGCCCACACCACTTATCTCTCCACTGAATGGTGTTCATGACCGTGCATATGTGTCCATCAATGGGGTAAGCCTTGACAATAAACTTTTGTTATCTAGTCAATCAGATTTTCAGGTCATATATGGGGAAAACATCACAAGTGAACTCCAGATAAACTTGTTATAACACATAATATCATGTTGTGATATTTCAAATTCTTCCTCAGTAACTGTGTAGTTTTTAATATTGTGATGTGATGTGTTTGTATGAACAGGTTTTCCAGGGCTTGTTGGAGAGAGACACAATGCTGGTGATGAACGTCACTGGACAGCAGGGGGACACCGTGGACATCTTTGTTGAGAACATGGGCAGGGTTAACTTTGGCAGCAAGATCAATGACTATAAGGCAAGTCCAATCCCATCTAGAGTATGCACACTTTTTTTTTTTTTTCATAAAATAGTTTTTCTTCCATTTTAAGTCATGAAAACCTGGTCACAAATTACACTGACAGCTCTAGAGCAATGTTATTACACCAAATAATTAAATTTTGTTTTATATTGTAAATGAGTTAGACATTCACTACATTCTCCTTCTCTCTAAAAAAAAAAAAAATCATCCATAGAGATGTTATGAATGTTAGTCTAGAGAGAAATCGAGATACACTAGTGATCTGTAGAAGAATTTCTCCAATAGGCAAACTCTTCATATCTGCACATCAGGGAAGAAAGATGGTTATAGAAATATTTAGTTAGTTATAAATAAGTAAGAGTAAATACCAACTAAAAGTTACTTTTAATAAAACCTACCTACACAGAGTGCAAATGGTTGCTGGTAAACAGTATATTTATTGCAGGGCCTTGTGAGCAATCTGATCCTGGGTAAAGATGTACTGACTGACTGGAGGATCTACCCTTTGGACATTGATGGAGCCATCACTGGTGGGTGGCCTCACTCAGACAGTCTGAAGTCTTCTCCCACCCCACAGAAAGAACCTTCAACTGGACCAACCTTTTACATAGGAACATTGCAGCCTAATGGGTTGGCACAGGACACCTTTCTAAAGCTCAATGAATGGACAAAGGTAATGTGGATTTCTTTTTTGAGGGGCCGAGGCAGTCTGGCACCAATGTCATTCATACCACTGTGGGTTTAACCTCATTGATTCAAGGATAAAATAATTGTATCGTTTCTGGTCTTAACAGTCTTTTTTTTTTTTTTTTTAATATCAGGGTCAGGTTTGGATTAATGGTGTGAATATGGGGCGATACTGGCCAGCCAGGGGCCCTCAACAGACTCTTTATATCCCTGGGCCCTTGCTGAGCACCACCCTACCCAACAACATCACAGTGCTGGAGCTGGAAGGGGGACCAGCGCACTTACGAGTTCTCTTCATGGACCGGCCTCAGCTCAATGTCGCTGTTGAACGGCCTTAACAGAGTTTTACATTTGGAGGTATGATAGAGACAAAGTAGAAGTACTCTGAGCAATTTACCTGGCATGTGGGGAAATTGTTCAGAAGAACAAAACTTTATTCTGGATCATTTCTGTCAGATCATTATTAATAATCATTTTAGATTTCAGTGTTTAATAAACAGCCAATTCTTTATCAGTCACAATCCAGTGAAAACTGCTTCAACTTTTGACACAGGACCTTGACAGTTACATTGTGATCCAATGATGAATTTTAATATCCACTGAGGCCTGTAATACTCTTCAAAATGCATTTGCTTTTTTACTTTTTTTAATAATTGCAGTTGCAGTTTAAATTATAAATTTATAATTTATTTAATCATGTTTTGATACAATATTTATCCAGTTGTCTATGATCATCTGCCATAATAAAATCATAAATTAAATGTGTGTTTAGAGTTAAAAATTTAACCTAGCAAGTTGGTAAGTAACAGCGTTAGAGTCTTAACATCGCTGCACAAATTCACTTGTACTTTTCATGAGGTAGCTTCCTTCCATTTAAACATATCCACTAGGGTGTTAGGTGTTGCCTGGAAGAGTATTTGCTTTCCGATGTGCTTGGACACACTGAGGGGTGCAGAATGAATATTCCAGGTAGTTAAATGGGATCTTCCCAAGCAGAGATTCCCCACACAACCAGCATCTCCTGAGGACAAACACAAAAAAAACCACTGAATTTCAGTGGACATTTTTGAGCAGAAACCATGAGCTTGAATCATTTAAAGTGAACTCATAAGTTTCATAAAACATTACAACCATGCTCAGCGAGAGGACAGCTACAGGGGGTCTTACTTGACATTAGAGAGGCTGACTCCTGTTGCAGCTACCTGCTCCGCTAACCTTTTCTCTGCTGCCAGAGCTCTCTGAAATCAACGAGCAAGAAGCAAACATTTCCAAATTGTTTTTTTTAAAAATGTATTGAATATCACAGATAAAATACATATAAACTCACTTTTTCACGATCAGTCAGAGATGCAAATCTCTTCTTTTCCTCTGCCTCCAACTCTTGCTTCCTCTTCTCATCCTTTTGCTCTTTTACTCGTTGTTTTCTCAAAGCCTTTTGAGCCTTTTTCTTCTCTGTCTTTTTGGATTCAATCTCTGCTGTCAATGGCCCAGGTACCTTTGAGTTGCACAGATGTAAACCCTAAGTGCTCTGCTTGTATTTAATGGGACACATGTTAGAGGTTAAACTGTTAACTCTTACCTGCGCTTTGTTGTAGTCATACTTGTCAGGATTTTCACCCATGTATTTACGAAAGACATTCCTTGTGTCTTTGTCAGGGGCAACAATATATGGGGTCTGCCCTTTGTTATCCCTGTAAAGGAATATGGCAGAAATAATTGCACTGGCTGCGAAATTACCGCACTGAAATTTTACTTCCACTAAAGTTACTTATTCATACCTGCAGGCTGGGTCTGCTCCTGCATCAAGGAGCAACCTGACCACTGCCTTTTGTGCAGCTGCTGATGCAACATGCAGTAAAGTGAACGCTGATGAGTCTATAGGCTTATTAAGGAGAGTCAGAGGACTTGCGGCATCAGAGGCGTTGCTCTCCAACTGCTCTTGACTCTCTGCTGTTTCTCCAGGTAGCTCCAGGAGTCTACTTAATGTGTCCACATCCCCAATCTTGCAGGCTGTAAAGAGCGCATCCCTCAGGCCATAGTCCCATGTCTCATCGACAGTTTCTGTTGAAGGCACACAAGGCTAAATATGAAGTTTTGACAGTAGGACACAGGTGCAATATACTAAACAACAGCAAGGAAAAAGCCCATACTCACCTTTCATTTGTTTCTTTATCTGTGCTTTCCTTTTCCTCTTGGTCTTTGGTTGTGGCACAAGAGGAGCGCCTTCTGCTGCTGTAGCCTCTGGTACTTCCTCTTCTTGGTAATCTGCTTCTGTGTAATCCACATCTGTCACAGATGGATATAAAATAACATTAACTTTGCAGGACCGATGTGTGATAAATATAAGTATTTCTTGGACTGGACCTACCATTATTTTGCATCTTGGCCTCCTCCTTCTTTCTCCTCCTCCTTCTCTTGTGCCTGGAAGGATATATTTCACACTCCCTGAGGTCCAAGGTTCCTAATGTCAGCTCCACCATCTCCAGCTGGATCTCTCTGCCCTCTTCTTTATCTGAGCTATCATGCTTTTCTTCTGCTGTTGCCAAAAATAAAGGAAATGTACTGCAATACCACATTATGACATGATAATTCATTCACATAGAGTTGAATAGAATCAACAGTCTACATAGAAACTTAATAAACCTACCTTGTTCTTGATCAGTGTTTTTTGATGATATTGGTTTTACAGTTTTTTTCCAAGCCTTTCTAGATGGACTAAAGACAGCAGACATGTCTGTGTCTCTCCCTGCATTAAGACATTTTTGATTATACCCTGGCTGTATGACAATGAGCAGAAAATATGTAATTACTCCAAGTATGCTATTAAGCTTACCATAAACATGAACAGTGGAAAGCACCTCATGCACCCTTTGTACCTCTCGAAATGTTGCTCTGCGTGTGGCGAAGGGAAGTGTACGTATCCTGGGATCTTTTTTGTCGAGGGGGGCTCCCCGACTACCAAAAAAAATGGTCTTGTTATAGCTAGGGGCTCGTACAAATATTGCAGAGGCCTCCTTCAAGTATTCAGCCCAGGTTACCAGAAGATCCTGAATGTCCTGCATAAGGTTAAAGAAGGGTTTGTGTAAGAACAAACTGCACATGAAAACATACAAACTAATCTCATTACTGAGATGCACTGACAAGTAAATATTGGAAGAATTTACCAATGCTTCCAACGACATTAATACATTTAAAGCATTTTACATTCATTACTTTATAAATTTGATTTTGCTTTTTTTTGGGGGGAAATTTTCTTCTAACAATATGGAACTTCTCACTCAAGTTCCTCCTTTTTTGGGAAGTGTAACTCTTGCACAGAGAACCTAAATTTTTTTTCCCCAAAGTGCTGTGTGTGTACCGGCGCTCTCACAAAAATAAAAAGCCAATGCCACTTTCAAAGGAGGATGACAGACAGAAACAAACTTTACTTTAAATGGTTCTAGAGAAATGAATGCAATTCAGCACAAGGCCCTTCCCAGGGTTATGTGGATCATTCTTAACACACAAATATGTAATGACTGGTGTTACTTATAAACTGCTTATTTTGTTCGTATTTTGTCAATAAAATGTAACAATTCATGGCTACCAGTCAAAGGGCAAAATGATGGTGCGGTTAAATGGCCTGTGCTCTTGCCTTGACAAGTGCTGCCTCATTGTATCGCCGCAGAGCAGCTCCTGCAGACTTCGGTGTGTGACTGCGGTTCTGAGAGTCTCTGAGTCCTTGAGCGGTGCCTCGCTTGGCTCGTACCGTGTATCGGTGAAAAGTCTTATGCTGAAGGACTTCTTTTCTGTTCACACAAATACAGTGAGTTGGGCAGATGCTTACAAACCATCATCTCAACTGTCCCCTTAGTAAATGCAATCTAAAGAGCTGATAACAAAAATGCAGAAAATTAAGTATAAAAAAAACTGTCCACTGACCCTTGGAATACAGCACCAGCAAAGTGGCCTCCACCCGTCATGAGAATGACCCACACAGTCTTCTTACTTAAGGCCATGAGGGAGGCACCTTCATCCTGCTCATCATCTGACTGAAATATATCAGATACAGAACAAGGAATTTGCATAAAATTAAAGGATGGTTAACAACCATTATACACTATACTGTATTTGTATGGTATTGTGCGAGCTGCGCCTCACCTTCCTCTGCAGAATACAGCGGTAGACTGACAGATACTGTCCTGCTGAGTTCTGGAAAACCACCTTGCTGGAGAGGCGGCCAGTTATTAAACTGGTTTCAACCAAGCTCTTATTATCTGTTCCATTGAAGTTGCTGCTTGTTCCTCCATCATCACTGTCTGAGGTTTCCTCCTCTGAATCAGACTCTGAGCCTGAGATACTTGACATATCTCCTGTAAATCAATAAATGAAAATCAATTAGATGTTCCAATCACTTTCTTGACCCTCCATCTCTGTGCCAGATGTGTAGGACTCTGGTTTCCTCACCAGCTCCAGTCTTCCTCTCGAACTCCTCCACTGTGACTGGTGGCAATCCTGCCATTTTCTGTCTCAAGTTGAACCGATGCCAGTCAAGCTTGTAGTGCTCCATCTGAAATGTAAAGGAAATTTGTGAGCAGTCTTTGTCACATCAACAGATCTTTGCTAAGTAGATGAAGCAGTGTTAGATGATCACCTGCTCCTCGCGATTAATAAATGGGCATCTGCAGGCTGAGCAGACCATCTTGTCTGACACCTCTCTCGCCAGGTTACACTCCAGTGGTTTGTCATCCTCTGGGCTTTGATCTTCCAACCCTGTGGGGGGTAGGTTTCAAACAGACAGAAACTTAAGGGCACTGTCTTCACTACAGACACGAATCTGTTGTTATTGTTCATATATACCGTATGGGGCTGGCTCTACACTATTAGGCTGCTTCAGGACAGGGTTGACCTCTCTCAGTCCAATCAAAGCCTCGTCATTTGGACACAAATCAAAGATGGCGCGGTGGTCGCAACAAGTTGTCATAGTCTCCATAGTCCCCTTACCTATTGGGAAACATCAAAACCTGTTTTAAGCTTGATGTTATCCCAAATAACACGTAATAATAAAACACCCACAAGAATTAACTTCACCGTCCTGCTCAAACTGTCAGACATGACAACATTACACTTATGAGCTGAGATAAAGGCGCAGTCCAATGTCAGACTGTTATGAAAGCTGATGTAAACCTGTCTGACGACATATGTAGTAACGGCTGGAAGCGGCTGATTCCTTTAATAAAAACTGGGCTGTTTTCTCTCTAACGGGTTGTTATGTGTATTATATATGATATCAGTAACAGCGAACTAACTTAAAAATAGCCACTTACCTTGAGGAAGGCGTCTCAGAGGCTGCGTTTACGGCGTGTTTTACCCTGCGCTTCCTGCTGACGTACTACGGAAGCCGAAATGGGTCAAAAACTGGTCAGTGAGGCGTTCATAGACCAGACACTAGCCCGTGACCGAGAGCTTATACTTTACCGGCCATTTCACACACGAGCTAATCTCTAACAGTTAATAAAATTATTTTTATGTATAACAAAGAAGCTGTGATTTTCTTTGACTTGAATTACAAGATTCACTGAGTTAAATAATTAATAATAATATAACTTTATTTTATTTAATAACAGAGAGTGTGTCAAGTTTATATGTCCATTTATATTTAACTATACAGACTGGATGTATATACACAAGTGCAGGCTTGTATGGTTTTTTTTTTTTTTTTTTTTTTTTTTAATCAATCTATCTAATAGTGAAATTTAACTGTGTGCGTCTGAAATGAATGGGGAGTTTCCCGACTCTTCACCAGCTAATTGTTTGACACGTCAACTATTTGCTATTAACTACAAGTACTTCTGGTACAATATCAAGTCAAACACTTTATTAGGGTCAAATAAAGTAAATTATAAAATCATATATAAAATCTATTATATCAAATGCAACAAGTATATACTGAACCAAAAATAGACATTGAATGGAACACATGCATAAACAAATGTACCCGTAATTTACAAAGCAAATGAAAATAATGTATTTCACTTAGATTTGCTTTGATTTCGCTTTGACTTTCTGGTTGGTGCATGGATCAAAGCCTCTGCTGTAGGCAAAGAAAGACAAAACAAATTACAAACTCTCTCAAATACAAGTTTATCAGGATGTAGACATCCTCTATATTCCCCTTACCAGCCTTATTACGAGCCTTGGCCTCTGCGAGACGTTGTTTCACTTCCAGAATCTCAGCAGCAAGGCTTCTCGCCTTGTTTTTGAAATGCTCACTCCTTTCCTGTTGATCTGTCTTTCTGTTTCTGAAACAAAATGAATGTTTACTGTAGATTCAGGCATGTATATCTTCTTTTTCTGTGTACACAGTACAGCACAATACCTGTCTTCAGAGGCTTGACCATTCAGTTGTTCAGAGAGATGCTTTTCTTCTTGCAGCACATGTCCCAGTTGCTGCAACACATCAACAACTCTGCTGTTCTCCATCATTAACTCCATCCTTCGCTCAGTTTCCCTGGTGCTGCAAGTGAGAGCTCAGATCAGATCCACTTTGTTCACACCATCAAAGAAACCAAAAAAAGGACACCAACGAGCTAGTGACAGTGACTTGTTCCAACTGCACAAAAGTCAACATGCTACCATATCACACTTGCATATGTGCATATTTTTGGTTTTAAAGAATGAATTGTTTGACCAAACTTGATTCAGGCTGATCACGTACAAATAATGTGTTTTGGGAACCCTCCCCAAAAAGGCAAATTCCACTTTGAAAGGCAGCTGTGTCTTTCCATTTGAAATTGCCACCTATAAGAGCTCTCAAGTTGCTGACTTATACTAAAATTTGCACTCAAAACACATTAATCAGTCTTTAACTTGCAAATGATCTTGACTTGTGACATGTTGAACTTACAGACACTTAAAGTCTGAACATATCTGCCAAAACGGAGATTTAATAAACAAACTCCCCTACAACTGTTTGAGAGTCTAATCTCACTGGTCTTGTATTGGCAGCGCCCATCTATTTTGGTTTATTCGTTTAAGATGGTCTTGCTGATAAGCTGAAAAAGTGCAATGTTAATAATGTTCAGTGACCAAGAAAAAATACAATAAAATAAATAAATCATATGACTTATTTTGATCGTTGATAATATTAAAATAACAAAGTCAAAGTATGAATAAAAGTAATATTGGTGATGTTTACTTGAATCCACACATGGTCCAAACCGAGCAAAACATATTTTTTTATATTCTGAACACAAGTTACACTTAAATAAATTGACCAAAACTACATGATACTTATAAAATACCACTGAAGTTTCTCCTTATCGACACACAGCCTTTGTCGTTGCACCTCCTCCAGTTTGTTGCTGTTTTCGTGGATAGCACGCTGCCGCTGTTTGATCTGCTCCTGCAATATAACGAGAGCAATAGTATCAACATTATATTAACTTAGTTTGCTATGAATGTGTTTACACTTGCTCTAACGTCGGCGAGCTACCATAGCAGCTTCTTTAGTTTCCTCGGCGGTTACTGGTGTGTTTAGCACTGACCCTACTTAGCTGTAACCACCTGCAAGTCAAGCCTGGAAAGTTTAGCAAGCTAGTTGCAGTCAGCTAACCTTAGCGTCAACGTACCGTAAAATCTTTATGGTGCCTTAAAATTGTAGGGTCACAAAAAGCGTTCATTTCTCTCTCTCGTTTCCTTCTTTTTATTTCATTTCTAAATGCATCAGTCCGGTCTATTGATCTGCCTCACTGAAAGGGGACCACGGTTCCGGGGTACGCTTTATAAAGACGACCTCCACACGGTCTCACAGAGCCCGGATAGCTCAGTCGGTAGAGCATCAGACTTTTAATCTGAGGGTCCAGGGTTCAAGTCCCTGTTCGGGCGAAGATATTTTCCTCCTTTTGCAACAGTACGTTGCTCACATATGACTTTAGCATCTGGTATGAGCAGCTTATCGCCGCGTGTCAACTGCTGGTAAGCTTAGCTTCAGCAGAAACAAAACACTACTCCTGGTATTGTAGCCTGCGTGTATAATACATCCAAAGCCTAAAATTGCTACATATCTCTGGCAAACATTAAACCATTTAATTTAAAGCCGGGTATTGAAGTGGAGCTGTTATTACACACAGTGAGACCCCACATTATCTTACTGTTGGAGTTGTTGTTTATGAAAGAATCTAACTAATTTGGGCATCAAACTCACTCACAAACAAATAACAGTAACCCTGTAATTCACCTGAGATAATTATGGGTATTATCTCAGGACAGTAACTGGGAACACCTATAAAGGTGGGTGTTAGTGCAGGTAAAATGGCAACACCGAAGACATTTCTGACCAGCAAAGATGGACCGGATTATCCTCTTGTGCATTGTTTCCACCTGTCTCCCAGCTGTACATTCTCAGGTAAATATGCATAGGATTGGAGAGGGGTGGGCATTTTTAACGACTTTAACTACAGCTTGCAACGGAATTGCAAACAACTGTCTTTTTTTTTTTTTTTTTGCAGAAATTTTTATTCAGCCCAAAATGGGGTCCCATTGGCTATAAAGGTAAAGGCAAATTGAATATGATCAAATGTGAAGACAGTAAAAGCACACACTGACTGATATCTTTTCTTTTTAAGGGCGTGAAGAGCACGGTGATGGGACAGCAATGGATGAAATCATTAAAGCTAATGAGATCCAAGGTAAGTTACAAACAATTTACTTGAATCCTTTTGCAGTTTGCACATTATATTGTAAGAAATTAGCTCCTTTTTTTCAGTCTAGAATGATTTCATTTCCCCTGATATCTGCCTCAGCTTCCCGAATCATCGACGGCACCAGCAGTCTCAGAGAGGGAGATATTGCTGTTTCTGCTGGAAGGCGAGCCAAAGTCTGCTTTGCACGGAGCTGCCTCTGGTCTAAGTCAGTGGATGGACATGTCTACATTGCATACAGGCTCTCACCTGAATACTGTATGTTTTCTAATCTCCTAAATTTAAACAATTACAAGACGTTCACAAAGATTCAACCAACATTGTTTTCAGTGATTTATAAATTGTTTCTGCCTTTTCCATTATGTATATACCAATAAACAGCTGAAGTGGAGACAAAACTGATAAAGAAAGGGATGGAGAACATAGAGAAAGGTACCTGTGTGCGGTTTGTTCCCCGGACTCACCAGCGAGACTACATTGACATCCAGCAAAAGTCTGGGTGAGAACCTTTGCCTGGAAAGTTTGATTCCATAATGTGGTTTTAAAATGTTACTCATCTAATAAAATGCTTTTTTGTATGGAGGAGATTGAAATTCAGAGTTGAATAGCAGTAGTTTTTCTAATCATATGCTCTGTGTCTGGGTGTATATGTGTTAATCCAGGTGTTGGTCCTACCTTGGTGCACGTGGTGGAAGACAGACTGTGTCACTCCAGAGCCCTGACTGCCTCCAAATTGGAGTGATTTCCCACGAATTCATGCATGCCCTGGGCTTTGTGCATGAGCAGTCTCGCTTTGACCGAGACAACTATGTCACCGTCATGTGGCCGAACATTTGGAGGGGTAATTTCAAAGGGGCGGGAAGGGGGTTGGCATTGGGCAATAAGATCTCCATGAATGGTAAATTAAAGAATGCTTATTGTATTTCTGTACAATTTTCTTAAAACAGAGATGTAAAATGCTTTACATTGTATAACAAAGTAGCAAAAAATCTGTAAGAATGCCTACAATTATTATGTATAAAAATATTTTTAAATTTCCAACAGATCGTTTGAGGAATTTTGAGAAATTTAAGACTGACAATCTGGACCTTCCATATGACTATGGCTCAATCATGCACTTTGGGATGTAAGTATTGTAACCTTGATTTGGATCAGTGTATGAACTTGCAGAATGATTTCTATATTATAATGTAATGTGCATGTGTTTAGGTATGCCTACTCTCAGGATGGGGAGCCAACCATCGTTCCTAAGAACATCAAGAACATAAAGCTGGGCCAGACATCATCTCTCAGTCACATTGACAAGCTGAAAATTAACAAACTCTATAAATGTGGTTGGTACCAAACATCCTGAACTAACCTCCGATAATTATTTCAGAACTAGTAACTGCAATGAAAAATACAAGAAATGTCAAATAATTAATTCCTTTCTGTCTCTTTCTCTGCAGGTGACAAGGATGATTACTAAGCCAAACTGAACTGAACTGCAGCAGTCATGCACTGGAAGCTAATATAATAAATTGATATTAAATAATCAAAACAATTTCAATAAAGATTGATTCAAGCTTTATATCAGCATTTCCTCTGTGTGCATGCAGTTGTGTGACTTTGAACAAGACACGTTGCTTATGTTTAGAGGGCTGAGAAAGTTACAGTAAAATGTTACAGTGTGAGAAGAACAAAAATGCACTAACATTTATAATAGCTTTATCTTATCATAGCTTTGTTTGAAGTGACCGAGTTTACCCTATACAGTGTAATTCATTTCATGAATTAGGTAGAGATGACTTAAATGTGAAGAAAATGTATTGCTACTTTCATGCATGCTTTCATACTTTACAGTAAAATAAAGTATTTGAAGAATTGAAACATGGGTCATGTGATCATATTAAACAAGAGAAATAAAGTGGAAAGATTAGGTTAAAAGAAACCACTCACCTGGGTTAAAGAAGAACCAGATTGTGATATGACAGGACATGTAAGGATCCATAATTAACCATTCATTATATTCTTGCAGTAACCACAAAGACAAGATTTAAATAAAAAACTGCTACCACATTCAATTCTTCCCAGAGACATTCCCCTTCAAATTGCCCCCTTGATAAAAATAGAAAGAATATTGGGAGAAGGAGAAGGTTTTGTTTTTATTTATTTACCTACATGACAAAATTATTGTTGCCAAGACAGTTATCTGAGTAACTGAGTTTATCACAAAATCATTGGTTGCCAGCTCAGTCAGACACAAATTGCTGGTCTGTTTGACTGGGTGGACAATTATTCTCTTGATAGCAACTGCTGAGTTGTAGCAGCAAAACATCTTCAGTGTTTCATTTCTGAAAGTGCTGAATCTAAACATGCGATAAGTACAGGGCACAAGTGAAGGTCAGCAACAGGACCACCTGTTACAGCTCAGCAGTGGACTTGAGTAAATTACATACACATGGATGATGAGGGGTCTTAATCGTACTTCATCATAGATCATGTGCCCAATCAGTACAGAGCACAGGAGGAGAAGTGGGTATATAGATTCAGTGGAGTTGAGGAGTTCATTTAGCTCTTGCATTGGGATTGGAAGTCTGAAACACAGCAATGCATTCTACCATGATCCTCTTGGGTATCTTCCTTGGCTTGTTGACCCAGGCATACACTCTACCTGTAAAGGTCAGTACCAAGAGAAAATATTTTGGATTACACCCCCTTTTGGTATTGTGTTGCGCTTTGCAGCCAAATTATACTAACATGCACCTTTGTGTTACAGAACTCCACAGGAGTGCATGAGGGGAAAATCAGGTTAAAAAGGAAATACTCAGGTGGGATCTTGAAAAAAGGTTATTTTTATATCCTTAATATTACTCCAAATGTATTATTTTAATTGTTCGATTGTGATTATGGAAACTAGAGGAGGACCATAACATTTTCTGTGTTTTTGCATTTAGATGAAATCAAAGACCGTGATCAAATGAACGCAATGGATCAAATCCTGGAAGTCAATAGCAGTAAGTAAGCTGTAAATTATAAACAACTGTGCTGATTTAAGTTTTTCAGTATATCATGGACCCTACACAATGTTTTTATTTTGTTTGTTTTTTATAAGGGTTACGAGCACCTCGAGGGCTGACACTCAGAGAGGGAGATATTGCCAGTTCATATATACGGAGTGCAATAACCTGCCCTGGCAACTCCTGTCTGTGGCCTAAATCAGTGGATGGATTTGTTTATGTACCATATATCCTTTCCCCACTGTATGGTATGAATTGGCACATTTAAATAGATGTTACAAAGGCATTTGCTGTTTGAATTTGTAAATAAATTTAGCTTGTTTTTTATGTTAGATGACATGGACAGAATCACCATAGAAACTGGGATGCAAGACATCTCCTCTGGAACATGTATTAAATTTATTCCACGTACTCAGGAGGGCAGTTTCCTTGATATTCAACCAAGATATGGGTGAGTATGACTGCAACTAATGGGTTTTACATTTAATACCTGTCTTGATTTTTACATATAATTCTTGGTAGATGATTTTGCATTGTACTGACTCACAATTTTTCTTCTGTACCTCAAGCTGCTGGTCATTTCTGGGTCAGACGGGAGGAAGTCAGACCTTGTCACTGCAGACTCCTGGATGCATGTGGTCAGGAGTGGCCGCCCACGAGTTCATGCATGCTCTTGGCTTTGTACACGAGCAGTCTCGCTCAGACCGAGACCACTATGTCACAATTGTATGGAAAAACATCATGCCAGGTTTGGATAATTTATCTCCTCCCAAAATTATGTTACTCCATTCTAAAAGCTTTTTTTCTTTTTCTTTCTTTCTTTCTTTTTTTTTTTTTAAACATAATTTACCCTTTTTTCATCAAATGAGTCTAATTTAAGTCTCTTTATGTGTTTTCACAGACCACATTCATAACTTCAGGAAACAGGCAACAAACAATCTCAACAGCCCATATGACTACACCTCTGTCATGCATTATGGAAGGTGAGCTGCTGTTTAAACCAAGGCATGATGATTATAAGATTTCATTGTTTTGCTGGGGCTACTACCGTATGCTTAACTACCATGCACTTTATGTATCTTTGATGTAGATATGCCTTCTCTGAAGATGGTGGACCAACAATAATCCCCAAACCAGATCCTTATATTCCCATTGGCCAGCGAGATGGACCCAGTGCACTAGATCTTCATAAAATAAATGTCCTTTATAACTGTGGTGGGTAAAGTTACACTGGCTTGGTTAAAAATGGTTTCTTCCATTGACAATGACTGATTGGTGTTCTTTTTCTCTACACCTCCTTTATAGGTGCCAATGAGTAACTGGAACCAGTTACAAAACTATGAAGCTAAGATAACATTAAGGGGGAATATTTAGAATTGAAAAGTGCATTTCTCTAATACAATGAAAATCAGCACCGTCATATTGCCAGACAGAAATCAACCTGTTTTTTTGCACCTGCTGCTGCCAATTGAATCACTGCATCCAATCTCTGAACATGATTATTCTATTTTCTGCTTCCTTCTCAGCTTCTGCTCACTTTAAATAAAAAAGATGCAACAGTAACAGTTATGGTCCATTTGACTATGTCTTGACCATATGGAACATATACAATGTTTCAGTCTGATCAGATCTTTTTCTGTTTGGTTATATATAGAAATGATAACTTCTTTCACGTGCATTTACCCATGTTGAACAATCAGCAAAAAGGAGAGAAAAGGTTATTTTTCACCTATTCCTCTCACTGCATTAAACTGGGTTTTAATGTAGACAAATCAAAACAAACCAAAACAGAACAAAGTTTTTTGCACCACTAGTCTTTGAAGTGCCTCCCTGTATGCCTGCCACCGTACAATCCAGCCAGTGGCACCTACGGAAGCTTATGAATACACTTAGACTCAAGTAAAGCCACTCTTACACCACAGGATAGCAGTGATTTTCTGCTCTTCACTGCCTAAATAAAACTGCAGTGCAAGAGGAATGAAAGGCAGATTACACTGTAAATAGTTACAGATTAGAATAGTTAAACATTGACAACATTGACAGCATGTGTTTTCAGAATTGTTTTCATCTTTATTGTTTAAATATATATATATAGAATGGTAATTAAGCTAAATTCACTGGTTTCTTCTTGATTAGTAGATTTGACAAAATCTGTGCCCAAGATACAGATCAAATAAGCATTTGTGTTCATAAAGAAATTCATCATTCACACTGGAATCATGCCTGTCATTAGCATCTGTACTGTGCATGTTGTGTTTATGTTATAATTGTATTTATTCTTTGTGAGTCACACTGATGTGTTTTGGCCAGCCTGTGAATCCAAGGGCAAATTTCCACATATGTCAACAAAATGATTTGTATGATTCATTATTGTATTAAAGATAACCAATAAAGTCAATAATTGTTTTTGGTGGATAAATAATATATGAATTTTATGATTATGCACTTTTAATATTATGTACTTAATATTTTCATTAAGAGGACAGTTTGGTAGGAGGGGAATGGGGGCATCATACTTAACATGCATGAGTGCTGCTTGAGTGTAAAGATTTATTTAACTTGATAGCTGCCCAGTAAATTGCAATCTTAGCCAAACCATAGTCTCCAACTTTTTTGTTTCTCAAAATATAGACATGTTTTGAAATAATGACATGAATTTCAAAACTCTCATACTAAATATTTCTCAGTTGAAAATCGTATTTCCATAAAAGTTGTGATACATTGTCCCCTGTATTACTCACTGACAAGTCACTTGAATGTTCAGTTATAACTATAACTGTTTCAATTTTGATTAAAGCGAAGAAGGCAATTGCCAAATATGGTCATACGCCTGCAGCCGATGGGAGGAGCCACCGTTTACAGTCGCTGGTGCTCCACACACAGACACACTGTGGATTGTAGTTAGCCTCACTTTTGTATAGTCAGTGTAACTAAAAATGAGCGATAACGACAAGGGTCGGGTACGTATGAGTTTTTTAAGGTTTCTTCTGTAACATTTTTCCTGGAGCTAACAGACTAAGTGACTCTGTTGTATGAAACTGAAATTTCGAGTCTTCATCGTAGTGTTGGCTAATGCTGTTTAGCTAACGTTAGCTAGCTGGTGAGAGCCTTTAGTCCAAGTCAGTTAGCCTTACTTATGAAATGTACATTTGTCGTTGTAATTACGATCAGGTAACATTATATTACTAACACGTGTCCCAAGCAAATGTGCATTAAACATTAGCGTGTGCTAATAATCGCTAGCTAGCAGGCTAACGGTCGACCAACGGTGTTGGTTGGACCTCAGGGCCCGTATGAGTGCACGAGAAAAGCAGCGCGGAGGCTGTAGCGCTAACTTTAGGCAACCAGTCAGTCAAACAGTTATTCAGCACGAACTTGTAAATAGTCAAAGTGAGTGTTTGAGTTTGTATCGTTAACACTGATCATCTGAAAGTGTAATTTCAGCGACGACACTTCATAACGTTTTAAAAGCGGTCAGACTTGTTGAATATAGTTTTGCTAATGAAATAAACAGTCTGCAGAAACCGGAGACGAGGCTGTTTCCGTGACGACGTTTACGCGCTAATTAATTGAACTAATTTTAATTCAGGGGTTGTAAAATGCTTGTAAATAGCATCACGATTGAGTATTGTGAATTTCTGTTTGCCAACATGAATCGTAAAATGTCATGATGTCCTTTCTTTCGTTGTGGGCACGGGGACTTGTGTCAATGAAGCGACAATAATGGTGTTAATATGGTGAATGGTGTTAACATGGTAACATTTTTGAACAAAAACAAACGACCTCAAGATTTCCTCTTATTCATTTGCATTAACTCGCACGTTTTGTCCTTGCATAATATCTTGGCAACATAGCGGTACCATACTGCAGACTGATCAGGTAGATCAGTCTGATTCCTGTCCTCAGTCAGTGGACTGACCATGGTGCCTGTGCATATTATAAATTAGAACATTATTGTCTGCGTTTCAGAAACTTCTACAGTAGAGTACCCCATCTATTGTACTGTCCAAGCCCCTTCCAGCATGACATTTGCTTTTGTCCAATATGTCTTTGAATTTTGGCCTACATGCACCTGTGGTCACTGGTTTGAATAAGGAATATAGGTAGTGGGGAAAATGACAGATTCAGTTTAGTCAGAAGAGATTAATTTATAAAATGTGTGAACTTTTTGAGGATAGACACTGCATCTAAGCTTTTTTGAACCGGCTGGTTCTTAACCCAGTATTAGGACACAGGGTCGATATAAAATAGCTTCTTTAGGTTTGTTTGACAAATGTTAATCTATGGACAGTGTTGCTCACATTAACTGTGGACATGCAATTTGCTCTGTCTTGCTGGCATAACAGACTAATTGTTTTGCACACCAGCCTCCAGTGTGATCATCTAGGCCCTGATCAAACCTGGTACTAACATCCATCTCAAGTGGTCTGATCACAAGTGGGCAGCTCTAAGTACAGATGTGAAGGCACACTAAATGTATTGATGATGCGTTTGAAGTCTGATCTCAGACCACATTTGGAGATGGTCTTGACCACATGTGGCCATATTCTTTTGGCAGTGTGAACACAAGTGTATTGTGGGCCAGATTAAAGGACCGCCTACTCAACTGACATCCTCTGCCACAGTCTAATTAGTCCCAGAGTTTATTAATGAACTGAACATATTTAACTATTTCAGTTGTTACTCTCTCCCTCACTCACTCTCTCAAACACAATGTGAGATCCAAACACAACTGGCCAGTCGTGACGCATTTTATGCCAGGGCCCTAAAACTAGTCTTGCGTCCCTGTATTGCTTTGTAGATAAATTTCATGTTATATTTTGAGGCAGTTTGTTTGACATGTTAGAGGATAACTGCACCTTATAATCAATCTAATTTCTGTTAAGCATTGCAGTTGTTTGTAAGTTCTCTTGCCACTTACAGGCACGTTTTCACAAACAATTTAAAGGTTTGAAGGCTGCTTTATCATTTCTAATGATGCAAGTTAATACAAATGAGTGGCAGCAACATCTTGGGGTCGTTTGGACTAACCTAAGCCCAGGTTTATTTTAAAAAAGATGAAGGCACTGTGGAGTAGAGATTCACATTCAGTGGTTTAAAACATTGTAATGCCTTGAAGGCCACTTGGTAGAAATTGTGCCAACAGAATTCATTTGGATGTGTGGCCTACATTTTACAAAGGAACACAATGCATTTGCAAAAATGATGAAACTGAAAAATGAAAGGTAATCATAGTTAATATTATTATGAATAATCATGCAAAGATGTATGTTTATAGGCAAATATTGTTTGTTCTCTTATCCTGGTGTGCAGGCCTACCAAAGTGTCAAGTCAACCAGAATGGAAAAATGAGACATGTGTTCACATGCTTACCTTTCAGTTTTGGCAGCTGTTTACAATAATCACACGCTTTGAAGGCTTCTAACTGAAAGTGGCTGATAGGATATAACAGTGAATGTAGAACCACTGAAAGTGAAATTTTTATTTTATAAGACTAACATTGAACATTTGTTTTATGTGGACTGAAATATTCCCATGCATGTCATAAGATCGTAGTAACACATTAAAAAATTGAATGACAGTGCGGTTTTAATTGTAGTCATATATTCTTCATCCTTTTCTTTTCCATAAAGGTTAAGGTTGGACCAAGAAAATGCGGAAGAAGTCTCATGTCCACTTTATTATCAATAATATGAAGCTCAGATGTGTGAAGCTGAATTGTTGAATGCATGCTAAAACATGAGGAGGGAAGAAGTATGGGCAGTGTGTGAGATGGGGGAAGTAAGAAGAAGTAAGACAATTGAAGAAAGAAGAATAATGTGAAGTAATGAAGTTACTGAAATGAAGTTCAGGAAGTAATCTGGATAAGGTCACCGCGCAAAGTAATTCTCTGGTCTGTTTGTCAAATGCGTGCATGTTCTTTTCATTGAATTCACATTAGTTAAAATCATTGCAATTTTTACACAACTGAAAATTTTCATTTTTTTTCCATCATGTTGACAATTTAAGTATACTGATTAATGTAATCATATTGATGTCACACTATCCATGGCTAAACAAAATAGCATTAACCTGCATTCCTAATTCACAATCCTAAACTCTGTTCTTTCCTGTACTCTTCACAGGATAGTTTTAATTCCTAAATACATAAAAATATTCAGGCAAATTTTTCAGTTTGTCTCTCATTGGTGCTGACAAGACACATGTTGGTGTGTGTGGTCCGTTCAGGAGTCTCGCTCTGCATCCAGGAGCATGAGTCCTCGGGGCTCAGGGAAGTCAGCAAGCCGCTCACCGGCTCACTCACCGGCACGATCAAAAGAAGGCTCCCGCTCCAAATCTCGGTCCCGGTCCAGATCAAAATCTGGGTGAGTGATTGGGTCTTTGGAATTACAGGCGGCATAAAGCTCTTTCCTGCTAATTGTCAGCCACGATTTGATGATGCAAGTCTGTCTTTTTAAGCAGCAGTGGAAGTGAATAGCCATTGAACCAATGTGAATGTAGAAGTATTGATTTTGTCTATACAGGTCCCATTCTCATCGTGGATCGCGCAGACATTACAGTCGATCTCGTTCCCGCTCAAGGTCCTATCATCGCAGGTCCCGTAGCAGGTCCTACAGCGGCGAGCGTCGGCGCAGGAGCCATAGCCGCTCGCCAATGTCCAATCGCCGCAGGCACATCGGCAACCGTGTAAATGCTTAGTCGCTTTCGCTTAAAAAAAAAATAATAATAAAAAATCAGTATATTCCATGTTCTTGCATGCAATCTGAAAAGGTACCTTTTTTATGTACTTGCTCATGTACTCTTATGCACTTTTCAGTCTGCCTAATAAACTGCAGCTTGATTGTTTTGTTTTAGATGGACTCTTTCTACTGCTTGTTGTTTTTTTCTTTGTGTCAAAATTCTTGTATCTAAATCTAAATGTCATTAAAATCGCAGGCGAATCCAGACCCAAACTGCTGCCTGGGAGTGTTTGGCCTGAGCTTGTACACCACAGAGAGGGATCTGAGGGAGGTCTTCTCTAAATATGGCCCCCTGGCTGATGTCTCCATCGTTTATGACCAGCAGTCGAGACGATCCAGGGGCTTTGCTTTTGTTTACTTTGAGAACACAGATGACGCTAAAGAGGTATATGAGTTGACTAAGCCCTCTGCCATGTTCCTGAAATATTTTATGGGTCTGAAGTGGTAATTTCATGTTTGATTTTTCTGCCAGGCAAAGGAACGAGCCAATGGCATGGAGCTTGATGGTCGTCGGATCAGGGTTGACTTCTCCATCACAAAAAGACCTCACACCCCAACTCCTGGAATCTACATGGGCCGACCCACATAGTAAGACATCTGGACCATACTGACTGTTTCATTCATCTTACCGCATTTCATGTGGTGTTTCATTTTAGTTCTTCCATTTAACAGATTTGCTCTGATGTGGTGTGCTTTTTTTTTTTTTTTTTTTAAGATCTATTTTAGATGTAATTTGATCAAAGAGAAAGATCAATGCTTATAATTATCTAAGTAAATTTTGCAAGTGGAGTGAAAACACTGTTTCCTGTCACAGTCAGATAGTTTTGTCATTTATTTGTAAAGCAAATTTTTAAACAAGTACCAACTAAAAGGTTTAGATAAAGTTATCACATGGTCATCAAAACCATTCAATTGTGGCAGGGAGAGGGCTTAACTTCAGTAGCACACAATTACACTAAAGTAACCAGCATAAACAATAAAGTGAAACAACATGATATTGGATATGAGTGTTTGCAATATCCATCAGTGGTGAGTTTAATTAGACATTTTAACTGAAAAGGATATTGGTAGTTGTGTAATTGTAGAAGTGTGTCATCTGTTGTGGGTAATCATTTCCTCAAGAATTGTGTTTGCTCTTATAAACAGAAATAAACACAAACCAGAGCCCTTAGAACTTCCAGATGTATAGTTAATTGTTAGACCTCTATTTTTATTAAATTATTAATAGGATGAATGTAAGGCTGCCAAAAACGAAGAGGCAGTTATATTATAACTAAAATTATAAATATTTTTTACTTTTTAAATACTGACTTGAATCGTATTTTTATTTTCCCTTGAAAGTACAGTGTACAGGTTTGCTGCATATTTTCTGGTCTATATGTATACATGATAATGCCACATACTGAACATGGTTAAATGGTCACATGTCAAGTATCAGGTCCTCCTACAGTCAGAGTAAAGGAGCCATTCATATTTACCTGCTCAGCAAAAGCATTAACAGAAGACATGACAGATAAAGACAGACTCACAAGAAGTCCCTGTATTTCTCAGTAATGTCAATATAGTAATGAGAATGATCTTTTTTTAGTTAGAAATGGTTAAAGTAAAAGGTAAAATAAAGCATACAACTAATTTCTGTCTTCGTCCTTGTAGTGGTGGAGGTGGTCCCAGTGGTCCTCGGCGTTATTCACGTGACTATGACCGCGGGTATGATCGCGGATACGACAGAGGTGGCTATGATCGCTATGATGACAGGGACTACTATAGATCTTACAGGTGATAATCTCAACCTGCAGATTATAGTTGGAAAATTGATTCTCCACTCGTGGTATTTTGGTTTCCTCTTAAGTGTTTTTTTTTTTTTTTTTTTTTTTTAAATACCCTCTGAAGTTGACAAAAATGTTAACTGTGTCTTGTTTCAGAAGGCGATCTCCATCACCGTACTACAGAGGAGCTTACAGGTCCCGGTCCAGGTCAAGGTCTTACTCTCCCCGTGAGTTTTTCTCAAAAATCTTATGTTTTCATGGACTTTTATTCAATAGGTTGCTATGTGTTGGTGTTTGTTTGATGACTCTTTTGTTTCACAGGTCGCTATTGAACATACAAGCAAAAAGCCACCCTCTACCCAAGCACAGACAGGAAATGTTGGAGTGGTATGATTGATTTCAGAGCAGATGTTCTTTCTTAAGATGATCTTCACACCTGTTTGCTGATGTACATGACCAGTAAATATAAACTGACTCAAGCTCCCCACGTTTTTAATTTTGAATGTATAGGCGACCCCTGCAGTAAATGTTTTATTAATGTTTTGATTTTTTTGGATACAATTTGAGTGAAATTCATCTTTGAACAGATTAAAAGTGGGAATCATTAATTTCACTTTGACTCGTGCCCTTTCTTATTGCACTTCTAGGTTGTCTTAAAGCATTTCCTGTTGCATAGCTGTTAAAATAAAGACAAGGCTATATGAAGGCCTTCATCTTACCACATCACTATTTGCTAATTTCTACAGAATTATACTTCTCTCAGTTGCAACAATAGCAACTGCTGTGCATGTGAAATCCACATATTTTTTGTGTTATTTAGTGAGTTTTTCTGGGGAGCCACTATTAAACTGTCAAATCAACAAATGAATAATGATAATGGGCACAACATGAGCTCACATATCAAGCCTCAAGTGCTTTCCTCCTAGAGACTATAAAAACACAAAATGTCTCCAAGCTACCAGTTAAGCTTGTGTAAATTCATACTTATGAATATTTACAAAATTCATGCAATGTGACAATTTGATTATGTCAAATAACTGGATCTTCTTCAGTCAAAACACAGGTGTCCTAACATTCATCCATCCCATGGATCAGAGGAAGGATACACAAGATGAGTTTTCTTGAGATGTCACCACAAATTGAATCACCTTGCATAACAATATTAAGTATTTCTATGAAAGATTAACTAGAACTAGCTCATTACTTGTGGACAAGAGTTTTAACATGATTTATCCAACTAATAAAACGCAAATGGTAAGGCAGTACTGGAATGGAATTGGCTTAAGTAAGAGTGCTTAAGTAAAATGCCAGCTTATCTTATGACGCCTAGGGAAAATATTAGTAATACATATTCCCTTAGCCTTGATCAAGACCTCTGAATTAGTGCCCACCTCTTATTTTTTTTTAAACTCTTTAAGCAATTCAAATAATAATGATGTGAAATGAAATGTCAGTAAAGTCTGATTTTTCAGGTTGATATTCCCTGACTAGAGGCTCCAAATCTGTGATTTAAATGCCACTGCTCATCAGACTCAAACTGGAACAGAAAAAAAAGACCCAATGTACACAGTGAATGTGGTCTCAGACTTTTGGACCCGTCTGTATATATTAAATTATAGCACTTTTTGTAGTCTTTGAACAAACGTATGAGGTTGATGCATCCATGAGTAAACGCAGCTGAACAAATCAAATTGATTTCTTCAAGTCCAGTGTTAAGTGTCTCAATGTTCTCTCACTATGTGGTGCAGCAAGACCTATCGAGCAGCATCTGGCTGTGAGGAGCTGAAGTCCAACATCTACCCCTACTGGGCACAGAGGAGTCCAGACTTGTTCCAGCATCCATGACATACAGTACAGGACAGTACAGTATGTGAGAACCTTAGTTTATTGCAGTTTTCCATTTTACCTTGTGGTGGGGGGAATAACTCTGACCCTCTAATTAAAGAAGAGCAGTAAAAGGAGGTTGCTTCTTTCCTTAAAAGGTGGGTTCACCCAAATCATTATCTTTTTTCCTACTTATCTCTAGTAGGATCAAGCCATGCAGATAATTTTTGTTTTATTTGTCCATGCTTCGCAGGATCCTTTCTGAGATTCCTCCCTCCACCCCAATACAAAGGAGGTGAAGTGAATGGATTTGTTTAAGTGGTTCTTTCACCTGACCCACAGCCCCCTCTCCCCCCTTTTTTTCACAGCTGTCCCCACCTTGGAAACTCCATGAGCCTATTTATTTCCCTTTTCTACCACAAGTCCACATGTTCTAGTTCGTATGTGTATGGTGTTTGTTCTGGTCAGCAGTTCTCTCTGTGTTCCGCAAATGTCACATCCCTCCCAGTCCCAGTGCATTTTCCTTTCTGAGTGGAAATCATGTTTGGGGTGGCTGCATGATTTGACAGCATACTGACCTAAATGGGTACAACATGTAACAGGAAAGCATGTAAGATATTTCATCTAATTATTATTTAAATTGAAGTGCACAGACACAGGGATTAAAAGCAGTTATTGACTGTATACTGAATGTATAATAGTGAAATATTATAGTGTAAAATGAGTATAGTAGTGACTTAATGCAGTAAATGAGTTTTGAAATGAATGGGTAATCCTTTTGACCCTAGGTCTGAATGAGTCTCAGCTGGCAGCAGCAGAAAATCCTACAACAACTGTGTTAGCATGTCATCAGGAAAGTAACTAAAGAGCTGTTTTGTAAATAGAAAGCAGCTTTGACATTCCTCTGTTCACACACTGACGTAAACAAGGAGAGGAATGGTCACTCCTGCTGCTGGCACTCTCTGCACTACAGTGGGGTGGCAGTAATGTTCCAAGGCACAGGCCAGTCACATGTAGAAACACTCAAGTGCTGCAGGCAAAGGCTCCTCCCCTTGGTAACTGGTGTAGGTACAAGACTACACATCCATGCATGAACATTGCAGCCTGTCCCCCTTTCGTCATACAGCTGCAGCCTTTCCCTTACATTTCAGCTTTTGTTTTGAAATCCGCTTTACTTCACTTCCCTCCCTAACACACCCACATGCACACACCTACACTAACAAAAAAAAAAAAAGAAAAGAAAAAAAGACAGATGTAGTACCATGTCTGTAGCCTGGAGTATGAGCTCAGACTGGCTGAGTGACACTGCATAGAGGGCACCTCCTCCCTGCTCAGGGCCAGGAATCCCCTCTCTTCTCCTTATCAGCCTCTAAAAATAAATGTTTGCTCAGTTTTACATTTTAGAGTCAGATGTATTAGCACTATCCACAAGTTCAAATGCACAACTGAGTATGTCATGAAGTTTAATAATATTGTGTAAAGTGAATAGGACATGTTTTATATGCTGCAGGTTTGTGCCTTTAAACAGTGGCCCCTGGTCAGGGTGTGAGGGGCCACCAACAAAATGTAGAATAGTTTCATTCACTGTAGTTTCTGTACAACAACAGAATTTACAAGAATGGCTGCTTTGAGGTTTCACTTTCTGTATTGGTTAAACCGTTCCCCCTTGTTGTTCTACAATCGCAGCCAAATGCTGCAAGATCATGAATATTAACTTACATGTTTTTATTGTAGGATAATATCTAAGATTGGCGTCCATGGCGAGGTCTGGGAGCCCCCTACACCCCTCCTCCTCCCTCCCCTACCCCCCAACCCCTCATTCCTGCGTCCACCTTTCCATATTTCTGTTGCCCATAAATAAGTAAAAGGCAAAGTGTGTGGATCAGTGACACTGTTTTGGGTCGACAAGTCCAGTGACAGCGACTTGATTTTCCACACAGTAGCCCTTTTTTTTCACTCCCCAGCCTGGAGGGACCCACGGCACGGCCCTTATTATGATTTGATGAAATAACCCCTCAGCCTCCTTTAAGCCCATCCCTTTGCTGAATGTACCCAGTGATCATCATGCCACTTCCATACCCTAATGCACGTTCTACACTGGGAAAGCAGGAGTGATCCCTCATGCACCTCCAAACATTTTTTTCTTGTGATTTTAAGGGAGATTTTATTTAGAGGCGGTGCTTGTTGGCTCCAGAGTAGCGTCGTAACGACACTTTTTTCCCCAGTCCTTGTTGAAAGAGTTTGACCAGGGCCAGAGTTGGTGCTGGGGGGTCGCCTATAGCGTAGTAATTTCCTGGGGGGTAATTGCTGCATTTTTGAGAGAGAGAAAAAAAATCCCAGCAGATTTTTCTATTTTATTTTTTATTTTATCTTTATTTTTTATTTTTCTACTTCTCTGAATATCGCCACTCTCTCACTCTAAGATCTGATACCCCTTCGAGATTTTTCCTTTCAGATCATGAACAAACTATATGTTGGGAATTTAAGTCCTTCGGTCACTGTCGAGGACTTGAAGCAGCTCTTTGGGGAGAGGAAGCTGCCAGTGGCCGACCAGGTCCTACTGAAATCCGGCTATGCTTTTGTGGACTTCCCCGATCAGAACTCGGCCATAAAGGCTATAGAGACTCTTTCTGGTAAGTGTGGATTTGATAAGTGATGCTGCTGGTGACAGGGAAAAATCCACAGCGACTCGAACTGCAAGATCTGATTTAAAAAAAAAAAAAAAAAAACCCCAAAAAAAGCAAAAAACACAATAGCTCTGCTTGTCCGAAATGTGAAATATTAATCATTGCTTGTGTTATTTTCTTTGCTCGGGACAGTGTGTGTGTGTGTGTGTTTTTTTGCGATCACATCCGTGTGCCATCAGAGTTTAGATGAACGCTCAGTCATGCACGCTCCAGCAAAAATTGGATAAATTATCGATCGCAGGACACAGTCGGGGCTTTGGTGCCCGTTTGCCTAAAGAAAACACGAGCCGTCGTAACGCAATTAACGCGCACAATAACCTATATTTTGGAGATTCCGATAGTGCGGGGCGCTACTTAGCAATCACCCGCTGGAATGTATTGGATGGTCTGATGGTTCGGGTAGGCATAATTATTTTTCACTTATTTTTTATCTTGATTTTATTAAAGAGAGCACGGCGAAGCGACAGCGGAAAACTTGTCAGATCCATGTTCCTCTGATGTCTGGGTATGTTTTTACGAGGTGTCTTGGAGGTGGGTCATGGGGGTCCGGAGGAAAGAGCTAATAAACAGGTAGCTGAGTGGGGGACGAGGTGAGACGCTAATTCCGTGCTGCGCCAGGCCACTCATAATAGTAACGAAAACCCGTGTTCAGGCTTTCGCCGAGGAGCGCTTCGTTCTTCAACCCCTCCGGCTGGGTCAACACGGAGAATTAGGAAAACACCTCCCTACAAGAGAAAGAGTACAAGACATTCTCCTTTCAAACCATCTCCGCTTTGATGTTGCATTCTTTACTGAGAGCAGGGAAAAAAAAAAACCCTCATTGCACTGTGAGGGTTGTGGGAGTGGAAAGCATGGCTGCCCATTTCCCCCCATACTATATAAGCTTATCATGCTTCACTTTGGCGCCGATTTTCCTCCATCGTGAGCCACTAAATCTCACATTGTGCTTGTTTTAATGTAAACATATACAGTTTATCCGCCGCCGTGCGCACGACGCGCCCGCGTACAGTACTTTCTTTCAGGGGTTGGCTCTGAATGGGGACGCACCTACTTGGTGAAGTGATTCAAAGTGTTGCTGTGTAGGCCTACCAGTTTGTATTGTTACTTTCATGACACACAGCTAATGTTACACTATCAATTTTCGTCCTTACAGGTAAAGTTGAATTACACGGAAAGGTGATAGAGGTAGACTACTCTGTTCCCAAAAAACTAAGGTAGGCCTACAATCTGACACACACACACGTACACATACACACAAACTCACGCACAAACACACTGACATTGTGTCATACGCCTATACTGTGCCCCATGCCAGACTGTGTGACCTGTAGGCTTCCGCTGTGGAATATAGCGCGCAGATTTACTCCCTCTTTTTACGGGCTTCTGTGTGATTTCTATCAGGCTGTTGTTGTTGTTGTTGTTGTTGTTTTATTTGCTGGCGATGGAAATGTAATTGCATGGGGATTAAACAAAAGGAAGAAGGCAACAAAGAAACAGTTTAGCCCCAACATCCGCAGAACACACGGTTGCTGCTGCCATATCGCGTGATCTGCAGCAAGGCCTTTATCCCACTGTAAAACCTGGACACACACATGCACAGACACACAGTGCACACATGTGATCATTTCATCGTAATTGAATCTCACGTATGGAGTCGCCTGTCAACAAACTTTACTATGGGTAATTGTTTCCCCACAAGGCTATTTTTCCTATATGTAGGCGTTAAAGTTTCATTATTGACTGGAACACTGCATTGCACGATGAGGTGCATACCAATCAGCTGAGCCTCTCCTCTGGTTACTATGTGTGTGTGTGTGTGTGTGTGTGTGTGTGTGTGTGCGTGCATGTGCGCGTGCGCATGCGCGCGCGCACGTGTGTACGTATGGGAGACAGATTGTGTGCATTGTGCGAGGAAAGCGAGAGTCAGTGAGTGATCTTAATGTAAAGACCAACCGTCAACTCCGCAACCTCCACAGCCGTGTGTTATTTTGTGCTTTTGTGTCAGCTTGTGCACTCAATTCACAAACACACACACTCTCATAAAAAAAAAAAAAATTAAAATAAAATCCACGAGCTTTTAATTGCTGCAAAAATAATAATGAAAAGAAGCAGTGTTGTCCTGCGCGTGATGCATTGTAAAGACAGTGGAGCCTTCACTCTCTCTACACGTATAGACGCGCTATATTTCTCAACAACGCCTCTGGCTGTAGGGGAAAGCCTACCTTGCGTGACAAAAAGGTAAATATTCAAGCCCCTTGCGGAGGAACACGTGACCCATACTTTATGCGTATCCAGCATAGTCCTCCCCCTCTAGTGCAGGCTACACTTTCCTGCATTACAGCTCTCGTTTTTTTAGCTGTGTTACGCTGTGGAGGAAAATATGTATGTGTAAAATATCCTGTGATCGAGCTGCTGTGTTTCCTCCGCTTTGTGTCTCGATTTGAAAGCGTTTTTTTTGTTGTTTTGTTTTGGTTTTTTTTGTAAAGCTACTAAGCGCAACATGGTGTAAAAAAAAAAAGCCTGCGCCACTCCCCACAGTTAATGTGCACGTAGGCCATGGCAATGTTGGAGAGCCTCATAATGGCTGCCATGATGGCCCTGCTCTCTGCACGGCTATAGGCGGAATCAGATGGAGCAAAATGTCCATACGTGTGCCTGCATGTGTCCAATCGGCATGTGTGGAGCTGCTGCATGTTCTGCACAGGGCCCCCTTTTTTTTTTTTTTTTTTTTGAAGCGAAATCCTGGCCACATCAGTGTGGACGAGATGAGTGCAGCGGGTGGCACGTACAGGTGTTCATTTCTGAGACACGCAGGGCGAAAGCACACGTGGAGGTGTAACTTCATGTCATTTGCTCAAATCGTTTTAAAGTTGGGATCCTTTTCCACGCTGATCCTTTCATTCAGTGTTCGACCCTCCCGAGAGCCACCGTCCTCAGCCTTCGCCTGTTATTGCACAAATATTTACATTTTTGGAAAAAACTATAGCTTAAAATGCGTGTTTCTGCCCTAAAGCGAAGGACGCAATAGTCACAATTCACAGACGTCTCTCAAATGCAAATTTCTTTTTCAATATAGATTTCTGTGTGGTCTCATACATAACAAAAAATATAATTCATATTAATAATAATACAAGCTTATAATACTTAAATTATACTTGCCTTATTTTCACTATTTCTAAATGTTGTATATGAATAACATTATAAATAATTATAGCAATTCTTCATTTGAAATATAAATGGTTGCTGTAGTGAAGTCCTAGTTAAGCAGGGTAAGAGCAGTGAACCAATGATCAGTTTTTTCATTGTCATTTAAGAAGTTGTGTGTGAACCTTCAGGCCTACTGGCTTCTCTTGGATTTTTTGAGGCAGTTGTAGTTTCAGCTGCTGTTTGCTGTGTGTGGTGTCTGTTTATATATTTTGGTTTCGCTTTGTTGTGTAATGTCTAATAGGCACAGTGGGATTAACAGTCAAATTATGTCTATTTTTAATGACATGAAATTATGGCAGATCATGATTTGTTGTAATGACGTTTTGTTTGCTAATGAGCTGCCTGTTGCTCTGAAGGACTGGGCCTTGTTAAATGTAATTTTGAATAGCTTAGAAAAGACAGGGTTATGAATTGTTGTGGTTTTGATGTCCTATTTATCATTTCAATGTTATTTTACTTGCATATATTTTATATTTTGATATTTCAAATTGGTGCAGACACGCCAGCTTGCACATTATTTTACTTGGGGCAATTTAAAAAGAAGTAAAGTAGAAATTTGATTTTGTATGTAACAGGTTTTTGAAGCTTTTTGTCATGGAAAATACATAATAATTAGTTGCACATTATTAGTCATATTTCAAACTGAATTTTTAAAATTTGTCATGTTATTTCTGTTAAAATGAATTGATTTAATCACTGTAACTGTGCTCTAATAATAAAGGTTTACTTCATATTGATTTCTGTGCTGAGATAACAGATTAAAAATATACTAAGTCATTTTATGTTAGTCTGTAAAAACTTAAAATCATATTTCTGGTTTATGTGTTTTTATTGTTATAATCACACAAGTTTGATATATATAAGTGTAGATTTAAAATATAAAGTGATGATAAAATTATCGGTACATCAGAACTTGTGAAACATTTGTAAAAATACACATTTTTGTAGAATGATTACTATAATTATTACTCGTTTATTATTCCCTATTGTTACTTTATATAAATTAGATTTGGAAGAATGGAGATGAGTTTGAAAAGAATATTCAGTTTGTTTCCTTAAACATTCTTACAGTGTTGCTCAGGTATTTTTTTTTTAAGCAGTGGTTTATTTTGATACCAGAAATCAGAAAAAAACAAAAGTTTTCTCATCCTTATTAAGTCTTCCTGTTAAGCAAATCATGTGGCCAAATGTGTCTGCTCATACTGCACACAAGGAATGTGACTCTGTGTTAATTGATGTTGGTGCTACATGAATGATATGTGGTGTTGCTTGACTGTGAAATAGGTGGTGAGGTTGTGGACTAACGTGAGCTCTTGCTGTGAACATGATCAATATTCAGTTATCAGTATTAAGCATGTGAAGACAGTGTTCTTGTTGTGGGATAAA
This sequence comes from Rachycentron canadum, assembly GCA_038496675.1. Taxonomy (NCBI): domain Eukaryota; kingdom Metazoa; phylum Chordata; class Actinopteri; order Carangiformes; family Rachycentridae; genus Rachycentron; species Rachycentron canadum. Next base: position 13,794,907 of record CM076658.1, read on the forward strand.
CACAATTAAAGTTGCCTCCATGCATTGTATAGGCTACAGATTTGTTTACTTGCTTGTTTAACAGTTTAGACTGATAAAACCAGACTGCTCTCCCTCTAATTATCTCTCTACACCTTTGGCTCTACCTGCAATAAAAAAACAGCTCAAATAGTAAGTAAACATAAAGTGATAAACTTGTGCTCCACTCCATTAGGCTGTATCACAATAAACTCAAGTTGAACTGTTTGCATTTTGCAGCCTAACATTGTTTGATGAAGCTACATTGATTATAACACTTTTTTGTCACAAAAGGATACAAACCAAGACATGGGTGTAAACATCTGCATTGCACCACAGTGGTGCACATGCAGATGTGTGTGTTGGGTTGTCAGTGCACACTGAGTCAAAACAGCGAAATATGATAGCCATCAGTTGATCCACTCCGAATCCATTAATACTCCCCAGTTGATCCTGGGTGAAGGGGAAGCTCTCCAATTCAGGCTCTGGTTTTGTCCGGAGTGATAGCAGGAGTCACTGTACTGTTCCCCTCTGAAGCCACATCCGCTGCACCTTCCTCCTGACATCTCAGGTCTCCCCTCACCTGCCTGTGAGGAGGTGCAGAGCGATCTGTTTTGTTGAGCAGATGGCCAAGTGTCTCTCAAACATGTTCATTTACTGGCTTGATGGGTATCCTTGGTATCTGTTTAGCCTATGGTTGGTCCATCTCAAAAATATTTCATGTTTTAGATCAGTTTATTTTTGGCTGAGTACTTTTGGTGTAAAACAATGCTGACGAGGTATAAAAACCAATGGTAAATGAGAGTTCCTCATTAGCACTTGCAGATATAATGACTATTTACTTGTATCAACTAAAGGATTTTATTCTTAGTGTTAGAGCACTACATTTAAATTCTACAACACTGTTAAATTTGTACAGCAATTATTCACTTTTTCATGAAAGCACAGTAGTGTATTTTTCTCCTGAAGTGATAACTGACTTGCTAGTGCAACGGAGTACATAGCTTAAGGGAGCAGCAAGATTAGATGTGAGAGAATTGTAGATTCACTGTGTGTCTATCAGACCTGTGGGATTGCTGTTTAAGCGTGCAGAGAGCTGGAAACACCTTTTTTCTTCACTGACACTCAAATGTGTACATCACAGCAGCAACTTCTTGGTAAGCTGTCGTTCATTTTCCACTCCAACCTGTTGCATGACTAATGTCACTACAACCAGGAGTTAAGTATTCAGTCAGATGACTGTGAGAGCAGCAGCGAGGAGGTGTGGAAAGGTGTGGTCGGGATGGGGAGGATTGCTCTGACTGGACATCCCAAATCTCACATTTTTCTGTGAATACTAAGTTACTGAAATATATTGGAGATGAGGGAAGTAAAACAAGACTTTTCATTACTTCGGGTTTCACCGTAAGAGAATTGACAGGTTTGGAGCAGCGACTCGCAGATGTGTTTGTTACAGCATTTTGGGAGAAACTCCTTTCATCCAATAGGAGGATCCGTCTGCCTGTGTTTGTATTTGTAACCTCAGCATTATTCAAGTTCTTACTATACAGCAATGAGAGTAATGGAGCCCATGGTGGAAGTACAATAAACCCTCATTGTTTTGAGACGATAGTCTCTTTGAATTGACCTAATAGATACATTTTTCTTCTATCTACAAGAGATTTGTCATTGATGATACATTGTTATAGGCTTGCTGAGATCAGTTTGTTGAAAACAAAAGAAGTTGTGTTCCTGCATTCAGTGGGCAGTAAGTTTCAGTCATGGCGAATACTGTATTTCTAATAAATTCACTGCTAATGGTGTATGGGAATTCAGATTTGTCTTTGCATCATCTCCTTCTCTTGTACACCTATGAACAGGTGTGCATTAGACAGCAAAAGTGTGACCATCACCATCTCAACCCTTTAAAGGAAGACCCGAAAGATGTTTGAGGATGGTGATTTACTAAACACTGTTTGATAAATTGCTGCATATGATTATTTAATGAATTATAAATCATGATTGTACTTTGTGCTGATTGCACCCAGGTTCTTTTTTAGGGAAGTAATTTCAAGATGTAACAGCTGTTTTGTCTCTCCTTCCATTTCTATGTCCCCCATTCTGCTTCTCTTCTGCATGTGTAAGGCATGTGGGTGTGGGGTTTATGCACATGTAGATATGTTCACACACAGCTTCATGGTAACGCTGGAGAGACAGAAAAGCTGTGGTGAGTCCCAGCTGAAAGTTACATGCCGGATGTAAAGTTTAATGTTTCTCACCCCTCAGTGTGCTAGTGCTCCCAATGGGCATCCAAGGGTGTGGTCTCCGTGGAAGGGCGGGCAGCTGGGGTGCACAGCAGGTGGCATTGCTCACACAAGCAGACCCCGTCCTTGTCCCATATCAACACCATATAACCCTACTACCCTTGTGCAACTTTAGAGCTCTGATGGGTCTTGAACAGGTGAAATGAATACGATGGAAACTCCCAAAGAGCCAATCAGAGTGTGATACGAAGTAAGCCAGGGGCCGTAATGCTTACACACAGCCAATCCTACTCAAGCGGGTCGAGTGTTAGGGATTGAGGCTCGTGAAGAGGCTGTGTGACATTGGCGTAGAGCCTCAAGCTGGGAATGCTGTTGGCCAGAAGCTGTACCCAGGTCAAATGGTCTTCTTAATCCTTGAGTCAGACCTTTTTCCCTCAGACCTTTCTCAGTCTCCTACCTTGATTTTAAAAAGGCAGGGGTGCAGTCAGAGGACTGGTCATGGGTTGCACAGGCCCCTGCTCCAATTTGATTGGTTCTCTTGGTGAGCCAACCACCAGGAGCTGGGTGTAGTTGATGTTTTAGTGCAATGGATGGATTGTTTGACATACCTACTTGGTACAGGTCCATTATATCCTGGACCCAACTTCTGTATGAAGTGACTTAAAATTTCTTATTGTAATATCAATCAAATGATTACAGAAACACAAAAGGACCAGAAATAGACATAAAACTACTACTACTAACCACAAAAAGTTGCAGAATAACCACAAAGAGACAAAAATTGACTGCAAGAGACACAAAACTGAGTGTTTTACTCCTGTGGAGAAGGAGTGGATTGGCCTTTTACATGTCTGTAGGTAATTTATGTTAAAAGCATCATATATATATTATATATATATATGTGTGTGTTTGTGTGTGTGTGTATATGTGTGTATATATACACACACATATATGTAGACATATACACATATGTGTGTATATATATTATAGATATTATTCAAATAGTTAAAGCTTTTTTTATTTATTATTAATTTATTTTACTGAATAAACCAAATAACAATCTTTGCAGATGTCTTGTCATTTTACAAATGTGTACCCCTTCTTAAAAGCACTCATAAGTTTCAAAACCCACCCGTTTTCAGGAACATCCATATATCTAATAAAGAAATTATATACAGGGATTGTTTTTATTTTTGTTTTACCATTTCTCCCATGTATCCACAGAAATGTTACTTAACATAAACACATAATATAATCTCTCTGTGAAGCAGCAAATGTCAAAAGATACTGTACAGTGTTGTGACATTTACAGCATCCTGATGTGGGAGCAAAACCAAGCCATTGTGCTCATGAAAAGTGTGTGTGTCCATGTGTGTTTACAGGTAACTCTGTGTTCAATTCCAACTGTTCCAGGTTAGGTTCGCCATGTTGCCATGGGAACCAGTTTTGAGTGTTTTTCTTAGTTATAGGAGTAGAGCTCAAACGATGAAGGCTTTCATAGAATAAACCCAAAGTCCTCCAGTGCACCACGCGAGCTACAAACAACTGAAAAACAAAAGTTGAGTTTGCTGCATGCGTCACCCTGAGATTCACCCCACAAGTAATCATTATAATATCTTTTGATTTCACTCTCAGAATCCTATGATTACAACTTAAGTTTGTTATGAACTGCTGTCAGTTGGGGGACTCTGTAATTTCCACCCATTCCCAGGAGAGTGGTGACGGCCTACCGGTTACAGCTGCAAGCCCCACACTGCAGTCCAGCCGTGTGCTGGTGGCTCACGCTATGGGCGGTGCAGTGGTCAGCATGCTGATTTTATAGGACAGTGTATACATTAGCCAGAAAGGTGCCTCAATAAAAATGCCTGTGTAAAGATAACGCTCCATGGACATGTTCAAGTGCTCATTTTCTGTCCACCAGTGTAGTGGGAAAAACTGCTGAGTGGGCTGTCCATCTATGTCACAGTCGCGGCCCTTTAGTGACCTTTCTTATTCATAAACCCACTTGGAGCCATCATTTCCATCCTTTTCCATATGTATGCAATGGAAGCTGGATCCCCCCCACCTCCCCACCCACACACACACACACACACACACACTTCAACAGAACAAGTCATCTACAGTAAGGTCCTCACACAACTGAGCCTCTGATACAACCTGAAGTACAGTCTGACCATTGTGTTTCCTCTGTTTCACTCTCTCTGACAGAGGAGGAAGACACAGAGAGGACTTCCGAGTCAAATACATGTGCATGTCCCGTGTAGGCTCATGGGTTCCTCTGAACTGTGTGTGTTTGTGTGTATGTGTCTGTGTGTGTGTCTGTGTGTGTGTTTCGGCTCCTGTATGGAGATAAATGAGCACTGCTGATAGAGGGCAGCATTTCTTCCCCCCTCACTGAGGCTTAGTGGTGTCTTTAAGTCCTTCACCCTCTCTCATCAGACTCTGGCAGCTCTGTTCGCTCAGGAGGATTTCTTTTTGCAGGTGTGAGACTAAGAGATACAGAAATCACGCATATTCTCATATCAGCCCTTTATCTTATCTTCTCTTGACCCATCATTTGATTTTGCTTCCTTACTGGGTTTATAGGCTGACTTTGAGTATGTCTATCCTCTCAACCAGGAGTTTGACATTTAAAAAAAGTTCTAATAGAAATAATATCTCAGCCCACAGTTAGCAGGATAAATGTTTACTATACACACAAACACACACACATAAAAGGCTGAGAAACGTGCCTTTCGCTCGTACCTCATCATACCGATCTTTAAGTTTATATGGTTAATGACAGCCGAGATTATATTCCTGGAAGAAAAAGAAACTTTCACATTTCACATTGAGTCTACAAAATAAATTCACTTCAAACTCCACTATGTCCTGGTCAGATAGTTCCTTCAGTGCAGTGAAGACCAAATCATTGCCTTCAAGTCTTTTTATGGAAAAGTTTTTATATTTGTATTATGGTTGGTATACTACTTGCATATTGCAAGTATGTAATAAGAAATTCTAAACATGTGGGGGGTCTTATGAAATGGCCTTGTTTGCCTGATTTGGCTGTGGATGTTTGAGCCCTGATCTAAAGCAAGCACATGATAAATTACTTGACGAAATAGTAATAGTTTCTATCTTGCCTGAAGTTAGATGAGGAGATCAATACAACTCTCACACTGTACAACTATATTTCATTTTTAAAATTTGTTGATTGGATATTCATCTAGTAGTCCACAAGATTGTTTTATAACCTTCACCATTGGCAACTCATCTTGAGCCTTATAGAGCTGAGCTGTGGCAGTGTTTGCGGGCTTTCAGCAGAAGCAGTGTTTAGTATTTGGCAATAGTGATATGCCATAAAGCCTGTTTTACACAGCTGTGCCTGATCCTGACTATGATTTGCTGAGCCCAGAGATGAGTTGGGTAATGTGGGCCAGGCAGGTGCTAGAGAGTAGGATGGCTCCATCTGCCTCTCTGCCAAGTGACCCAGCACATGCCAATACCCAGTAAGTCGCAGTGTGGGAGACAGCCAGCGCATGTATGTGAAAGAGAAAGATTGTGAGGGACCAAGCCAATGGAAAGAAGGTAAAGATCAGAAGGGACAGAAAATTGCAGGGGGACACGGGGACCCCATGGGAGTCCTTTTGATTTTATCACACTGAACGTTGGGTTGTGGTGAGAGGCGGCAGAATATTCTCCTAGAGCCACTGCAGGGCTGCACACACAAAGCCATGAGCAGAATGTGAAAACAACTGTAAATAGTTGTTGTCTTGATGACCCTTGGCTAATATTTCCCTTGAGGAGCACTATATTTTATTGTGAAGTGTTCAATCTGTGCGTGTCTCACTAAGCAGTCTATACAAGGGTTTCCCATGGGCGCAGTAGCCGCTGCGGTAGCGGTGCGCCACAGTGCATAAGGAGTACTATGTCAGTCCTGAGGTTTTTAAGCTGCTATGCTCCTGTTTTTGAACATGTTCCATTTATGAGTGAAACAGCACTTATAAAGCTGCAAAAATGTATGTTGCAAGTTGCTAGGACACCAGATGATTGATTGATTGATTTGGCGAGTGTGTGTGTGTGTGTTTAGGATGGAGTTCTTTGTATTTCTTGTTGCCAACTAACATCAGCAGTTACCAACAGACTGTTTGCCTAGCCAGCTATGCAGTACCTCTGTCTCACACATGTAAACAACGTTATGACACTGACTGATGAATTATCCCTGCATGTCAGGGTAAATGACGCACACACTGACACACATCCAATTAAAATTGAGAAGTGCACCCATAGCAGCTACCATGATCTTTTCAAAAAAAAAAAAAAAAAAAAACACCTAATGGCAAAAACACAGAACACGGACATCTTTAGCTCAGCAGGTTAGTAAATATTTGATGCTGAGGCAGCCATGCATGTGCTCTTGTCAGAGGGTTGCAAAAGTTAATGGGGTCTTTGCCTGTTTGCCTGGTCTTTCTTTTTTTGAGATTTACAGAACACACTCACTCTGTGCATGTTCAGGTGAGCTTGCATTTTCACGAATGGTGACTTCCACAAGATGCAGCTGCAGTTCACCTCCTCACTCTGTTTCCACTGCAGCATTTGCTGCCTGTCCCCCTCCCTCCTCCTCTTCCTCCTCTCTTGCGTGTGCCTTGTGTCAGAGAGCCATGTCATATTTACCACCTAGATTGCGTGCATTGTCTCTCACTGCCTCCCTGCACCTCATAATGTCACTGCTCCCCTGGCACAGCGTGGCAGTGCAGAATGAAGCGGGCTATGTGTTAGCGTGAGCGGGTGTAAATAGCATACAGCTGTATGTTATGTCCTGTAAGCTGAATGTGAGCCACCCATCAGATAGTGTAACAGAGACAGGCGTTTTATTCTTAGTAGAGTTGTGGTTACTGCTATTGGAATTCTTCGACAACAGTAGACCTCTGTGTGTGCATGTGTCCATGTCATTGTATGTGTGTGTGTGTGTGTACACTACTTCTGTGTTCCTGCCATTCCCCAAGCGGGAGGCAACAGTTCATTTTAGAGATGGTTGCTAAGATGGTTTTGTTTTAAGTGGTGTGAGGAGTGACTCCAGGCAGCCTGGTTTCCGGTTGCTTGACGTTGCGGGAGAATAAATTACAGAGATATAGAATGACAAGCTTCAAAGGCGAGTTTGATGACAAAGAGACAGTGGTGTAGATGTGGATTTGCTGAGGATGATAAATTGAATATGTTGCACTTGAAGAAAAGCATAATTTAACCGTATGTGTTTGTCAAGTGTGATTATTGCATCCTCTGATGGATGCATGTCCACCTCAGGCGTCCGCAGAGCATTTACAGTGTTGTTGCTTCTTCTCCTTCAGAGCTGGCATATGACAACACATGATTCACAATCCAGGTCCACACACACACACACACACACACACACACACACACACACACACACACACAGATGGGCTCTGACTTGATCAAACGTCAGCGCAAATAACAGAAATGCCACCAGACAAAACACAGCTCACTTTTGCTTTTCCAAACATTGGCCACTTTTTGCTTTGTCTTCATTAAATGTAACCCACCATTACAGATGTTAACCTTTTCCACGATGAGGTCTGATTACAATGAATTGAATATTATTACCGTTTTGTGTCTGCCACGTGCTCAAATCTGCCAGGCCGTCACACTGACTCAGTGCTTTTCAGAGTAGTTGTTGTGGCTGTCTTAAAGAATGAGGGTTAGGTTTTTGGATCAGCCCTCATTCCTAATAACCCCTTCAACTTAGACAGGGTGTTTGTTAAAGAGGGGAACCAGCCTCGTATGCTTTCTGCCAGGAATGATGAAAGCAGCCGGCCTATAAATGCTTGCAGATTTGTTTTGGTGTTTCTGTGTGGAGGAGAGTCTTAAGGTTGAGTGGGGCTGGAAATAGTTGTTGCTGCACGTTTGAATATCAGGTCTTTCAAAACAGAGACCTTGTCTCATTGATATTGAGCCTCAGGTGGTTTGGAGAAATCATTCATTCAAAGAAGGTTGTGTTTTAACTATAAAGACAAAATAGGTGTGGGAGAGGTTTGGTTCCTCAGTGGTGATAAGTGAGATTTCCACCCTGACATGTTTTTTTTTTTTTTTTTTTTAAATATACTACTATGTTTTTGTGCTGTTACATTCACATGCTGTAGCATTTTGCCAAAAAAAAAAAAAAAAAGAAATGTGGAGAACAAACAATAAACAAACATAAACTGTTACAGAGGCTTTAGCTTTTGCGAGTTGAGGAATCGCTGCAGTTTGGCAGACGCTCGGGCTCTACTGAGTGCCTTCTAGTCACATATAAGAGGCACCAACAACAAACCTTTCCCTCAGGCTTTTCCACAATCACCAATAATTCTCTCTCGCCTTCTCTGTCTCACTTTAAATGCTGCCCACACAACAGGCTTTTCCACCCGCTCCCCTCTGCTGTGGAACTCAGCCTCCCTAACTTGAGATATCGATGTCAACTCAGAATATTTACTAGTATTTATCGCCTGTTGATCGGGGCTGACACCCCGTTACCATCGCCAATAATTGAATTAGTCTGCATGTTACACTCTCACACGGCATACAGGCATCCTTCAAACTCCAGCTCCTGCTCTCCTTACCCGCAGCAACGGCTTCCCATTTCCAGCAACCTCCTCCCATTCAGTTGAAACACACACACACACACAAACGCACACACACATGCAGCTCTGAACTCCTAACCATCTCCAGTCCACTTCCTCTCTAGCCCCCCGCCTCATTTCACAGAGTAGGTCAGGATGTGGAGCCATTTTAGCCACAGGATTAAAGTCTGACAGGGATAATGCCACTTCAGCCACTTGTGGGTCATGTGACACGAGATGATCTAAGGTTTTGGGAGGAGCACTATAATGTAATTAATGTATTGGAGGCTCTTATCCATTTGACTCCTCCCATTTTAGAGCTGGACCATTGAACCATTAAAAACTTCTCTTTTATAGGCAACAATAAAGAAAACAATGACAGCGATTAGTTGTTTGCCACCCACTATTTTTTTTACCCCTCTCTGCTCATCCTCCGCAGAGACGGTGAAGAAAAGGCAGCGTCTCTTCTGCTCAAAACTTCCTATTGATGTAATTTTAACCTTAAACCTGTTTGTACTGTCCCCCCAACCAGCAGTGTGTCCTATATAGATAATCCCACCGCCTGATAATCTCTTGATGGCTTATCAGGGTTACCACACTTTATTTACTTTACTAGACTTCGCTTTGACTCATGTAAAATTGCTGTGAGTCTGCAATTTATTTAATCTCCTCTCGTCCTCTCTCGCATTGATTCTTTGTTTTTCAGTCAGTGTATCTGTTTTTAAAAGTCCTCGATTAAAACATCTTATGTAAAATGTCTAAGTGCAATTAACATGAAATAAATAAATAAATGAATGATTGATTGATCTTTTTTTTTTTTGTTGACTTTGATCATTTTCCATGTTAATTATTATTAACAACCAGGCCTCTATGCATTATTTAAAAGTGCTGAGACATTTGAATGGACATGCACCGGCTGCAACTCACAATTATTTTCATAATCAATTTGTCTGCTGATTATTTATTGATTTGTTCTATCAAATGTTAGAAAACACTGACAAACTCAGAAAAATGTTGGTCTCATGTTCCCAGAGTCCAAAGCATTATCTTCAGGTAATTAAGTTTATTTTACCAGCAGCAAAATCCCCAATGTACAGTGACAGTGCAGCTAATGTTTTGATTTCAAAAATGTTCACTCATCAAAACTGTGCGATTAATTTTCAGCTAATTTGTTTAATCTATATAAAACATTATAAATATAATAGTTATATATAATATTATATATATTATAATAATTATTTATACCTTTGTCTTTAACTGATAAATTCACTGAACTCATTCATTGAAATTTTTATTCAACCAGGTGAAAGTGCAGCATTAAACTATTGTTTCAACAATAAATACACACAGGGCGATCAGACCGTGACAACTGTCACACATGTCAAACCAATACAGACAAATGCCAGTTAACATGTATTAACAAGTAGGATTCTCAAAACTATGTAAGATTAAGTAAAACACTGCATTTAAAAGAAAGGACATTAACCTAGATTGCTATTTTTCAGACCCTTTAAAACTGACTTGAACTCACCAGCAGCCATTTTAAGAGGCACCATAATTAAAGCCAAACACACAACTTTTAATTAAACTTATGCGAAACCACATGCATATGTCAAGCAGAGTCTCCTGGCCTGGCACCGGCCCCTCGACCCTGTGTTTGAGAAGCATAGTGTGTGTTTGGCTGTTTCAAAAAGCTTTGTTCTGCCGCTGTTTGTGGAGCGAGGGCTCCTCAGTGACAGCAGCTGTGACTGGCAGGGGTGTTTTGAAATATGCTGCTTATTGACCGTGTTTCCCTTTCTCAGAGGATGAGTCTTCACTCACCTCCTGCTAGTTTCTGTGCGTGTTTTCACTCTCTGGTAGGAACTTCCCCGCAGACAGGGGGAGGGGAAAGAGAAGAGGTAGTGTGTTCATGTGTGTGAACAAGTAACGCTCGCTCTCCAGAGGGAGCTGGAGGGAGAAGTGAGACGGGCAGAAAGAAAGAGAGAGAGAGAGAGAGAAAGGGGGGGGGGGGACAATGAGCGACAGACAGTAAAGAGGAGCGGGAGACAGACCCAGAGGGAAACAGGCAGGCAAACAGTCTGAGGGCATGCGTAATGTTGAGTGATGTGCGTGTGGTATTGATCCAGGTTAACCCTGCCGGGACCTCCACCTATAGCAGGTGGGCTCAGCCTTCCAGCCACAGTATAATACCTTATGGTTGGCAGATTAAAGGATGAGACCTACAAGCTGCACAACTCAACATAAAGCAACAGAAGCAGCCATGAGGAGCAGCTGACAGCGTCGACCCACACTGCACCACCGCAGTAGGAGCTGGTATCCACCTGTCAGTAGCTCTTAGCCCTGAGGTGTGTGAGAGTGAGGGAGACACAAAAACTACAGTGTGATGCTGTAAAGAAGAGTAGGAAAACCCGTGTGCTATACATTAGCGTGTCTCTGGATGTGTGTGAGTGTGTGTGTGGTTGCGTGTGAGTTGTGTCCCTGTAAGTTCACTGTGTGGCTGTCAGTGACAGTGCTGACTATGTGCTTTGTGATGGGGACTCAGAGGAGTCCTCGCTTAGTAAAGGAGCAGCGCAGAGGAGCAGGGAGATGTTTGATGTGTGCAGGACGGGACAGAGCAGTGTACCACATGACTCTGCAAGTCCTTGTGAATCATCTTTCTGTTTATTATTATTCCTTGTTTTTTTTGTGGCTCAGTGAATTAAAATGAAAATGCTGTCCTTGCATAGACTAAATGTTTGAATGATTAGCAGAGTTGTACATAATGTTTTATGCGCTGCACATTCAAACTGTTAAAGGTTATTTATTCAGTTTTATCTGTTGGATAATTAGTTCTTATGTTTGAGATATATATATATATATATAGAGAGAGAGAGAGAGAGAGAGAGAGAGAGAGAGAGAGACCTCAATCACTCATTAATGTGTTGTGCATATTGTCAGTTCACTTGAATGTCTGTGCAAAACGTTATATGTGCAATTTGAAAGTTTTCACATCCATCAAAAGCCTTTGTGTGCTTGCCTTAAATTTCAGTGTAATACATATAATTATTAGGACAGGTTGTGAATAAGGGTTCTTTAAATAATAATACAATTACAGATATCTGCAGTGGATTGAAATATTGTCTGTTTAGGTAAATACATGATTTGTTGCCAGTGTGTAGGGGGTTACGTGTATCATCTGTACATCTCTGGAGGCTCTGCATTCAGACGTTTCATTGACGTTTTAGTGTGATATTTAATCTTCAAAAGATTTTCTTTGTGTGATAAACAGTCATGCGTCATTGTTGTGGTCGTAGTGTCAGATTATTGTGCTTTCTTCTTCCTGTACACTTCTGACGTTAAGAGTTCCATACGGGAGAGTAATCTACTGCTTCCTGCTGTAAAAGAAGTTTTTGCGAACATGTAAGGGGGAAAGTGTGCACTTTGCAGCAAATGTAAATGTTTGGATTTCTTTTGAAATTTGTGACTTCATGTTCAGCTCAGTTGCTGTGCTATCACTGTGTTAGAAATGCAATATGCCACAGTGATGGGAAAATGGAACATTTAAAAATACTCATTTCATTGGTTTAGTAGGCATGACGGGAGAAAATTTGTTTTGTGTCAGCTGGGCACCCTGTGGCATTTTAGCACTAACTGAAAATTTGTGAAGATTACACCTGAGAACTGAAAATCATTTTATATCCACAACAGCACGAAAATAGCTTTGGACATTCCAGCAGTACTGGATGTGTCTTACCTAATTGTTTACAGCTCTTTTTCTTTTTTTTTTGGCTGTCTCATGATATGCATATCAACACCCTTTACAGTTGTTAATGACAGAAGACTGCCTGAAGTGTAAACGTGAGCCATCTCTCACACTGTTTGAATAAGCAGCTTGGCCTGAATCATCAAAATCTATTGAATCATTTGTAATTAAGCCTATTATGTGATACCGGGATATTTATCTGCTTTAAATTTCCTGCTTTAAATGTGTACCAATAGACCCCCTCAGTGAACTTTGCAGTACATGTAATGGATGAAGAAACAGCATGCAGTATTTCCCTATTTACATCTTTCTATTAACCAGCTGAATGAGTGTTGACAGCAAGGAGCATACAAACGTCAACAGGAAGGCTGTGGCTTCCATCAGAGCTGCATGTGTCTACCTGCCTGCCTCTCGGCCTGTGTCTCCCTGCTTCCGTGGCATAGTGAAAATGAATGTGTGAAGAGAAACAGGCAGGTGAGCCTGCTGAATTCTGATGAGTTCTCACCCACCAAGGGCTGGGAGGGAGAACTTAAGCAGGCACCTGAGCCCTACAAACTGAGATTAGATGGTTAGCAGCTCCAGTGGCAGCTTTGTTAACTCTATAGTGTCATTGTGAAAAATACATGGTGAAGGAGCAATGAAATGCAGCCGATGCAATGTCTGTTTTCTTACTGTGGGTGATGGGGGATAGATTTTTGATAACAGCAAATTAGTGCCTAGAGGAATTAAAGGATTTAATGAAATTGAAAGTGAAGTAAAACTGTCACTAACAGTTATTAATGCATTCTTACAACTTAAAGAGGAGAAGCAATTTTCCCACGTTGTCTCTGAAGGTTCATTTTTGCCATAAAAACAGCAATTATGATAATGTGTTTAGATTGTGACACCCACCAGTGTCAGTAGATTATTAATTCATTACAGTAAAGCTGCCATAATTGATATTTTTTACATTAACACTGGAACAAATAACGATGATGTGATGTGAAAGGGGTGTCTCACAGACAGAATCACAGACTATCTTCCCCTCAGCCACTTCAGCATTTTTCAGCTTGTTGGTTTGATTTTACAGCCCATAGCTTCTCTGTTCAGGAGCATGTAGCAGCCAAAGAGCCAGCTATTTCATCCAGGAGTTGGTTGAGACCTAAAATGGAGCTAAAATAGAGTGAACTGAACAGTCACCACATGGTGAGAACACAAATCCAAATGAGTTAAAATTTATCTCCATGTCTGCTGGATATGTAAATAAGTTGCAATAAAGTTTTGTGCTTACTGGCTTGTTCCTGTTGTCCACAAGTGGCCAAAAATTCAGGGGGTTTATAATAATAAGCAGGTTTCATTAAAGACAAAAACAAATAAATTGTTTGATAGATTCATTAGCTGAATTAATGTTTAGTTTTTTTCTAGGGGCACACATTTTTAATTAACCTCCTATATCAACATGTTTGGCCTTGGGAAATATCTCAAATTTAATATCTCGATCCATTCCATATATTATATATATTATAATTAAATAATAATTCTTCTTTTCAATACTCTGAAAACTATTGCATTTTGAATATTGAGATTTGAAACGATTGCATATTGACCTAATATAAAATCCAGATAGCATTTTATTTTAAGGGCCTTTAACTTCTAAATAATTTTCTAATAATTGTCAATATAATCTGGTATTGATTAGATGAAAAACGTCCTTTTTAGAAAAGCCTAATTTAAACCCAAGTAAATTATTATTTCAGTTATTTAAAAATTTGCTTTTCTGACACTAATTTGTTTGTTTGCTTGGAGACAAATTTCACGTTTTGTATGCAGACCTTTGAAATCTAAATTAGACTAGCCATTAATTTGAATTAATTAATTAGACATGTACAAATTGAACTATGTCTCTTTCCCACTCTAATTAGTACAAATTTACATACTTCATCTTGGGACTTTGTGGAAATTATTAGAAAGTGATTTGGAAATTATGAACCAGCAAAATAAAGCATTACCACTGTCATTACTATCATTACTATAATATATTGCTAAATATGTTTTTTTCTTTTATTGGCCTTGTTGAGAAATTGTCTATTTGCACATATAATATAAAAATGTTACTTAAATATTAACGCAGTGTTGCAGGTTGCAGTGTCTACTATAGTATATATGTAAGGTGCCTTTGCATACAGCCTGTTGTAGCACATGAGCTGAGGAACTACTTCAGAGTTTGTTTGTCCTTCTAGAGTACAAACAGCAACAAATCTTTACAGCTGAAGGACAATAACAATGCATAGGCACTTCTGTCATACAAATCCTGTTATCTCTGCTCCACAACAATTGGATGGGCCTTAGAAAAGTGCTTAGGAGCACTACGCAGGAATGGTCTGAGCTCCATCTTAATCCAGTAACAGAGAGTGGGACACAGTGGGAGCGCTGCCAGAGTTTGAAAAGAGGAGCAGGGGGACATCTTCTACACAGTGGGGTCCACTGAATATTATTGACTTGTTGCTTCCTCTCTGAGATTCCAGGGCATTTAGGCGCTTAAGAGCTTAAGTGTCAAAGCTAGAAAGCTAGTTAATTCAGATTAGACAAGTCTGTGGTTGATGTATAAGGACCACCAGACTATTTGACCAACCCACCCAAACTGACCCATATAATAAAATACTATTTCACTTCTAGACTGAGTGTAAATTAGAGGAGTGTCTTTGGTTTCAGCTGGTGTAAAGAAATGAAAGTGGTGTGGACATAGTGCTGGTTTAGAGCTTTACAGTCCATGTTGATGATGTAAGAACAACAGGACCTCACATACATGTGGCTGTAAATGTAGCTGATTGTCAGATGATCACATTATAGTGCACTCAGCACTGCAGCATCAGACGACTACACAGAGAAGAATCAGAGGCATTAGCGTTGCTTCGACAGTCTATATCACTGGATTTGTAATATGATCACGTAATAAATGCATAATCACACACCTCCAGTGTGATTTATGGCGACAGAGGTTTTCATTTCCTATTTTATCTGAATGGTATGGCTTGGTTGAAGGCCAGATCATCTTTCATTTTGAAAGTCATCAATTATCGTCTGTGCAATGAAGTCCTTGATCAGGCTGTTTCTGTACTCGTGGACTTCCCTTCCTGTGTTGGTTGTGTCATGAGAGCGTGGCCTTCAGCACGAACAAAGTGCTTTGTCAGGCAGAAACTTCGACAAGGAAGGGAGGGCTGAGAAATAAAGACTTCTGTTTTTCTGACATAAGACTGCTTCATTGATATTGCTTACACCTTATCACAAGTGAATAATTTTTTTAGGGATTACATATGTGGCTATATTGTAAGGGACACAGAGGCAAGGTGGTTGTAATATAAAGTTTTGATAACTAAATCAACAGAGAAGAGAAGGAAAAGGCAGTAAAGTGGTGAAAATAAACAGAAGACAAAAGAATTGCAAACAATTAAGTGTGAGGTTTCTAGTAAGGGTGATTGTGTGTGCAGAAGTGGAAGTGGGAGGCAGTGGGCCTTGGACAGGCCCGGTGGTATGAAAGGCTATTTGGGATGTCTTTTTATTCGTCCAGAGAGAGCCTCCCCGCTGGGCACAGCTCACAGCCTTGTGGGCCTTCTCTGACAGCACGGGCATCCACATAGCGCAGGGAGAGAAAGGTAAACAAGGCTTTTAAAGGCCTCATTAGACTGAATACTTGAGCGGAGAAGGAAATGTTTAATCATTCACTCCTGTGAGTTTCTGTTAAAAAAGGAAAAAAGGTTTTGACCTCAGTGAAAGAAGTCTAGAAGATGCTGGAACTAAAAGACTTTTTTGTGTGCTATTGTGTGATACTTTGATTTTTGTGGGGGCGTTTTCATGACAAAGTACAGTTTATGACAAATTGATAACCATTACTCCCCGTCTATAGTGACTGAATAATGCGAGAGATTTGTGATAGGAACACAGAAAGGAATAAAACTTAAACTTTCTCTTCCTTTAAACGTCACACAAACCCTTATTCTGCATAGGTCATAGCTGCCATTAATTCACTCTTGATCAATTCATAGATTAAACATTAAACAACAGTTGCAGTTCCACTCATTACAGTTATTTAAGCCACATGAGCCAGCAAGATGCTCTCAACAGATATTTAGTTGCATGAGACACAAATGTGTTAAATTGTAGATCAAAAGGAAAAAACAAAAGAAAATATCCCAAACAGGAGGTTTCATCGGTTCATCTTTAGAAACACTGCAAACCTCTGGCGAGGGGTGAATACCCTCTTTCTCACCTCTCTGCCCAGAGGTTAAAATTCCTTTGACTGCTCGCCGTGCATTTGCGTATTAGTATGCACGCATGTGCACAGTCATGGTTTCTTACCTCGTGCAGGTGGGTGCAGTAAATATTAGCTTTTCAAATTAACATGGCCACCCTCAGATATTTAAAAGCAGAAATTGAGAGGCTTTCTTTTTTCTCCTGGCAGGCCACTCCAAACCAACAGCAGACAGCATGGTTACATTCAACAAACATTAAGTAACCATTGACTTCAGTCTGTATCTTCTACTGTAATCCAGTTTGGACTTTGGGAAAGGAGGAGCTGAGAAAGGGCATTGAGTTTACCTTGAATGCAAACAATTAGGAGATATTAGCAGATGCCTGTTGCCATATATAATACCAGTGGGTTATTCCCTGGTTTTAGCACCACACACATAACCTGATGTTCAGTTAATGTCTGTAGCTAAAGCTGAACACTGTAGACAGACAAGTGTATATGTTGCAGGGTGGCATGTGTTGTGGGCCTCTCCCTGCCCTGGAGACAGACAGACAGACAGAGAGCAGTGATCTTATGGTCAGCTAGCGACCACAGGCATGCTGAAAATGAGACCTTGAAAACTGTCGAGAGACACTGTCACTTTTTCCGAGAGATGTCCATTCAGGCAGCTTCCTCTGCATATTTCAGAATGACAGACAAGCAAGTGTCCTATAAAATGAGTACAAGCTTCAAAGGAGAAAACAAAGAAATGGAAGTGCAGGTCTATTGAATAGGACAGGATGTATGTGTTGAAGTGACGGCGTCCTCCAGGAGTTTGCCTTACTTGACAGTGGCTCTGTTGATGTGCTTATTAACATTAAGGAGCGCAGAGGACGGCTGTACTGTGCCGCCGTTCAGCATTATATGGTCTAACATCACAGCAAGGTTACAGTTGGCAAGTCATTTATAACTAAAACACAATAGAAAACCGGGGCCTACGAATTCTCGGGCTATTAAAGCAGACAGCGCCGAATGAAAGGAGCTTTTAGTTTCCATATTCGGCAGCTCATGGATGCCAGCGTTTGGGCCTGTTTTTGAGGTTTTGAATTGGCCTTAAAATGCTTCTCAGCTTTTGAGTTGCAGGAGGTTGTGTATCACATTGAAAAAGTTGTTGATATGTTTTAGTGGCACAGTTTTCTATCAGTTCACCCTTGTCTCAATACTTCTCGCTTTAAACAACCTTCGGTGGCAGAAAACTTGCGAGTGTGATATGAGACACTGGGAATTATCAGTTTTTGATTTGTTTTTTTTGTTCCTTGAGGTCAACAAGCTTGACAGAGAATAAACAATACTTATTACTCGTTCGTGTTATTTTGAAGGTACTGTTTAAACAGATCTTAAGTCAATAATTTAGTTTTGTTACTGTTTACCTCATAATCTGTATTAGTCGGTTCATTTACTCCTCAGAATTTTATCAATACTGTTTAAAGTGCAGACATAAATGGATGAATGAGGACAGGGGAGGAGAGGAGAGGAGAGGAGAGGGTTGTCCCAAATCCACGTGACGCTGTGTTTCTCCTCTGAGTTTTTTTTCCTTGAGCGGCACAATCAGAAGGAGTCATTCATTCATGTCCAGCTGCCAGATCTGTCCTCTCGTCCTCCCCTCGCCGCTTACAGGAAATTCTGACCTGTGTTTTTTTCAATTAATTTATTTTTTTTACCTAGACGTGTTCAGAGAGAAAGATGCGAAACCTAGATGGAGTAATGTGTGTTAGTGTGTGAGCGCGGTACGTAGATAAAGGAAAATAACTATCTGCATGCTTGTTCATGTTTCCCACGGAGAGTCAGATCCAGCTCTCATTATTGCCTGTTACCTCCACTTCATCTATTTACCTCCATCCCTCAGTCTTGTTCTTGTCAGTCATGCCTCCTAATTGTGCACTGAAATGCTTCTGAAATGGTTTTTTTGGGATACGGTGGCTCAGCGGTGTGGCTTTTTCTCTGCCAGCCTCTCTGCTTTTTAAATCAGCAGCTCTCATTGCGGAGCCGGACTCTCTCACGTTAATGTAGTTGTTAACAGCTTGTGGTCAGCAGGCGGCTTGTGTGGCTTTGCTATTTGAGCTGACACACTCACTGGAGGCAGAGAGAGGCTCATAGGGACACTGTCCCGTCTGTAGGTCTATCTCTGTCTGTCCTAAAACTAAAGGCTTCTTTAAATCGTCCAGAGTTGTTTAAATCAAACTCACAATGCTGACAGCAGATGCTAAAAATTGAAATGCATGTGAATTGGAATAAATGAATAAATTTTCAAGGAATAAAAACATATATTGTTTGGTGAAATATCTATTGTTTCTTTCTTTTGTTTATTTGTCGAAGATCTAGTTAAAAATTACACCATCCTCACTCAGGATAAAGAAAGCCCATGTTTGTCCTCAAGGAGATGTCTTGCTCAAATTGTTTCTTTTTTTAAATGAAACTCTCTATATTCACATCAGTTGTGGCAGTTTATCTCTTGTCATCGTGAGAGTAATAGTGAGAGTAAGAATAACACTCGTAGGAGGGTGTTACTGAGAGTCACCAGCTGCTGTCTAATAAACGTCCTCACCTACACACCTAGATCTGTTACTGCACTTCTGTGACAGTCCTCTGATTGGTGATGCTGTCTAATAAACTGTGGGTGTTGTTCATTATGCTATTGGACTGTTAAATTACATTCAGTATGACACATTTCATTTATTTCTCAAATATATCCACTGATAGATGAGTGAAGGTTGGCTTTGCTGTACACAACACAACAGATGACTATTGACTAAGTGTGTGAACTTGTCTTATGACATCCACCATACTTGTGGGCACCAAAATGCTGGACCCCAAAAGTTTAAATGGCTGTTTGAGGTTTAGGATTTGGTTTTAAGTTTAGGTTCACAGTCAGGTTTAGAAGAGGCTAAAGAATTATGTCAATGTCCCCAACAACATAGTAAGATGAAAAGTGTGTGTGGGTGTGTGTGTGCGTGCGTGTGTGTGTGTGTGAGTGAGTTTATAGTTCAGGTCTGTTAAATCCACTCCGTCTGTGTGTCTCGTCTCTGCAGGAGTCGGAAGATCCAGATCCGGAACATTCCCCCTCATCTACAGTGGGAGGTCAGTTGTTTGTCTGTGAGTGTGTGTGTGTGTGTGTGTGTGTGTGTGTGTGTGTGTGTGTGTGTGTGTGTGTGTGTGTGTGTNTGTGTGTGTGTGTGTGTGTGTGTGTGTGTGTGTGTGTGTGTGTGTGTGTGTGTGTGTTTAAGACTCTGTATGTTTGTGTGTGAGTATGTTTTGGGGAGTCATCGTGGTAATGGGTCAGGACACTGTAGGCGCCTGTGGTAAAGCTTTTGCACTGTCTGAAGGAGCGTGTGTGTGTGTGTTAATTTGTGTGTGCGTGTGAACTAACCCTAAGAACTTTTGACTGTTTACACACACGTGCACGAATAGTAGACATGCATGGGGAGAAACAAACACCCACAAATACACACAAATACTCACACACACACGTACACATTTTCTCTCTGTGCGTCAAACCAGCCAAGACCAACTACCACCCAGTGTAGTCATGACAGGTGCTAAAAGAAAACCCAGAGAGAGAAGTTACTCCACTCAGAGTTTCCCATATGCTGCTGTAAAACAGGATACTTAATGTGTGCCGTCCCAGACACTAGCGCAGCGTTGCCTCTAGTTTCTTCTTTATCCCTCAGCGCGGCTGTCCGGGCGTTAGAGCTGCACAGTTACACTGTGCGAGCCAAACTTCCAGAGAGCCATCATGTTTGTGTGTCTGTCCCCGTCTTAGTTGCCGTGTCAACTTCCTGTGTTCTCATCTCCTGTCCTGTCACTTTACTCTGACGGTGTCCATGCTCTGTGTTTACTGGGGTGAGGTTTTGTTTGCGGAGTCCCATGTTCTTGTGTGGCGTGGTGAAGGCTGCCGGTGGTGGTGGGGCAGGGCAAGGTGGGGCGGGGCAGAGCTGTCTGTGAGTGCCAGGGCCAGGCACCATGCCAGCCTCTGCCCACTCACCCTCTCTAAGCCAGCTGGGCGCTCTCACTAGTTTTAACCCTTTCAAACCCACTGGTGCACAGCAGGTTTGAAAGTTTTTGTTTTTACTGACAGGAAGACATGCTCTGATGCCTTCCAGAACAAAAAAAATAAAAAAAAAAGTACAAATGTGCAATGTACCTCATCCTTCTGGGTAACTTGCCAAACATTGCAGTGGAGTTTATTAGCACATTCTTTAAGCTGTCGAAAGCATCCAGAGAAAATGCAATTTTTTCTGCAGGCTTTGGCATCTGCACTAACAATCAAGCAGCAATGGCTTCTGTGTAGACGTTTTGACATTTAGCAGTTACACAGATTCATTGTTGACATAACAGAGATGCCATTATCTGTTCTGACAGAGCCTTTGGTAGACCAGTAGGTCAATCATCAATAAGACATGCTGTGTTGCTTTTTCTCCTACTATCCCTGTCTCTCCCTACAGGTACTGAAAGTAACATTTTCCACAAAATAAAAACAAAGATCATTTTGTGAAATTAAGCACAATTAGATGAAATAGGAGAAAACATACACACACACACACACACACACACACACACACACACACACATATATATATATACCACACAAGTAAATCAAAACAAAAATACAAAACTCGAAGGCCAATGTCAAACAAGATTTGATATCACATCAAGAAAAAAAAATCATAATACATGATTCAGATTTATTTTTAAATCAAATGTGTTTTTCCCTGGCTTTTGCTTCACTCCCCCACGGAGTTTGTCTTAAATTGGTTCAGTATGTTTTGTGTAATCCCACTGACAAACAAACAGACATGTATGAGAACAAAACCTCCTCGATAACAGGTAACATTATTTGAAAACCATTTAATGTGATATGATTTAACATGACAGGTGATATGACTCTTCCTCCTACTTGCTGACAACATCAGAGAAGAAAACTTTCCTCAGTTTGTCCTCGGTACTCAAGAGTCCAGTCCTAAACATTTTGTCTGTCTATTTAGGGCTGTAACTAAAAGTTATTTTCATTACCTCTGCAAAGGAGGTTATGATTTCACCTGTGCGTTACTTGGTGGAGAGATGGAACATGAGCCAGGGAGGAGTCTATTAAATTTTAGGGCAGATCCAGTTAAAGACGTGGATCCAGGAATTTTTATCAAATCACTTACTTTAACTTTATGAGATAGGGCTTTCCACAGTTTCAGATTGGCGGCAGTTTATCCACTCCAGTCAGTGCTATTCTTCCCTAGACTTCCATCAAGACCAAACAATCCCATCAAATTGTACAAAGTCATCAGTGTTGGGGAAGCTGCTCTGAAAGCAGAGCTACAGCCAATTACTTCTTATTGGAAGGAGTTGAACTACAGAAAAGCTACCTGAGGGAGACGTGTAGTTTAACTAAAGCTACCTACTTGTTTACAGATCATGGTAAAGTTGCTTTTGCACATGGACTACGCAAAAATCAAGTGTGTGGAGGTCTGTTTTGTAGTTCCTACACAAAAAAGTCATTTTAACAATTTGACATATGACTATAGTTGAACATGTTTTAAAGTGCCCTAGTTTGGTATCTTATCAATATAGTTGCCACAGTTCGATCACAGTTGTCGTACAGTTCAGTGCTGTAAAGTATGTGTCGTCAAATCCTTGTCCTTTTCATCACTGACCAGTACAGGAGCACAAAGCTTCCTAGCAAAGGTGTGTCTCTGTCATGCTTTTTATTTCACTTTATCTTGGATTGCTCACCTTGTTTGGGCTGTCATGAGAAACTTAAATCTGTTATTGTGCAAGAGGCAGAGTCTGTTGTGTTAAGCAGCTCCTGTCTGTAAAGGCAGCAGCGGGGTCTGGAGGGGAGCCAGTGTGGTGATGGCTGTAATGGATTCACACAGACAAGTGGCTCTCGGGGTCACCACGGGAACCTGGACGCGTGTCTGACTCACCTACGGCGACAACAAAGACCTGCTACGTACATGTGTAAATGTGGCCCCCGTCTCACGATTTTGCTTTTTTATCCTCCTCTCTTTCTCTTTCTAATTTCACAGTGAACACTGACACTGAAACAGCAGTGGTGAATGTTACGTACGCAACCAAGGAGGAAGCTAAAATGTAAGCAGCACAAAAAAATGACTGTGATGCAGCCAGGTTGTAAGAGAAATGCTGGTGATAAACATTTGCTTTTTTAACAGTGTCAATGCACAGATAACAAGAGCAGCATTTGTTGTCTTACACTTTTCTGTGTAAGATGACGACAGGAAAAAAGCAGCAGTGGCAACAAAGTTAATGAAAGTCTATCCACCGGAAGCAGACTAAATTTAAATGCCTATTCTTTTCTTGCCATTTTAGTGCATCTGTCCACACTTTTATCTTTTTATTTTCACCTAGATATTTAGCTTTTTAAAAGGATCTCAAATTGGGCTTTTGCAGGGAAAACTGAGCTTTTGGAAAACGATGATGTTAATCTGCCCAGTCACTGTCGGCAGGTGTGTAGCAGTAGAGTTAAGAGGACAGCCTCATTGTAAATGACAGTACTTTTGTTCACATAGCACAGTGTTTGAATTAAAATATGTAAATGAAAACGAAATAGTTTTTTGAATGTTTGCTTCAACTCTGCACCAGATGTCGTGTGATGCGCAAACAAGAAAAGGAGGGCGAAAAAAGAGATTTAGCATTCCAGTGTGGACAAATCTTCATTGGAATGATGTGGAAATGCTGTTTTGTGATTCTTGAAGATGGTTTAAAAAGAACTTGCACAAAACCTCTGTACTAAAATGCTGTTGCTTCCTTTTCTTGGTCTCCTCCTTCCCTCTGCTCTTCTTTCCTCCTCTCCCTCTTCCTGTTGTCACCTGCTCCACCTCTCCTCTGCAGAGCCATTGAGAAGTTGACAGGACACCAGTTCGACGACTGCTCCTTTAAGGTGTCATACATTATGGACATGGATGCTGCTCCACCCGTCCAGGCTCCCCGCACACGACGTGGGGGACGATCTTCCCGGGACCAGGGTGCCTCTCAGCCTGGGCCCTCGGGTGGGTTCGGCACTCCACGCCCCAGACAGCACGACTTCCCTCTACGCATGCTCGTGCCTACCCAGTTTGTGGGAGCCATCATCGGCAAGGAGGGCCTCACCATCAAGAACGTCACCAAACAGACACAGTCCAAGTAAGAGATGAAGATGGTGCCTGATCTTTCCTCCTCCCTGTTTTAGTCACAGTTTAATGAACTTCTTAGGTTTTGTCGACACTTGATGCATTCTAGCTTTCACTTTATAAGACTGCTGTGTAAATTAGCACACATAAATACATTTTCAGATTATTGGAAATGAACGTCCAAATAATACATGTGTAGAGGTTAACTGGTTTACTGTTGCCTTATATATTTTTTTCTGTATTTTAATTTTCTTTCCTTTGGTTTGTAGGGCACGTGACCAATTTAATTTTCAAATGACTGATTTTCTCTCATACTCCCTTAGGGTAGACATCCATCGGAAGGAAAATGCAGGTGCAGCAGAAAAGCCCATCACCATCCATTCAACACCCGAGGGCTGCTCCTCCGCCTGTCGCATGATCCTGGACATCATGCAGAAGGAGGCCAACGAGACCAAGACGTGAGTCTGCACTTAAATGTACACAAATGTTCTTCAACATGCACATAAACATACTCAGATGTGTTTATGCATAGCATATATACACTCCCAGAGGGAGATTAGCCATAATGTCTGCAGGGCTGTAATCTTATCCTTTAACCTGCATGCACACCTTTTAATCTCACTGTGCATTCTCTCCCTTGGACCATTAACTCAGTAAACACAGTGCACACGACACACTCACATAGGCTAACACGTGATTTCAGATTAGCATTTAGGAAACAAGGCCAACACATCTAATTCGCTTTGACACTTTTAACGAGACAATGCAGCTTTTAAACTCCTGAAACTTCAGTCTATTGAAGAGCAAATTTAACCTTAAGCACATGATCCCATGGTTTGTTTTATTTTATTTTATCAAATGTGTTGTTTCATCATTCGATGATTCAGAAGTACGCATTTTGAGAATTTGAACATTAAAATGTTTCCACAGTTTCTCTTTTCATTTCCATTTGCATGAGATGATACGAGCTAGTGAACATCACACTTACACGTCTCTCTGTTTGCTGTAGGATGACATTCAAGCTTGATATATCATTGTTAAAGGACTAGTTTGACATTTTGGGAAATATGCTTAAAGACTTGAAAAATGGTAGAAACAGTAATTACCAATAAACAATCTGATTGCAACATTCAACATAAGGCAGACAGTAGTAAGTGGGCAGAAACTCTAAATGTCATCAATATTTTTGCTTTAATTAATAAAAAGATCTCATGGCTGCTGAAAACACAGGGAACACAACCAGCTTTTTGATGACATCTCCATCTTGTTTCTGTTGAGTTTAAATGCAAGTGTTGTAAATTATGTAGTCAAAAGCATGTACCAAATATATGTAATGTAATCTAAGAAATCAGCAAGAAATCAGCAAGAAATCAGTCAGATGCTCTGATCCACTCATCACTCCTACTGTCAGAAGTCACAATAGCTTCCACACCTCTGATGTGTTTCGACTAAACCTCTAAACACTTGATCCTCAGAGCCACACCTGCAGAACCGAAGCTGTCGCCTCAGCCGAGTTCCACCCTGTAATTTCATAGTTTAAGGAGGCCTCTAAACTCACTGCTCCCCTTTGTTGCCCCACAGCTCACCCCAAACTAACCTACGCCCTACAGAACAGATCTACACTTCCAGAACATATAACATGGCCCAACCTGCCCCCTCCCCAGACACACACACCACCAACACCACCACAACCACTATCAGATCTGTGACCCAGCCCAAAAGAAACTCCCAGCATCTGGTTTCCCCTACACCACACCCCGTCACAAACACTCACACCCCACAATTGTGCTGCAGAGCAGAAATATAGATTACAGAAATTATACTCCTACTATTTTAATAACCTATTACCATCCCCATTATTAAAAAGAATTTTATGGGTCTGTTATTTTCCATTAATTTCTTAAGAATTCCTTGGAAAAAAAGGTAATTTGGCAAAAAATGACTGAATTAATGAATAAAGCTTTTATTTTTGTGTCCTGCATACGACTATGCCAGTCAGAGACTTATCCATCAAAATTAAACAACCTTTCCAATGTCTGCCCATCTGCACACCAGATTTCATCAGGGTTTTGTGAAGTCATTTCATGGAAAATTATCTCAGCTAAATCAATATAATTTGTACAGTACAGCACTTCACCCAAATTACACAGCTTTCACAATCTGCCCTGAATTTTTTTTATATACCAACATTAACGGCCAGGGAAGAATAAGAGTTATATGTTAGAGCTTATGCTAATTTAGCAAAAAGTTATAGTATTAGAATCAATTAATAAGACATTTAGGTCACATTTTAAGAAAATGTAAGGAAATAATGGATTATAAATGAAAAATTTATAAAAATTTATAACTTTAATTGAAAAAGGAGAAAATCTGTAGTTTCACTGTTGTCACAGTTGCTGGACATTATTTGTGGTTTTATTGAGTCAACACAACAAATTTTGGTTGTATATAGGCATCAAAACTGGTTCTGATCCGCTTCTTACAAAAATCTGAGAATTTTTCTGTGAAATGTCAAAAAATAAATAAATAAAGTAAATATCATGTCTTGTCTTAACATGGTTATGGTTGCCCTGTGCTTACAGCAGCACTTCCAGCTGGGCAGCTGTCCACATTCCTGTTCATCCCCACCACAGCATCACATTCCTCACACCACATCAGTGACACTCAGCAGAACTTATCCTCTACCATCTTGCCTGACCTGTGTGCGTGTGTGTGTGTGTGTGTGTGTGTGCGTGTGTGCATGCGTATGTGTGCGTGCAGGACGGAGGAGATCCCTCTGAAAATCCTCGCCCACAACAGCCTGGTTGGTCGGCTGATTGGGAAGGAGGGCCGCAACCTGAAGAAAATCGAAGAGGAGACAGGGACCAAGATAACCATCTCCTCGTAAGTCGCCTCTTCCACCTTCCTCTTTCACGCGTGCCCACAGTGAGTGCTTCACGGCCACGCTACTAGCACCTTCAGCAAAACAGACGCACACACTTTGATGTGAGTGCTTGTGGAACAGATACTTCAAATGATTTAAACCAGTGCACAAATAACATGCAGTGATTTCAACTTCTTGGTGCCACGCCTCCCTCCCTCCCCACTCATTAGCCTTTTAACATGTGGTTTCACTTAACTGAGTTGTTACAAGACAAATGTGAGGAGTTGATTACGGCTCCCTCAATCCAGAGCATGATATTATAGAGGTGGCGATTACACCTCATTTAACGGACTGTGCTCGTCAACCTTCATGTTCATTTATGGCTAATGAATTGCTGTATCTCCATGAGCTCTGAGGACGTAATGAGCCTTGAGAAGGAGACAGAGAGGAGGAAAGAGAAGAGAGAGGGAGGGGGTCCTTTTGAGAAGAGTATTGACGTTACTGTGAAATCCTTTCAGGGTTTTCTCCACGTCTTCAAACACAGAGGACAGAATAGATCGGTTTTGCTTCAAAAGCTTAAAGCTGTTATCATTTGTGTATTGTCCAAGATAACTTTAGAAAATGTTTTCAGAAAGGCTGTGATAAACGATGTTAAGATTTTTCTCCATCCATTATCTATAGCACTTATCTGTGCAGGGTCGCGAGGGGGTTGGAGCCAATCTCATCTGGCATTGGGCGAGGACGGGGTACACTCAGACAGGGCCGACACATAGAGACATACATAGACAAACAACCATTCATTCACACACTCACGCCTACGGGCAATTTGTGAGCATGTTATCATGATTACCTTAGTTTGAACCAGAAGACCGCTAATCCATAACTCAAATAAGTTACAAACACGAAAGATGTGGGAGGACATATTTAATGTTGTGTTCATTTTATGTCAGTGTTACTGTAATTACTGACAGACTAAATTGCGTTTACTGATAGAATATGATTCTCGCCACCAGCTCTGTGTAGTCACCCTGAGTTGTCCATTGATAAAGCTCACAAGTCATTAACGTGGTGATCTCTCACACCTCTACCACCTGTTCTGTATGACGAGAAAGCAGAGGGGATGATGGGAAGTGTAGTGCCCTGCGTTTTCTGTGCTTGACACAAACTAAGGAACTAAAAGGATCTGCTGCATCAGTCCAGACCATTCTTCTTTAAAATCAGTGTCTCATGAGTCCTCTAACTACTACATTGTTTGTTTGTTAAGCAAGAATTGTTGATATGAGTTTTAATGTTGATGATGCAACCTTCAATTAAAACAGCTCAGTCACCTCGGCCTTCTGAGAAAACATGTGAGCAGAATACAAGTGTGCCCGCTGTCTTTATTTGTGTTTGCATATGGATGTACTTATTTCTGTGTGTGTGTGATCTTCGTTGCAGGTTACAAGACTTAACCATTTACAACCCTGAGAGGACCATCACGGTGAAGGGCAGCTTAGAGGCGTGTTGTAAGGCCGAGGTGGAGATCATGAAGAAACTGAGGGAAGCCTATGAGAATGACATTGCTGCTATAAATGTAAGATCATCCCCAGTGTGTGTGTGTGTGTGTGTCTGTCTCATGATCTCAGGTTGACTCAAACAAACTGACAGGTGAACAACGGGGAGGAGTGATGATATACGAAGGATAATATCACATCCCCATTCAGTACATGTTACCACCAGGACTAGCAAT
Source organism: Rachycentron canadum (assembly GCA_038496675.1). NCBI lineage: Eukaryota > Metazoa > Chordata > Actinopteri > Carangiformes > Rachycentridae > Rachycentron > Rachycentron canadum. The sequence continues at coordinate 13,823,462 of CM076658.1, forward strand.
ACCTGCTGTTGTGCGCTTGGTAAATGGATGACAGTAAATGATCGCTGAATAGCTCATCGGTGACTCAGGTGTTTGAGCACAGCATGTCTGTGGACGTGTGTGTGCGTTCACGGAGCCTCTGACTCATGCTCACTTCCCTCCTGTGTGTGTCAATGTTCCTGCTGTAACACACTGCGTTTCCCAGCATCCAATCTGATATCTGTAGGCCGCTCTCTCGCCCAGCTCCTCTTTCACGCTGCCCTGATGACATCACTGGTGCTGCAGCCAGAGAGGTCAACCACAGAGGAAGAGAGATAGTGATGCTATCACACACTGAACGCACAACCGAGAGATAAATGTTGGATAATGTGATTGTGTGAACAGCGATGATGTTTATGAAGAACAGCAGGAGCTCAAAGAATTAGTATCAAAGTACCTACTTTGTCTTTGCTATTTTCACACAAGCTGCCAGTTTTCTCCTTCATTTTCATCGTCCAAATATTGGCTGGGAAATAATCATCAAGAAGTAACACGCAGCATGCGGTTAAATTGTTCTGGCTGGCGCGAGCACTTTCTGGCACCTGTCAGGCTGAGTGTCTACAGTAAGCGGTGAGGGCCATCTAGCGTGACACTGCGGATATTACACAAAGCTCTAAGGGACAAAGGGAACAAGGAAGTGAAAGGAGACCGCGTGTCTTGTCTCAGGCATGAAACCAGAATAGCTGACTTGACTTTGAGGGAAGAATATTTTTGTCATGCGACAGCAAGCTGCCCAGTGAAAACCATGCAACTCAGAAGCATCAACTTTTCATGAGCTAAGAAAAAACAGTTCATTGATAAGATAGTTTCAGATAGTCAGATTAAGGTGTTTTTAACGGTTTATTTATCATAAGAATTTTCTCAACCCACAAAGAAATTATTTTATCTAAAACACTCATATTTACCTAATTTGGAGACACAAATAAAAGTAACAGATTTCTGTGGTGGTGCAGGAACAGGACATAAAACAAAGGCTAATCGTTGTGAGTTCACTTATCAGATTCCTTTCGCAATAAATGGACAATAAGCAAATGATATAGCAAAAAAATCCATGTTCAAACACAATGTATTCATATAACATATCCAAACAACAGTCAAAAAAATATTATGATGATTCCATATTTATATGATTGTACTATAATACAAATACACCAATACTTCCCTCGGCTCCACACCCCACATTTGTCGGGTCATATTTAACTTTTGTATCATCATGGGCTTAAAACAAATTTGGGAAGTTATTTTTTCTTTAATTAGAAAACGGGTTTTTAAATGGTACTTACATAGAAGGAGTAATTTGGGTTTTCTCTTCATTTTGTGTTGTTTTCCTATTAGCTGATTTTCTAAGTTGTGTTTTTCACTGTAACCGATAGTGGTCAGTGTCCAGGAAACAGCAGGAAACAACTTTCAATGTCTGAGGATGTAAAATCCATGATAAAATCGGATACTTTAAAAACGTTTGTAAAAAAAAATAGCTTCAACAAAAAAAGAAAGTATGAGCGTTAATTAAATCCTAGTGTATTGTCTTCTGTCTTGTAACTTGACTAAAATCCGCTTCTGCCGCTCTTCTTCTGCGCAGCAACAGGCCAACCTAATCCCAGGCTTGAACCTAAACGCTCTGGGCATCTTCTCCTCCGGTCTCCCGGTGCTGCCCCCTGCTGCTGGACCACGCGGTGCAGTTCCCCCTGTGGCACCAGCAGGATACAACCCGTTTTTAGTGAGTTTGCCCTTTTTTCTGCACTCAACTTTAAAAAGAAGAAAAAAAAAATTTAAATGCTTTTTTTAGAATGACGTTGGTTTTTCCCACCCTACAAAATGATGCGCAGCTCCTCTGGGGATAAGTTTTGACCTGTTACAAAAATTTGGCTCAAACGCATGGTAAACAAGCTACCCCTGAAGTGCTTTTTGAAAAAACAATACTGTGTTGACTCAGGTTTCCTGTATGATGTTGTACATGGTCTGAAACAACCAGAATTCCCCCATCTTCTCCAAAGATGAGTCAGTTTGTCTGTAAAACAAAGTCTCCACTCATTGCCCGATGAGGGTGAGCCAAAGTGGTATGAGACAGAGTGTGAGAATGTATTTGCGTGCTTCATAGTCAAGAAAGTCAGTGTGTGATTCATTCTGAGTTTATGCCCTAAAATTCCCCCCTAGTGAGAGCTTGACTTGCGTTCACCCATGTGTCTTTTAAAGAGTTTGTTTGTGAGTGTATATGTGCCATCTGATCGGCCTGCTTGTCACTTCACTTTCAGAGTCACTCTTCACATCTCAGTGGCCTGTACGGGGTTCCTCCAGCAAGTGCCATCACCCACCAGCACTCAGTATGTTCCCAAAAATCTATACCACAGTCAGTGTTGCCTTGGTGATCAGAGACTTTCCATCTTATTTCTTGTCTTTTGTGCTACTAGATAATTATTGTAATAGGCAGTTTACACCACATTTGTTAAACACAAGATTTGTAAAAGCCTCACAGTTGATGGAATATAACCATTTTTTTCTTGTACAAGAATCCACCCACTTCCTTGAAACCTGCCACAGAACTGGTAACTAAAGGAAGATATAAGACTAATGGAGACATACTGTAAATAACAGACCATTGCAACCTCTCAGTCAGCGTCTGTGTTGGACAGTGAGTCTGGCATTCCTGCATCCCCATCACCCAGTCACCAGAACACCACAAATATTTCTGGAAGGGGACTTTTCAGCCCAGAGTTGTGGCTTGTAAAAATTCACTTTATAAACCTCTAGTACATGAGTGTTACCATGCTAAGAAAAACAAAAACATAGGGCAACCATCTGCCCAAATAGGAAATATTCCATTCAGACTCAGCCAAAGTGGGATGTTTACCCAGAGAGAAAACCCTCACAGAGCGCTCAGTTTAGCTTTCCTTGCATGTGGTGTCATCGTTTTCGGCTGCTCTTCAAGTATCTGACAAGTTGAATCAAATTTTCTGTAACTATTTAAAGTAGTCTTAAATGTTTTTCTCTGTTGCCATCAGCAGGAGAGTTTAGTTAAAGTGTAGTAAAATATTTGTTTTCCTGTGTGGTCTTTTTTTTTTTTTTTCCAGCAACAGGCTCCAGAACAGGAGGTCGTCTACCTCTTTATTCCAACTCAGGCAGTCGGGGCCCTGATCGGCAAGAAGGGCCAGCACATCAAACAACTCGCCCACTTTGCTGGCGCTTCCATCAAGGTTGGTTTTTCAACATCAACACACTGTCAACGAGAAAAGGGGAAAGAATCCAACAATTTCTTAAAAACATTCATAATTGGGTGCACAAACTCAAATTACACGTGTCTCGCATTTTTCAAAGCTTTACATTGAGTGTTAAGGTCATTAAGTTGGAAGTGATTGTGGGCTGAGTCAGCAGTATTTCATGGACCACAGCTGAGGATGTTGGTTATTTATGGTCAAAAACAAAGAAAAAAAAGGAGATGACTAGTAAAGTGAGCAATTCAGAAACCCCCTGAAGTCCCGTCTGGAGGGGTGGAACAGCTGGTCAATGCATCCTCATAACGTAATCACAGGCAATTCATGCCTTTGAGGAATTTGCAGGTTTCTCAGATGATTCAGCGGTTTCCATTGAGTGACCACAGAGCAAGAGCACAGGCTTTTGGCCAGATCTTCTCCTTTTTTGTCTCCATAACCCATCTCTGTGTGTATGTTAGATTGCCCCAGCTGAGAGCCCAGACGTTACTGAGAGGATGGTTATCATTACTGGAACCCCAGAGGCTCAGTTTAAGGTAAAAACACTATGAATGTGGGCAGGAATATTCATACAAAATGTGATTGGTTAATTTTGAAATTTTGAATGAAATTTTTATGTCTAAATTCATAAATATTTGTCAAAAAGCATTAATTTGTCCTGAACAGTATTATAGTAAACAGCAGTGGATCACTGTGTGTCCCCATTTTCCCCAGTCTCTCCTTGCCTCATACCCTCCTCTGTATTCCAGGCCCAAGGTCGGATATTTGGGAAGCTGAAAGAGGAGAACTTCTTCTCAGCGAAGGAGGAGGTCAAACTGGAGACGCACATCAAGGTTCCCTCAACTGCAGCTGGCAGGGTCATCGGTAAAGGAGGCAAGACGGTGAGTAGATGCTTGAATTGAGCTCAGTGATGGTCAGGTTTTCACTGAAATTACTTTGCCTGTGCATCAATCATGTCCTGCACTCTTTGGGTATGTCCATTATTTTATATTTGCATGAATGGTACATTTTTACATGTGGGATCTCCATAATTATCAAAAGTCTTAAAATGTAATATTAGTTAGCAGAGAAGAGAAGCTGTTCTTTGTTCAGTTTTTTCATGTTCATCTAGAAGACTGTAGTTTGAACTCTGCTTTGGAACAACTCCAATGTCCCTTAAGTCAAAAGTAACTCAGCAACTTTTAATTGAAATGAGCTAGTATTTCTCTTACATAATAACAAATGCATTAAATAAATTATGTAGGCTCCACACCAAAGATTACTGCGCATGGTGCACCACCTTCATCAGATACAGTTCACGATCATTTGATACCTCGTATCCCAGTGAGTGATGTCAGTGTGTTTTGTGAGGCTGAGGGTGACATTCAGACAATGACCTCAGACATCTGTGTCTATGTTTCAGGTAAATGAGCTCCAAAACCTTACAAGTGCAGAGGTCATCGTACCGCGGGACCAAACTCCAGACGAGAATGATGAGGTCTTTGTGAAAATCAGCGGGCATTTCTTTGCTAGCCAGGTACCTAAGAAACAGTCAAGAAATAGTTTGTTGTACTAAAAGACTGACTCCTCTTGTTATTAATACAGTGGACACAGGGTCAATGCTTGGCAATGCTGAAGAACACGAATTTAGCAACCTTTATTTTTAGCAGCTATTGTTGTAGTACATCAATAAATGCTGAAGCATCGGTCGCTTTGAAACCATCTTCATTCTCAACTGTTTTTCAGCTATAGCATAATTTTCATTTTTTGTCGGTGCTCTGCTTAAGAGCCAGGGTGAATTGTTATTGGTATTTATCCAATGCATTTGAAGTGCAACAATAATCATCAGAAATTAAAATAAAGTAGAACGAAATAAGTAAGTCAAACTACAATGTCGTACATGTGATTGTTTGAGGTCACTTCACAATAAATTTCTGTTTGTTTAGTTTGTTTTGTGAAAAAATGTCCCTGACAGAAGAGTGAGGTAGCTGTCAGGCAGCCTGAACATGCACACACAGACACACACACACACACACACACACACACACACACACAGTCCTCTCTATTCTTGTGTATTTACCACTGCATCTGCTGCATTATGGAGATCTATTAACCAAATAACTCAAGAACACTTACTAACTTTTTTTGATGTTTAAACCCTATCACATGGCCTTAATCAGCAGAAGGAGTTTGCTCAGTTGTCATGGAGATGGAGCTGTGGGTGAAATCATAACAGCTCCTCAGCTTTCAGATCTGTCTCCATGGAAACTGGTAACCCTCTACCTGCTGATGAAGATGTGTTATATGGTTGAAAGGTCCAGAAACTATGTTTTTTTTCTACTTATGACTAACAATCATTTTGTTAGCGCACAACTACTAAACTATTCATTAATCCATTATTCTTGCACTTGCAGAAGTTACATTTTCAAAATCCTAAAGACACTGAATAGATTAGTTTCTTTTAATCAAACACACTAAACTTATACTAATACAATAAAAACAAATACAACAGTAAATCATATGAAAAAGAAAGAGACATATTGTTCCTTCGCACCACATTGAAACTTGTCAGTTGTCTGTATATCAGTGGTTACAGCCTCAGATACATTTATTTCTGTTTATTTTTCCCATTTTTTAACTTGATAGTGGTCCTTCCTTTTACTGTGTCTTATTTTCATATGGATACCTTGTCTTGTATCATCACATGTGATGTCTTTGCAACAGACTGCACAGAGGAAGATCCGGGAGATCATACAGCAGGTCAAACAGCAGGAACAGAAACACCAGCAGGGCGCCGCCGTGTCACCTCACCACTCCAAGTGACCAGCAGGGCGGCTTCAGTGGGCGCCAGCCAATGAATGTAGCCCTCCCAAACGGACAGAGACCTACCCAGACAAAGGCGAAGGCCAAGGGGGACATGCAGGGCAGACCAGCAGCACCGGGATCAAAACCAAAGAACTTTACTAGGGGGGAGACAAGAGAGAGCCAAAGGCTGAGGGCATTGTGTGCACTGCCAGCCCTGAGAGAGCAGATAGGATGGGAGAAACCGTACTGATACAATACGACAAAAAAGACCAAAAAAAATCTACAAGAAAGATGGAAATGGCAGAGAATTGGGAACTGTTGTCTTCACAGTCAAAAAAAGGTAAACAGGAAATAGTATGTTGCCCTGCGTAACGTTATCTCTTTAGTTGGACTAACATAGGCCTAACAAATGGATAAAATAACTGTATTAACATGAGCATATACAAGGCATTGTGATTGATATTTTGGGTTAGAATGAGAGTGAGTGACAATGGACCTTCTCTTACAAGAGTTTGAGATATTCAGATTATTGCAAGATTAAATATCCTTAGCAGTATTAATACAGAGTAGATACAGAGTATATTGATACACACTGAGAGTATGCACTGTTATTTTTCTACCAAAATGACAGTACGACTTGGTGTAGTTTTTAATATTTTGCTTGTTCCTGGCATTGACTGGGCTGTGACAGCCACACAAAGCAGTTTCCCTTGTTTGTTCACACTTTAGGCCACTGAAATCAAAAAAGAAAACCCCTATAAGTAAATATGGTGAATGGTTCTGAGTCTTTGTAACAAGCCTGTGTGTGTGCCAACGCAAAAGATAACGTCCCTTTGAAATGTCTCTCACCATTCATATCTGATGCTACACTTATTTCTTTTTATTTCTCTCTTTTTCCCGCTCATTTTCTGCTTCACTTTCTCGTCACTCTCTCATCCAGCATCGTGTTTATTTTTTTAATTGGTAAAAATATTTGTTGTCAAAAAACACTTTTTTTTCTGTAGCCTTTTGATAACATTTAACTGACTGCCACTTTCGCTCAACAGAGGTTAAAAGCCACCGAGGGAATTTTTTTAAACCAGTGAACTGGTATCATTCTCCCATGCTGTACAGTTATAGACTATATTTACGTTCATGCTTGTTGTCCTGATATTTAAAAAAAATAAATCACAAGGATGTCTGTAAAGGCATCATTCTTGACGATTAGAGCAAAAATCGACGTCTTTAAAAAAAAAAAAGAAAAAGAAAAAATGGTGCACCTTTGCTTGTTAACAGGCAACCAATTGTTTCTGAATGTGCACTGCCACACACTCAGCCTTATGAGGACGTCACAAGGGCCAGCAGGAAATGTAAGCTGAGAGCCCAGAAAAGTTGGGGGGGGGGGGGTGTTAAGAGTGGGAGAGTGAGGGTGCAGACTTGCGGTGTGTAGAGTGGCAGTGAGGAAAATTTTCGGGGATAGTGGGGGGGGGGGGTTATAGGGAGGCACTGTATGACCTGTGGTACACACACAACCACAAACGTGACCGCAGCCGCGTTTGGCTTTAACCCTTTCTTGTCAGGGAGCTTTCTAAAACGGCATGACAGCTGTGAATGTACAATATGCAGCCTTTTTAGAAAATATCACCCCTGCCGTGTCCAGCGGGGCCAGGCCAGAGGCACAGATACACAGATTGTCATTCGCACTCTCGCTCTTTTCTTTTCAACTTCACTTTTATTGCTGTTTTATTTTGGCGAGCTGGCCGCCTGCTCTGCAAGCATGCTGGACACGCAGGTCCTGGTGTCCCTTTGTGCTTTACTTTGGAGAACATGGAAGCTTGTTGCCTTATTTTGTCACCTTTCAGACATCACCAATCAGCTTCATCTTCCAGATGCAAGGTTATTGCCAATACGCACAGCTTCCTCCGTGTGTGTGTATGTGTGTGTGCGTGTGTGCATGTGTGTGTGTGTATATATATAAAAAGAGAGAGTAATATTTATGAATCTATTTTTTTCCTATTTTGTGATGAGAGCTATTGATAAGAAACAAAAAGAAAACAAAGTCCTTTTCTTTTTTTCCTCAGTGGGACACTGCCATATTATTTTGAAGGGAAGTGTTTATTTTCTTGAAAACTAGACTATGAATAATAATATAAATAAAAACCTGAAAAAATAGGAGAACAGTAAAGTGAACGACCGTGCTAACATTGGTCAGGATGTGAACAGTGCGCATGTCAGTATTGTGATCTACCTCAGGCTTCAGGGTACCTCAGTCCAATCTTTCATTTCCCCTTTTTCCACATTTTGTATGCCTTGTTAACCTTGTTGATCATTTTGAGCGTTTTTAATTTTTTTTTAATGAAAAAAAAAAAATAGATCAAGCGAAAAGATCTATAGTAATCTCTAAGCTCTTCAGGTCCAGCTGACTAGTGAACCTTTGTAAACCATAGTCAACTCTGTTGGACTGTCTTTGCCTGGACGCCAAACAACCTCTTAATGATACACATCAAAGGATTTCCAAGTTGATTTTTTTGCTAGAAAGGAATGAAGAGCAGGATCTAAGGGGTACATACCTGTCCGAAGTGGTTCTGAATGTGGATGTTGTGTACTGATTTCACCATCAAAGAAAGACAAAAAAAAAGTTACAAATCGGTTGATAGAAACAGAAACTAACCAACTGTACCTCCTGTTTTTCCCAACTGTACCTCCAGGTTTTTTGAGACTTAAAAAAACAAAAAAACAACAAAAAAAAAACAACAATGAAGTTTATTCACTTGTGGAAAAAAAATGAATTTTTTTAACAACCCAACCCAATCTTACCAGCTCTATTTGATAACAGCATACTCTGGGGTTGATTTGAAGAAAACACAAAGCTGCAAAAATACACTGACAGGACTCTTGAACATGGTGTAAAACCTTAGTCTTCTGTGTAGAGAATGTAGAACAACTCTAGTCGTTGAAATGTCACTGTGTACGACAAAATAACTGTATATCTGTAAACATGTACAATAGAGTCACACATAAATGCATCGTCTCTCTATAACACTTACCAGTCTGCACCTGCATTGTGAGAGATGGTGGGAGAAGTTTAGAGCGTCACAGCTTCCCTCAAAAATGACCTCTAAATGTTTTTCTCATCAATCTACCAACATTATTTTAATTTTTTTTTTTTTTTTTTGCTGTACATTTCAGAATTACCTCTCAGAATCCAAGGCTGACTTTAGTTACTAAAACCGATGTAGGGCAAAAGTATTAAATAAATGAATGATATAGTGAAAGTTAGTGTTTGTCTTTGGGGTTCTTCTAACTGTTGAGAACTGGTTTTTACTTTTGGCGGGAATACGCTTGTCATCAGATAAGGTGGATCATTTTTGTTCCAGTGAACACAAACTAGCAGTGCTAAGAAAAAAAATAATAAAACATAAAGGTCTATGAAACTCACACAATGCCTGAGGCTTTTTCAGCAAGCCTCTCCACAGCCGGTACAGTACCTCATACTGATGACAATAGCTCACCAGACCTGATTAAAATACCCTGACCTTACCCACAAGAATGCAGTACGGTGCTTCTACTCGAATGCATGACTCCTGTGGTGGTCTGCTTCACTGTAGTAGGGCATGTCGAGGAGGGAACGGCTTTTCACAGTAGCACTGGAAGTTGTAGGTTGTCGGTCATGGTTTGTTTGATTGTCAAGAATAGTTATTTTTTTTAATTTTTTTTAGAGCAGTTTTGAAGTTGAGGCTCTTTTCTTGCATTGCAGAGGACTCTTCAGACCTCTGTCGCTCTTGTGTTTCTTGCTCTTTATAAGTGCAGGTTTCCCTCTAGCTGGTTCGGTTTCGCTGTGGTGTTGTGAGCAGAGCATCCTGGTTGTTGAGACACCGGTGAGGCAACTGCAATCTGAGGCGAAACTTGTCAAGGTGGTAGTAAACTTTTTTTTTTAAACTTCCAAGGATAGTTGTTTCTAGTTGGTTTTGTGGGGTGTTGCTAGGCATTAATATCATTACCAGAAAACCACAATTACACACATCACTGAGGATGTACAGTGTTGTAAGTCATATCACATGGTGGTTGGATAGTTTAGGCTTTATCTTGTTTTCTGTTGATCTGGTTTTCTCGTCAGTTACACTGATATAATAATGCAGTATGTCTGGAGCAGTAGCTGGGATTCTTTGCTTTAATATTCATTCCTGTTAGATCACTACCGATAATACTAGCTGTTAAATATGGTTGAAAATTATCCTAGCTAGGGTTTTCAACATATTTGGGAATCAGAATGGCAAAAAAAATTGCAAGTAGATATAACTGTTTGATGAGCGGGAGGATTGACAGAGTGTCCAGGTCTGAAAATAAAGTTGATTAGAATTGTTCTGACTTTGGGAATAAACAGCAAAGTGGGCATTTAACAACCATCCAAAAATGTATGGATTATCTGAGGAAGGATTTAGTAAAGTCTGGTCAGATGTATGCAGAACCACAGCAGTTTATTTTTGTCCCATCTTGTTCAATGAGAAAACACAAAGCATTGCATGAGACTGTTGTAGGCGATCCAGTATGTATTACACTTCATATAGCACTAGACTCTCATTAGTGGTTTTACATGGATCCATTTCTTAACTGCATTTCACCATTTGGGAGATTCCTTTTGTTTCCTCAGTAGGTCAAAACCCTCAAGTCCTACATTTCCCATGGGCCAAAAGGTCCCAAACACCTCAAGGTAATTAGTGACTGTGTGCTGGACGGACATATGATCCATTTTTAACACATCTTGTGGATCCATGCCTTTCTGGTAGCAGCCATGCTGTTGTTTTGAGTTGTGAGTGAACTGTATTGCTGAGCAACCTGGATCTGAGCAATAAAGAATATTTGAAAGAAAGAGTTGTTTTTTTTTTTTTGACATGTTTAGTTTTATTATTTCAAAGTCTTTTCCACCTTTGAAATAAAGGTGCTGCATTATTTATGATCAGCAACTGCAAATGTCATACTTGGACTGTGAATTATATTTTTTTTTAAAAAAGACAACATTTTATAACTCGACCCACATTAAAATAGAAAATAACACTTGAAACACAGATGCTACAGGATCAAGACACATGATAAGAAGTAGCAAAGATTGAATTGGAGCAATATTAAGGCTTGATATAACAGGCCTAACACACCGAATTAACTGCACATTCACTTTCAAATAGGAATCTAGCCCATTGATAAAGACATTACGTCAGGGCCATGCATTTAGTCACACGAACCATAATGTAATTCAAAAAATTCTCAAAATGACTTACGGCCATGGTACTGTGGTCTTCTTGAGGCAAAACTCTGGTCTCTAAATTTCATTGTACAATGTAAAAATTGTCCAGTTTGGAGTTAAAAAAACATTGTAAAAATTGTCCTATATACTTAATTACAATTTACACAGAAATTACAAAATGTGATTGTCAAACACATAACTTCAAGTTGTATAGCATATGCTGCAAATAGTATTTCAGTTGTAAATAAAATCATTTACACAAACTCAACAAAACAATCATCTGAACCATCCAGCCTGTACACAAGTAGATTTTTAGCATTTACATTAATTTTTGTTTGTGTGTCTATGCTGGAGGTAGAAGTTTGAGTCAATAACAGCATGACAGGCACTTTGAACACTACCTGTTTTCACTGAAGTGCTTCTCACATTGTTTAACAAGAGTGCAGGAGCAAAAATACTTCTCTCTTTCAATATGTTACTGTACATTCATACATCTATATATAGACACTGTGTATGCTGTACCCGCAGAAGTTGTGGTACAGAAACACCAGCATTTGGTGACACAGCACACTTACCTTCAAATCCTACTATGTCTTTTCATTTTTTAGAATCCCTTTTCCATGTTCAGGTGGCTCCAGAGAAATACAGCACTCCAGATAAAAGAGGATGTCTCACACACATACACATGTGTGCACAAAGGTCTTCTGAGTCTCCACTTTACATAGTCACTCTTGAGGGCAGATCACCTCTAAACACCAAGGAACTAAATAATTTCCAGGACAAATCACTGGGCCTTCTTATCTGTGATGAGACCATTCTGTGACTGCACGTCTAGTTTGAGGCGCCTCTGGCTGTAGTGGCGGATGAGCGCACCGGGCAGTAGAGCCATGCAGGCAATGGCCAGCAGCTGCAGCAGCCGCTCCCAGGAGAACAAGTCATCCAGTGACGATACTTCAGACAGCATGACACCTGTCTGGACACAGATGAAGTTGTATGGCAGGAGACCTATGAAAACAGAAAATAAACTGCAGTGAGTCATGATATGAAACTTTATTTGCAGCACTGAGGCAAATACTGGTATTCTGAATAGATGCACTCCTGACAGACAAGGATGACACATGGAATCACAAGCATTGTCAAAGAGGTTTCAAGGCAGCACATTCAAAAAGCAGCAACAAAAATGCTAAATTAATGTAAAAGGTGTTGAAATTCATGTCAAATGTGCTACATAATGAAAAATCAACAGATGTCAGTCACATGTTGAAATTAGCAAGACTGACAGATACAGTGAAGGGGTGTGACAAATAATAAATAATATTTGCCATTCATCCTTTTATGATAATACTTTACTGTGGCCTTTTCAGTCATGATTTAGTTACTTCAAATCTGAAGCATGAATAATAATCTTATTTTGATCCATGAATATATGACAAAAATAAGTATGAGTGTGAGTATGAGGAGTGTGGAGAGAGTGTTATCAAATCTGCACATTCGACAGTTCTGACAAACCATCAGTTAGGTTGGTGATCCATGAGTTCTTACCAATGAAGACTGAGCAGAAGAAGAAGGTGATGGGGATGTTTACAATCGGGGCAGACATGTTCAGAAACCAGTTGGGCGTCATGGGAAAGAATCTCAGGAAGAGCAGAAAGAAGAACAGACAGTCCTGGTTCTCCTCAACCTGAGAGAAAGACAGTAAAGGACCTATGAAGGGACAATAGATGTATTTTTCTTTTATGTAATTTCTCTATTGGCAGTCAATGTTATGTCAAAATATGTCTGATATCATAAATGCCAAATGACAGTAAACACTACAACAGGCTGTGTAGCTTATCAACAGGAATGTGAAAAGAATCATTTGACTTTGTTGTAGTGGATCCATTTTGGAGCATGACACTACTAAACACAACCTGTTGTCACCTGTGGCATAACTTTGTAAAGTTATTTACATACAAGTGCAAGTAGGAAAACAGAAGTTGTTCTATGCAGTGGAAGCATATAGCATAAACTCTGATATATATATATATATATAGAGAGAGAGAGAGAGAGAGAGAGAGAGAGAGAGAGAGAGAGAGAGAGAGAGAGAGAGAGAGAGTCAGTACAAAACATTGTGCTCTGATCTAAGGTAACATTTGTCTTTTTACTTGAGTAATTTCTGCATACAGCCCTCTACAGCATCTATATGCACTGTCAGCAGTGTCAGATTATTCCTCACTATGTGGAACATCTGCACACCTGAACCAGTTAATTGTTGCAATTTCAACTTGGTGCATCTGTGCTTTACAGGTTTGCAAATATAACCCTATGCTTATAGTATTAATATTTGTTGCTGAATTATTCTTTACTCTGTGTCACATGTGTACCTTTCTCTGTAACATGGAGACCTTATCAGGGAAGAGGTTCACAATGTAGCGTTTTCCAAAGGCCTGGGACAGGAGGTAGCACATGGTGGAGCCCGCAGTGGTGAGCACACAAGCTAGCAGCAGTCCATGATATGGTCCAAATATAGCTCCCGCAAGAATGTTCTGCACAAAGACAAGTGGAGACCAAAGACATGTTACTACACGTCATCAATATGTGTGTAACAATCAACAACAATTACACACCCCTTAATTAGACTTGGCAAACCTTATTTCATTGTAGAGCTGTGTGCAGAGCAATGATTCGCTCAGCCCCTTCTTGCTCTGCTCTCTCTGTCTCTCTCTCTGACAAACAAACTGACAATGGACCCATCTGTCATAGTTGGGTTGGCTAAAAACAACACATTTGGTCTTTGCAAACAGAAATTATGTGCATGTTTATTTGTGTATAAAGCGAGGAAGTGAGATTTAATCACAAGTGGCCACTGGAAACGCATGTGGAGATGGATTTTAACGCCAGATCTCAAGTGATATAGAGAGCTGTCTGGATCACCCAAAACACATGTTAATACTAAGTCTAAGCAGGACCTTTGTTATCTAAAAGCGGTGTTAACTGTAAGAATTTGGGTGAGGACCACTTTAACATGCCTGTGGTATGTGGTTTTAGGCTTTTTTCTGTGCTGCATACTCAGTTGCAGAAAGTGTTACGGTGAGCAGTCAACAGCCCAGCCTGAGTGCTACACAAAAGCAAATTTGACATCCTTTTGTTGTTTGCACAAAATGAGTATTTTTACCCTCAGCAGCGTGTCTTCTTTAAAGACAACACCCAATCCACACACCAAATGCAAGTCCCTTTTCAGCTTTATGTCAAGTCTCTCTTGCAAGGCTTAATGCTTTTACACCAAGCATGACATTTTTTTAAAGCAAACTTTTGTCAATTTTTTCTAGCTATTAAAAAAATTTCTATTCCTTTAAAACAGAAAATAACATCTGAGAATGTTTTACCTTACCAGGAAAGAGGATCCAGGAATGGCAAATGACTGCTTGTACAGATATGCACTACAGAAAAGTAGCAGGACATATCCAGTGTGCTCCGTCTTGTAAAACTGCAGAAGGTCAGCCAATTCTCTCAGCTCCTCCAAGTCCGAGGGGAACTTCAGCCTGTGGCAACACTCAAGTTAATCACGTTATTCATTCATCAATGCACAGAAATGGTTCAATAATATGGATTAAATATATCTTTATAATCAGAAATAGTCATTTACATTAACTCATTTTTGCTTTTACCCAAAGTGACTTACAAGTGAGGGACTTCACTAAAGAATTATCCCAATACTGCCAAAGCATATCTGCTTACAAATACAACGTCATGTATACTGTAAAACTGTTAGCATTTTGAATTGCACTGTGGATTATAGCATAATGATATTTGGAGTTTCATTACGTCTGCCATATTAATTCAGTTCTAATTGTTTATTATAACTATAACGATTAATCAATTAGCCAACATAAAGTGTAATATAATTTACCAATTAAAACAGCTTGACTTGAAAATAAACAAACAAAAACTAAATTGTGGGCTAAATGAAATGCAATGGCCATTTTTGATTATTTTCCTTCAGTTTATTAACTTAATAATAATGAATAATTTCACTGAGAAAATAATGGCATTAAGCCATAAATAGTGAGTTAGTAGGAGCCCTGTTTTATTCTATTTAGCACATGTTAAGTTAACATGTTGGTTAAGTCTGACCAGTAAAACTGTGTATATTCACACACACACACACACACACACAAACACACACACACACACACACACACACACACACACACACACACACACACACACACACACACTTGTTGAGCAATGATTGGTTACACTTATTAAGAGCAAAATAATCAGAACAAATAACTTTTGATAGTACCAAGATAGTACTTTGCTAATATTTTAACAAATGAATTGTTTATTTTCTTTATTACTGCTGATGGTAAGTAAGAAAACCAAGATATTTCAACGTGTGATGGGTTAAAAAGTCACACTTTTGGTATGTTCATGATCTAAAGTAGTTAAAAGACCATTAAACAATTTTTAAGATCAGATGTATCCATTTCTCCACTGTCACTATAGGTGGTGTTTCTGGTTGTGATGTACGTGTGTGGTGAAAGGATCGGTGGGTGGGGGAGCTTGCTAACATCAGTTAGCTAGCGACAGTAACGTCACAGTATATAACTATAAAACAATGTAGCTAGAAACGTTTATATGTAACAGACCAGAGAAATACTTTATCTCCTGCTAACGGCTAACGGCTAACGGCAGTCACCTGCTGGCCTCTTCGGCGCCAGACTCTGCTGTGTCCACATCTTGTCCATCGGCAGCTGGGTGACGACGTCGCCCGGGTGCCGCGGGCAGGTGCAGGGACAGTAAATACAGGTACAAGCTGGCTGCAATAACTACAGCGACTAGTCCGACGAGTGAGCGCATGGTCCTCTCGTCGTCAGCCGGTGAACGGCCGCCTGCTTCAGCTCCAGCGACAACAACGGAAATAAAACAACGGCCGGTCCAACCGCTGCAGTGACGTCACATCCGCCTATCGTTCCGCCAGCTGAAATATTGTCGAAACTATAAAAACATTGATCGGCAATTGCATGATCAATTAAGACGTGTTTGTTATACAACATGTTAACAGAAGAAGGGGGATCAAACAGACAAATGGAGTCGTCCGCTCGGCTCCAGGTCAGGTGGGGCGGTAACGCTCTGAGCGGTCGGTGCCTGAGGCCAAGAAGAAGGAGGTTCGTGTATGTGTAAGGTTACATGGAGGGGGAGAGTGAGGCGATGTCGTCCTGCCAGCGGACGTGAAGTTTCAAAGTTCAAAGTCTGCACACCAGCAAAAGAAGTGCGACAAAGCTGCTGCTCCGTCGACACCATGGCTCAATATTCCCGTGTTTCAGGGTCCGTTGGCTTGATCACTCTCCAAAACCCGCCTGTGAACGCGCTCAGGTGAGCTGAAGGCACAGACAAGGCTGCAGGGCGTCTGCGAAACGATACCCATCGAGTTTGTCTCGTTGCAAGACATTTCACTGCAGCTTCATGTGTTTGGAGGGAGGGATTATGCAACAGTTTTCGCAAGAAAAAGTGCAAACAGGGTGACTTTGTGCGCTAAAGATAACTTAACGATAACAAAATATTTTGCCAGAGGGTGGCGTCAGAGGACAGGCTTCTGTGAGATAAGGATCAGGATTTGGTTGTAACCAAGTACATTTCCTCAGGTACTTGAGTAACGTGTTTTATTTGCATTCGATTCTAATTTTCTACTTTTTAACTTACTACATTAAACTATTCTATTGTAGTAGAATAGTAGTAGAGTAGGATTTTATCTACAAAATCTGTGATGTTCTTTGAAAATACAATGTATTGTAATAGATATTATAAAAAGATGCAGAACTTTTACTTATCTAATACTTTTACTACTTTTACTTAAGAATTGAAATACTTCTGCCCCTAAATCAGGTTTATCCTATGTACAATGAGGACATCTCAGACTCAGCTCATTAGGCTCAGCTTTACATGTCAGTAAAAGCCATAACAACCTTACCAAGGCCACCATTTTCTAAAAACATAGTTTATATATAATGTATAGAGTGTTTTCAATAATGCATATCTAATAAATTGAAGTGACTTCACATTTTATTTAAGAATTGATTATTGTGACATTCAAGGATAGAACCAGAAAAAAAAATCAGAGGGTAAGAAAAGTACAAAAGAAATGATATAACAACATGGTGATTCAGATTTTTTAAGGACTTAAAAATCTGTCCTCTAAAGGCAGCAGAAAGCTCTGTCCCTTAACTGTATACAAAAACAATTTAAATGGCAACACATATAAAATGGCTAAATTCAGTATTTCCAAAGAGGACTGCCCAATTAGTGAATTTTAGTCTGAACTTATATATACCAATATTGTAAACCCAGTATCTTGTAAAAACATGTATTTTATTTTCCACAGTGCTGCGGTGAGACAGGGCATCGTTGATACGGTGAAAAGAGCACTTAGTGACCCAAAGGTGAAGTCAGTGGTTATCTGTGGCCAGAATGGAGTTTTCTGTGGGGGTATGGATGTGTTTCTGTTTTTCTTTATTTCCGGTAACTTCAAAATGGTGACAGCAATATAATATATATCTGTAATACATCTTGATGTCTTCCCATTCCTGATTTTCATAATGTTCATTACAATCCCTCAAAAAAGGAAATAAGGGAGATAGAATCTGTATTCAAATAGCCTTCACAAGCAATAAGTGCTGTACTGGGTAAAAATATGTTATGTAAGTGCCTATTACATTTGAAGCACATAATTGTCTGATTTAATAGATTTTTTTAATTATCATTTTTGTTGTCATGTTGTGGTGATTTGTGCAATAAGCTCCATACAGAAAGCAGCCATGGAGAGATGAAGTACCACCTTAAGAGAGGAAAATACAAACCTTGAAATGGAACTGGAGGTCATCAAAAACACATAGAACTGCTCTGTGCATAGCATTTACAATCAAAAGTAAATAATGGTACAAGGAGACTTGGATAAATATTTCTCAGTGGGTCAAGTTTCACGTTCATGTTCCACTCTGTGTTATTACATAAACATGAACCATTGAAGAATATTAAAATGAAACAGCGCAAGTGCTGAAACTAACCATCATTTATTATCATAAATTAATCTGCTGTTCATTTTCTCAATAAATCGATTCATTTTTTATATAATGTATATAAAACAGTGTCTGGTACAGTTTCCTGAAGCTTAAGAAGATATCTTCAGATGTCTTGATTAGTCACATAAGACACTTGAGAAGCTGAAATCAGTGAATGTTTACTATTTTTGCAAGAAAAAAATTCTAAAATGACCAATTAATGACCAAAACAGTTGGTAATTAATTTTTTTTGATGAATTTTGCTCAATAAATTTTGTCAGCTGAAATCAGCAATGTGATTTTTAAGACCCAAAACTGGGTATTTTGTGTAATCTCCCATCAAAGACAATATCCAGAAGATGCACCTCATAACACCACTGATAACATTCTGTCATTTGCACCAGGGGCCGACATCAAAGAGTTTGGAGCAAACATGTCTGGGCCTCCACTGGTACCGATGATCCACACCATCGAGGCTGCAAACAAACCGGTGGTGGCAGCCATAGAGGGAAGCGCTTTAGGGGGAGGCCTTGAACTGGCACTTGGCTGTCATTATCGAATCGCACAATCCAAAGTTAGTTCACACTCAGATCTCTGTGTGTCTCCCTGTCAGTGTCTCTTTAATGTTACTGCCGAGCTCCGTCAGTGTCTGACTGACACTGTTAAATGTGACTTGTCCTTTTTAATTACTATATTTCTAGAATCATTTAATTTTGGTTTGGTCATTTAAGAGAAAAAGAAAATTTCTAGAGGTAGGAAAAATATCAAATTCATGTTATCTAAAGGATTTTTTCCAACCTTCTAAGCCATTAAAATGTATTTATTGCCAGAGACAGCTGTGTCTGTGAATGTCAGACCCACTGCTCAGTATCCTCCATTCATCACACTTTGCGTCCTTTCAGGCCAGACTCGGACTTCCAGAGGTGAGTCTGGGTCTGCTGCCAGCTGCAGGGGGAACCCAGCGTCTGCCAAGGCTCATCGGGGTCCCAGCTGCCTTAGACCTCATCACCACAGGTAGCAAAGACAGGTTAACCTTGCCTAACTTTTATAGAGTTATTGTTACGAGTTAGACAGTTTTTAAAGCTCTAGGTATAGGTCAGCACCAGTAAATATGAAGAAACCACCATACACAACAGTCAGTTTTTTTTACAGTGTTCTGTGTGTACGCCCACGTTTTGTACATCTAACTTGTGGTTTGAAATAATTGTACATCTAACTTGTGGTTTGAAATAATTGGAACATGCAACTCCTACTCCTCCTGAAGACTACAGCTGCTGTTACAGCTATGTGGGTAGTTTAGTCTGATGACCAGCAGATGTCAGCATGTGTTAAGTTTTCTCATCATTACTCCCAGTGAAACCTCATGTCATTATGTGAAATCTTCTAACATTACTTAAACTGCAGTTCTGCTTTTTTGGCATTTTGCCATTGCCAGAATCATACAAAGTATAGGAAAGTATATGTTTCCATCATACAGCCACCAGGATGCTCTTATATAATTGCTTATCTAATAATTTGAAATGTTACATGTCACCCACATAGACTCTCGTTGTCTTTCTCGTCTGGCACAGGCCGTCATGTCTCTGCTGCAGAGGCCCTGCAACTTGGAGTAGTGGATCAGGTTACTGATCACAGTGCTGTGGATGCAGCTGTGAAATTTGCCCTGAGTGTTGCAGGTGAGACACAAAAAAGAAAATTCATTTTCTCTTCACTGGTTTGAAGATTGAAAAAAAAAAAAAAAAAACTCCTAGAGAAATTCCTCCTAGAGCAGTTATTTTAGGCAAGTCCGACCTCAAGAAGTGTCGACATGTAGGTTGTGGAAGTCAAAGGAAGCAGAAAACACGGCAGGCAGATCTTCCACCACAGAAGTCATAAATGTTTCATGGCTCTGTCAGATGTGCTCTGATGTCTTCACCGCTTTTGCTGTATTATTCAGAAGGGCGAAAAGGGACAAACTTTCCTAGAATATTAATAATGGGCCCTCGCGAGTCATTTAGGAGGATAAGGATTGCCCCTTGCTTGTGAATCAAACTCATTTACACACTGAATGGATTGCCAAACTGTGCCACATCCCTACAGTTCACGAGGAATAATTTCTCTGTGCAAAGCATTACCCATTCAGATTTGCTACATGGTAATAATACTGACATCAAACATAAAATTTTCGTGTACTCCTAGAAAAAAAACCCCAAAACGTCTTATTTTGACATGTTTTTCTACTGCTTTTGCAGAGAATTATTTTATTTCATCAGCCTTATTTATATGCAATAAATTGCTGTTATTATTGATTGCTCTCATCACTTTCTTGCCAAGAGTTAGCTGAGATGAAGAAGAAGACACAATTTTCATGTCTGGTTTCCTGTGCTTCTAGCCTTTATGCTAAGCTAAGCTAATCCTTTAGCCTCATATTTAATAAAAACAAGTGTGAGAGGTATCGATCTTCTCATCTAAGCTTCAGTAAGAAAGAGAATAAGAGTAATTCCCAAAATGCCAAACTAATCCTTTCAGCATTTAAGAATGAACCAGTGCTCTAATCACCCACTCTGATGTGTGTTTTTTGTTTAACATTGTCCATGAGGTATATGAAGGGAGGATGTGTTTTGTTCAGCTTTGCCTCAGCAGAGCACTTTTTGTACAAGAGCCTTTGATTCTCCTGTATGAAATGAAGATGAGATGATGTTTTCATGAGTGCAGGTAGTTAGTTGCTTGCTTTGGAGATGTCATCTTGTTTGTTGTCAGCTTGCATGGCAATGACAGTTCATTTGTAAGACATTAAAATTTATATGAGACCTGTTACTTGTGCCTAATATTGTGCCTTACTTAAACAATCTCACTACATCCATGCAAAATGTCAACAGCAAGTCTGGAGGCTTGTGTGTAAAAGAAAAAAAAAAGTTACAATCAGAAAATGATTGCAGTCTTACGCTTTTTAGAAATGCTTTTTTTTTCACACAACACTGCCAAGATGACTTTGAGTGGGTGAGAAAGTGAATGTTGTTAGTAAAGCTTAGGCTTAGAGTGAGTCAGACAGAAAAGCCAGCAGCACACAAGATGGGAGATTGGGGAAGATTGAATCAAAATCTGTGAAGATTTTGACGGATACGCCAGTCTTGAGTTATTATCAGGGGTGCTAAATGGGGACAGATAATGTGTATCTAAATTTACAAATCAAGTGTAAGTGTTTGTCACATGGAGGTGCACAGCTGATGAGTCAACAAGCATAGAATAGATTTAGTCTGTCACATCCATGAATGCAAACATAAAACATCACGATGCTATAGTACAGTACAGCTGGCACATGGATATATATTTCTGCAAAAAAGCAGTTTGTGCAGTAAAATTGGTGCATGTGTAGGCTCAAGCACACACAAACACAGATTCAAGTCTCTCGCTGTTGACAAGATTAACTTTTTTTTTTTACCCCAGTAGTTGCAACATCTGCCTGCTACATCTGTCAGGACGGCCAGGCTTCCCACTCGCTGCACAACAAATCCAGAGCTCAACCATTTACAGATTAACTGCTGCAATAATGCCCTCCTAAAGTACATTGGATTCACATTGCACTGCCACACAGCATCTGATTGGCAATTCACTCTGGACAGAGTGTACATTTGACTGGCCCGAAATGACCTTCAACTTTAAATGTTCATCTCATATTGATAATGACAATTGTATCAGACCAAAGTGTTTATTGTTTTACTAAGTGGATACCATAAATCAGATGAGGCTGCTGTCCCTTTAAGCTTTACTATAGTGACCCAGTTTCTGGCCCAGACCCACGGCTGAGTGTAATTCAGTAGAGCTGTGAAGGATTCTGACTACTGTCTCATGTAATCATGTCAGAGGAGACAGGAATGGGAATTAAGATGCTTTTAACAAGGTTTTAGTAGAGTGGTCCTCTTCTTCTCTCACATTGTTTCTTTGCTTAAATCGCAACAGACAGGAAGTCTTGTGCTATAAAGTTTTTAGGCTGTAATATTAAATCTTCTCATGTGGCTTCACCTGGAAAATTGCCCCAGTATTGTACCATTGCTCACAGAGAATCACCAAAAGTCCCTCTGCCTTTGCTCTAGTAGAAAATTTAGTAGAAAAGAGTAGAAAATTTACTAACTATTTTGCCCAGAATTTTGTTTCAGATTGGTGTTATTCAATGTGAACAGTAACAGTGCACTATCAGAGTCCCTCCGATTAGCTTGGAAATGGTCTGTCAAATTACTCTGCTCTTCGAAGGTACTGGGTTATCTAGTGATTGAGTGGACAAATGTGCCTCAAACAGTAATTATACCCAGAGTGCTGGCTGACCATTTGGAGTAAGTGGTAAAAAAGCAACAAGGTTGAAAAACTGGGAGATTTTATCGTAAAAATGACAACCGCAAGTAAAAAATTGTTTCTATTTCAGGAAAATCACTGGATGCACGTCGTATAAGCACCTATCCGTGTCCACGCCTGTCTGATTTGGATGCTGTGTTTGAGGGGGCAATGCAGAAGGTGCAACAAAGTGCCCGTGGAGCAATAGCACCAGTGGCGTGCGTCCAGGCGGTCCGAGCAGCTGCCACCCAACCCTACAATCAGGGCATGGAGCGAGAGAAAGAGCTGATGGCCACTCTCTTCACCTCAGGCCAGGCGCGTGCCCTGCAGTACTGTTTCTTTGCTCAGAGAGCAGTCGGCAAGTGGAGCATGCCCAATGGAGCCCGCTGGGACACAAGCAAGCCTAGGCCTGTGCACAAAGTAGCTGTCATTGGTAAGAGCTTTGAGCTTTTAATTTCTAATTGTCTGAGCTTTCAATAAGCACAAGTACCTTGACTCATCAAGCTATCTGTGTGTCATCTCCACATTCACGTTGCCTATGGAAACTAAGTCCTCGTGTACAGTTCATCTGAGTTTAAAAGCATGAACACTCTCTCCCCTGCAGGGAGGATTGGATGTATGACAAGCGGGATATGTGAAGCTCAGCAGCTTGTGCATTAAAATTGCAAGCTTTGGAAAAACTTCATGCTGCCAGGCCAAAACTATTTACAGTCTAGCATTGTTAATTTTTCTGTAGTCACCATGTGATTTTTTTATTCCCCCCCACCCCACCCACTAAGGTCTTGGCACCATGGGAAGAGGCATAACAGTGGCCCTGGCTCAGATGGGGTTGTCTGTGGTTGCTGTGGAGACCCAGGAGAAGCAACTAATGGAGGCAAAGCAGGCGGTGTCAGGCATGTTGGAGCGAGGGGCTAGGAGACGTGGTGTGGCCCCCACACTTGATGAGATCAGTTATGGCCATGACATTAAGGCTGTAGCAGACGTTGACCTTGTCATCGAAGCTGTGTTTGAAGAAATGGCTCTGAAGGAGAAAGTCTTCCAGCAGCTGTCTGCTGTTTGTAAACCAGGCACTCTCCTATGCACCAACACTTCTGCACTAGATGTAGAGCACCTGGCCTCTCAAACACGCAACCCAGAGCTGGTGGTCGGGATGCACTTCTTTGCCCCGGCCCACGTCATGAAGCTGTTGGAGGTGGTGTATGGACCACAGTCCTCTCCTCAAGCTGTGGCCACTGCCATGCATCTGGGAAAGAAAATGGGCAAAGTCAGTGTGGCTGTTGGAAATTGCCGGGGCTTTGTGGGGAACCGCATGCTGAAGCCATATGTTGAGCAAGCTTTCTTCCTGTTAGAAGAGGGAGGTACACCTGAATTGGTAGATCAAGCTTTGGAGGAGTTTGGGTTTCCCATGGGTGTTTTTAGAATGTCCGACCTCTCTGGGCTTGATGTTGGCTGGAGGGTTAGGAAGGGGGATGGGCTGGTAGAGCCTAGTGCAGCATCCGGGCAGCCAGCTAGAATCCGAGAAGGCCGCCGCTACAGCCCGCTGGGAGACCTGCTCTGTGAGCAGGGACGGTTTGGTCAGAAAACAGGACGGGGATGGTACCAGTATGACAAACCTGGCAGTCGGGTGGCCAGGTCTGATCCTTGGCTCCACAGCTTTCTGGAGGGGTACCGGGCCCTACATGGCCTGGTGGCACGCCGTATAGACCAACAGGAAGTGGTGGAACGCTGTCTCTATGCTTTGATCAATGAGGGCTTCCGCATCTTGGAGGATGGAATAGCTACAGGACCTGAAGACATAGATATCATCTATGTGTTTGGCTATGGCTGGCCCAGGCACCGTGGAGGCCCCATGTTTTATGCTGGCATGGTGGGGCTGGCGAAGGTTCTGGACAGGCTGGAGCACTACCACCAGACTCACCCTGATGTGCCCTACCTGCAGCCCTGCAACCTGCTCAGGAGACTGGTGGCCAGTGGGAGCCCACCTGTCCACAGGTGGAGGGAAGTCATCAAGAAACTCCGCAGTCAGCTTTAAATGTTATATTTCAGCTTTAATGCCATAACACAGTTGAATAATGATGCTCTCATACTGTGTTGAGCAATACTTACATTGATTTTTATAATAATAATTCTGATTAATAATTATAATAAATTTTGGTACACGTATTTACTTATTTACTATTATTTTTTGTAATAATACAAATCTCCTTTATATCTATTATCTGATGCCTCAATTTAAAAAATCATATACTGTGTTACTTTTCAATAAAGAAGCTAGTGCAGTGTGTACAGGATTCATGCATTAATTTTAGCTTTTGCTTAGGTTTGTCCCGAGTTCATTTGATATCAGTTCATTTGTTTCATCCATGAAAGATTGATCTCTGGAGCTGTAAAGGGAAGATGTCCCTCTTCTGCTGTGTGTCTGAGGTTTCTGCTTCCTGCTGACTCAGCTGCGGTGGTGACAGAGGAGAGCTGAGACACACACACACACACACACACACACACACACACACACACACACACACACACGACTCTCAACTGCTTTTGTATAAATCAATGGCTCATTCCCGAGTAAGATCTCCCGGCCGGTAGTGACCAGATGTTATGGCTGCCACCTAGCGGCTGAAAGAGAGCTCCAGACATGAGCAGCTGGATTATACTAGAATATACGTGCGTTTCATTTCTGCCTGCAACTACATCATGTTTGACATATTTTATTGTTTTCCTGAAAGGTTGGTGTATGGTCACAATTTTGATGTAAAAATCTATAAGACTATATTATTACAACGATTATATAATGTGAATATAAAGAGAAAACATTGCTCATTAGCGACTATGTTTGGGTGAGTCGTTGGATGTGGTCATTTCGTGTGCACACCTCGGTGTTTTGAAGTTTTTAGAGGGACTGATGAAAGCCCGTGTGTGTGTTTGAAGTGCGCAGAGCAGCTGGCTTTGTGTTAGTGGACTCCTCCCGTTGTGTGATGAAGTTCAGATGCGCGCCGTTGTTCCGCACGCGCGTCACCAGCGCACAGAGGAGCTTCCCCGACGCGAGGGGAGGATGGAGAGATGTGTGGATCACGACCACGGGAGGCTGTGAATCTGACATTGCACCTCGCCACATGAAGCTATTCTTCGTGTGAGCGCTGACCCAGCTGCTGCTCCGGACGCAGAGATCCAGCGCCGTCTCTCGCGTCCGTCCTTCCAAGCTGCAAAGCCTCCTGGGCTGCGTGGACCGGAAAAACCTCGTCTCGGTCCCTCGCGGTTATGTTGTAGTTTACTCGGACGAGGCTGTGAGCGTTTTGTTCGTTTTATTAATCCAGGAAATGTTGGCATGGCCGCCTCGGGAGCACAGAAGTGTCCGAAGAGTGAGAAGTTGGACGAGGCGCAGGCTTTGGCCAAGAGCTGCGCGGGGAGACCAGACTTCCTGCCTTGTGATGGACTCTCCATCTGCGCTACGCACAGCCACGGGAAGTGCTTCAAGCTGCACTGGTGCTGCCACTTGGGCTGGTGTCACTGTAAGTTTTGTTTTTCGTGCTTTCATAGCTCCCTGCTTTGACAGAAATCTAGCTCACTGTTACTATAATGGCAAAATATAACCTGCTGGATATTTGGTGTTATGAATGCATCACTACGTCCACACTCGTCCTGTGTATCGACTGAAGGGATGTAGCAGACGTTGATAAGGTATTAGAAAAGGCAGCCTATAATATTAGAGGTTATGTAAAGGTTGGCTGACTTCTCAGATGCACTCATTTTCTGGGCGCTGATGTCATTTCATTTCTCCTAAAACTTCACAATACATTTCAACAATACCTGACTCAAATTCCATTGTTATATAATACAGCTGGCCAATTCTTAATCACATTCACACTTCAAATAGACCCCCCCCCCCATATGAATAGATTATGTGGTCTAAACAATGTAGGCTGAAAACTGAGCAGGGACATGAATGTTTCAGGTCATGGTTCATATGCTCGACACTATTTATCTTTAATTTTTGTTTTTACTTAATCTGCATAAAGTTTATGGCAGGCCTATTGGTTTAAATGAATATGGTCCTCCAGTGTTCATATTGTGTACCTTTAGATCTGAAAGATAATAGCCTACATTAAAGATGAAGCACCAATTATTGTGTTTCTCTTGAGTTAAAGATTGTCTGTAAATCAATGAATATAATTGATAACTAATTCAGATTTAAATGCATTTAGGAGTGGAAATCAAAAGAATAACTAAAATGGTATTAAGATATCCCTTTGTCTTTCAGTTGACTTTGTATTGAGCTCAAGCCCTGCTGGTTATATTCTGTCTGTTTTACATCTTATCAAGACAATATCTTTCAAAAAAAAATGTACACACATCATGCCAATCCTCAGTGTGAGAGCACAGGTGTTTATTTTCTAAAACATCAAAAGAAGTACGCT
The DNA here is from genome assembly GCA_038496675.1 of Rachycentron canadum. Taxonomy (NCBI): domain Eukaryota; kingdom Metazoa; phylum Chordata; class Actinopteri; order Carangiformes; family Rachycentridae; genus Rachycentron; species Rachycentron canadum. Next base: position 13,850,457 of record CM076658.1, read on the forward strand.
CACACACAAAAAAAATCCAACAAAACTGTCAACCTTCCTTTACTTCAGCGTTACTGAAAATACTTCATGGCGTGCATGTTGACTTCACACTCGAATCGTCACTTTCATTTCTGCTTTTAAAGTCTTGTGATGTTCTGTATTTTCCCAAGTGTCAACAAATTCCAACAAAACCCATGATGCACTGATTCTATTAACAAGTGATGTCCGTGTAGCTAAGGCCTGATGTAGCTTACTCCTCTGTGCCACAGACGTTTATTGTTGTTCAGAAAGCATAAAAAACATGTTCTTTTTTCATGATGAATATGGACACTGGTTTATTCAACCACGGAGAGACAACCCCACGGGCGTCCTTTGTAAACATTGTAAACACTACTAGGGCACCAAATGTATATTAATCCACTGCTGAAAATAGTCCCCAAAACTGCACTTTGAGTAACATTTACATATAAAACCAGACATCCATGGTTCAAAGGTAAACACTTAGATCATCAGTAAGAATGAATGGGCTTTGTTAGAAAGACATAAACTAACATACTGTATCTTTTGTTCATGTGAAACCAGCATTGCCAGCGTTGTCCTTTAAAGTTAATTTTATGTTTTCAGCCACAGTAGTTTCAAATGTTCTGAAGATGTCAAGCAGTCAGACCAAATCAGCTGCCAGCCTTTGGTGAGAGCACACATTTACTCTATAGTATTACAGTAATAGCATTTATATTGACTATTAAATTAACTGTACTGGTAGAGCATTAGCCTGCAGCTTCACTTAAACATGGACAATTTCCTTTGCCCTTTGAGAAGCGTCAGTGGCAATTTCAACACCCACGTATCAGACGTTTCTCTCCATTTGAACCTTTCTCGACCTGACACTTTGACACCACCACAGAATCCCAATAGCTGTGCTCGAACCCGACAGGATGTCTGTTTCTTTGTGCTGCCCTATGTTACCCCCATCGCAGGCCGCCCTGAAAATCCACAGATCAGTGTAAAACACAATCACCATCCACTCTACGCCAGTCAGTCGGGGCTTATAGTGTGCAACTGCAAAAGTCACATTGTAATCTTTGCCATGTAATCATTGGATTTAGATGCCTGCCTGCGTTCAGAATGAGCCAAGTGATTTGAAACATCTAATGTGGCAGAAAAATGATGAATTCTGTCCAGTGTTTATTATGAGCCACATCCGGGATTTGTGGTTCTCAGCAAAGTCTCCTAAATGTTACATCATTTGTAAACATTTAGCCTTGCTCCTCCTCTGTTTTGAATTATTCATCACTCTGACTCAAAAGGTGCTGTGCGATGAACATGGAGACCTCTGTGTTATATAATTCAGGCTCTTTTTGCCATAGAAGAAAGAAGCAGCCACATCACAATGGAGCTTCTCACCTTCACATCTCTTTCCAGTGTAATTCACAGATCCCTCCTGTGAATTACAGTGGATGCATGCACCAGAGTGAGAGTAAACCAGCTCAGACTGCTGAATCAGGCAGAACCAGGACACCCAGTGAGAAAAGTATAGCAGCGTGCTTCTGCATGCAATGCCCGCCTGCTCTGCTGCTCAACTCACACCCTTCTTTTTAGAGATGCATAATAATGCTGGATTGAAAACAGTGACATGTTGTTACACCCTTATCTCCTCCAGTTTTTCATTTTGAATGTGCAACTGTCGCCTGGAGAATAAACTTGTTCTGAAGCTGATCATTTTGCATTCACCACAGGGAGCCTTGCTAGACTGCTTTTTTAATTACATTTTTAATAGGTTTCCAGGGAAACAAATACAAAAGGTCATTGGGCTCAGCATTCAGGTTCTCAAAAACTATTTATTTCTGCTTTCATACCTGTACAACAGTATGGGGTAATTACCTCTGACTTAATCCCTGGCTTCATGCGTTGCAAACTATACAGCTTCAATGCCGCTTTCTGTACTCACCCATCATCTTTGCAGACTGAGTCGATAAAAAAAACAAAAAAACAAAAAAAAACAGTGTTGTTGCTTCCTTTCGGAAATTACTACTACGTTGTAGCTTTGTTGAAAACTTTGGCAGAAAATATGGGAAAAACAGGAATTGAATGTAGGCGGAGGCAGTGTTCCCAGCTGGTGACAACATCAGTCCAAGCCTCTCATTAGTGGTAATTAGCTATGTTTAGTGTCACCACCAATATGTCATGTCTGATGAGAGTTTTTGCTCACAGCAGCACTGGAACCACCTGGTCTGAATGTTTTTTTTTGTCTCTTTATCCTCTACTAACTGATTACAATTACCAGACAGAGCAATGAATTACTCATTAAGAAAATCTAACAAAGTCTAATGACTCCTGAGTAGTCTTGTCAGTCTGTTCGTACTCTGTCAGCTCTAATTTTGTGCGTTAGAACTTTTACTTCTGTTGTAGATAGAAGCAAGTGATCTCTGTCTGTCAGACTTCCTCTGCAACCTCGTCTCTCACACCGTGCAGCTGTAGCTTGCAAATCTATCTAAAAGGAAAATATGGTGTCTTATTGTATAAAGCTCTGACCTTTATTGATTGATTTGGGAACCAACTGAAAATTTACTGCAGGGCTGAATCATAAAAAGCTTCACCTATTATTAAAGGATCAATATATTGTCAGCACAGACCTGAGGGGAAGTGTTTTGATCGATTGTTCGTGTTTGTGAAGCGCAGTGCTTCGACCAATTTAACTGCTGGTCTCTCAGTGATGGAAGCACAGCAGCATCAAAACAAAAGTTCAACAAGTTTGCTCTTTTAAAAGACTGGTTTGTATTTTGTATGTCCTAATGCAATACCACATTCCCTGTTTGTGTTACTATCCCCTCATCATGGTTTGGCAAAGAAGCACTGTCTGAAAAAAAAAAAACATATGATTTTGCTAATTTGGACCGCTAAAGCATCACATTAACTCTGAGCAGATATTTGCATGGAACAAGGCCACTCTGACAAAGACAGGGAGTTTGAATAAACGACAACTATGATGCAATTAGTTTGAATGAACCCCAAGTCACCTAATTGTTGTTTTGTTTATTCATGACAGGTGACAAAGTGCATTACAGATTTGTTGCTGTAATGCACTTTGAAAAGGTAGCAAACTACTTTTCCTGTTTACGGTGCTGAATCAAAATACAGCTTCTGTGATGATTTGCTTTCCTAATTATATGTTCAGAGCAACCTGCTAGTTTCCTCTGTTATGCTTTAACAAAGAGACAGACAATTTTCACAGAAGACATGCTGACATGTCACAGTAGGAGAAGCACATGTATAAAGGGTAAAATTAATAATGGCTGAATTCTATTCAGCTGCTTCAGTGTCAGTGTGCCGGTATGTGAACTTGTTCACTGTCATGGCTTACTGGCAACACTTGAATAGAACAGACTCATTGTAACTGTTGTTAGTAACAAGCTTTTCCGTATGACAAGTCAAAGTGTCATGAAAAAAACATATTCCCTGATTAACTGACACTGTGGTCAATAAAGCGTCACTAGTTCACAGTGACTGCCCCCACTGCACTGACTGTGGCTTATATAGGCTGGTGAATTGTGAATCTGGTATAATTGCAGAACATATTTTAAGTTTTTTTGTTGATCAAGGACTGTGGACATGGAGCCTCATCTCTTACAAATGAAGTTGCATTTGGAAGGGCATTGACTGGTATTGGCAGGGGAAATGCAGTGACCAGTAAAGCATGTATGGTCATGTTAATACTTTGTTAGGATAGACTTGCGGGAAAATCTGTCCTTTAAAGGTGCTATATATAAGTATTTGGCATAACTCTATTGCTAACGTTAGCATTAACAGCTGCTGTACTTACTAGTCTAGAAGAAATGTCAACATCAAACTTCATTCCTTAACTCAGCAAGATCTGTCTGCAGCAAGGCCAGTGTTAACTGTTGATTTGCTTCTATTTCTATCACTTCTTTCGTTTGGCACTGAACATGTTTAATTACCCTGTGGGCAGCACAATTTAATCTTCTCCTGTTGGACTGAGAGCAGACTAGGGATTAGGCTCGCTGATTACCATGCTAATATCAGTAGACATTTCTGCAACACAATACATATATGTGTTTGACATGTTTAACATGTTGATAAATTTAGTTCATTTTTGAAGGTCTTAAACTAAAATAATGATATATGTCACCTTTAAGTCACAGGAGTTGAAGCTAAATGGAGAAAGGATTCAGAGGGTTGCATTTTTTTACTATGATGTCAGACTAAACACTGGATTTCAAACTGGCTGTAAGTCAGGAACAGCCTCTGCCTCTGGAAGCATGAAACAGGAAACAGGAAAGGAGTTTCGCATGATGCTGGGTCAGACCGTCCCCTCTGCTGAAATTTGAAACTTATGTTGTTGCCCCAGCTCAAGCCCCTTTGTTGGACGGCTTTAAACACAAAGCACAGCGGATGTGTGACTGGACAGTATCCACCGGCCAAATGGGTACAACAGCTGTCATGAAGAATGATAACAATCTGCTAAGATCATTTATTTTGTTCACCCAGTTTTGCCAACATGCTGCTTTGAACTGGTACAATGCCTTTAGACCATCAGTCTGCGTATAAATACTGATTGGTTTTGGCTCAAACATACCAAAAAAAGTGAGGGGTTGTTGATGACTCAGTCCCCACAGAAGCTTTGATACAAGCCAATATTAAAATGCTATAATCTGTGAGAGACGTCGTGAGTCGTGCTCATTCATCTTGACTACATGTTTAGTTTGTCAACAAGGAACCTCTATCTCCAAGTATTTTCCTACAGATGCAGTCTGAGGGGTGAGGGCAGGGCTGGGATTTTGACAGACTGATGTTGAATCTCTGTGAATGAGAGTGAGACACCGATGGGCTACATCCTGCATTATTCAGAAAGACTATCTTCAGTATAAAACCAGAGTGTGCAGTTGTTGGCCAGCCACAGGCCCAGGAGACAGAGGAGGCTTGCAAAATGGAGAGATATCTTAGGAATTGGAGCTCCTCACTCTGCTGCACTCGCTCCTCTAGACAGCAATCTGTAACTTACTAGAAATGAACTGCCTGTTTTCTCGCTTTCTCATTAACCTCTTGCACCCTTGTTTTTCACCACATCTTTTAAAAATATATTTTAGCTGCTTATAATTTTCTGTCTCCTTGTTTACTGGCTAAAATAATTAATCCCAAGTTTCCCTAATATACATTGTAGATAGATTTTTTTTTCTTGTCTCTGGACACAAGTTTGTGAAGTAGAGGAGAGGGTCACCTCCACAGCTTTTAACTGCACAAGACATGCATTTATAATTACATTTTTGCAGGGAAGAGCTGCTATTTCCTTTTTTGATGTATACAACAGACTCATTTACATAGCCTTTAGTTAGTGATCCCACATCTCCTCAGTGAACTTGTTGCATTTAGTGGCATTTCATGTTAACATAATGAAAGAAACAAAAGTGAAGAAAAAAGTGGGAGTCAGTCTCCTTTCACAGTGCAACATTTCCTGTGGCTGCGTATTATTCTGCTCTATTGAGGCTGCAGTCAGTGGAAAACACTGTGCGTGTGATTTCTCTGCTCTTGATTTGTCTCAGGATGATTGTGGATGTAAAGCTGTGGGTCTGCAGAAGAGCTCGTAGTGTTTAATTCTGTGGCACTGACTCAAAACCCTGACATTTACTGTGGATGCTTCAGGTGTCTTTCTTATTCTGTCAATCATCACTGTAACAAGGCTTGAAACATCTTGTGACATCACGCTGTCTATGATTGGCTCGGTATCTCGAGGAAAAAGAAACACACAGCAGAAGAACAAAAAGGAAAACAAACATATTAGACATATCATCACTAGCTTTTTTAATCCTCACTATTCAGGGATAATCTGGCAATTGTATTTTTTTTTTCGTTGTCAACAAATCCTTCTTCCATTTGAAATAATGGGCCTGAGGCTGAGTGGTACAGATGGAGAAATGTGGTCAGAGACGTGGACAAAAGTACTATTGGTTATTGGTTGGTCTATTCTGGGATATATCTGGCATCTTCTATGAAAATTTGTCTAACCTAAATTATAGGAGAAGATATTTGGCTATATTTGTCTTTTTAGCTAATTGTTCTTCAGACATCTGGGCCTGGTCAGTATGGAAATACAAGCACACACTCACATACAGGGCAGGCAGAGCGAGCAGAGACCGTCTTACAACTGACATTGTCATGCAACAGCTACAGCACTGGGCAATACAGAAGGTCAGAGTACAACTGAATATCAATAAAGCTGCACAGACAGTGTTCACTGGCTGTCAGTTACTGTTGGTACCAGTTCCCAGTGAACAGCCTGAACAGTGGAAACAGCAACGTGGAAATCACTCTTCTGTATCAACTTGTTTCTCCTGCTTCTTTATTATTTTTGTTATGGCCATTTATGTTGTACTCTGCTGCTCCTCCTGCTGTTGGCTGATAGGATAAGACAACTCCAGCAACCAACCAACCAACCAACAAACAGGAATTTTAAATTAAAGGTCCCCTGTAGAGCTTCTTGAAAAAAAACAAAAGTTATGGAAGTTCAGTGATATTGATATTTTCTACACCCTTGAGGTCACATGTCTAAACATATCTAATGCATTTCCCTTGTCATAGACAATTTTCAAAAATATATTTTAAATTCTACACCACTTACATCAGTGTTTTTTCAGCTTGTAGTCTTCTTCTCTGCCTTTGTGTGTTATAGCCCCCAGCTGTTGATCAGAGGAATACTGTGAAACTGCTGGCAAGAATTGTAATCATGTCACCCACATGCTTGTGCATCAGCATGATACAAACCATAAAAAAAACTAAAAAAAAAAAAAAAAGCATGATTTGTGGTAAAAAAAAAAAAAAAAAAAATACAAATAAACTCTGCAGGGGACTGTTTAAGGATATTCAAGTCTGTGAAATATCATGTAATTATGTAGTATATAATAATGATTATATTTCTGAATATTAGAGCATACAGTCCAAGTCCAAAATACAGAAAGTTGTGTTCGGCTTCACATGAAGATTCTGCTCTCTTAATTTTTGCCAGACTAAGTGAGATTAATCTCACACGTAACGTGTGGGGCCTCAGGGGCCCAGAGATACAGTGATATTTCTAACTGAGAGCAAACTAATTCTGCATTCTGCAGACACTTTTTAAATCTACAGGCAGCCTGTGCTCCATGTGCAAGGCTGTTGGGGACAACGGGTGTTGATGTGGCGTTTTGCTCCTTATGTCTGTCTTCTCTGTTGTTTGCCTATGCATCTGTCTGTCCCCCAGTGTTGCTCTTGGTATTTTAAACTCCAGATGGATGAATGCAATTAGATGTAATATTCTAAAAACTAAATGTCAACACATTGCCCTCTACAGCTTTAGCACTCATTTGTTGCCACTATCTTGTCTGCATGAATGGGCTCGTCTCAGCCGGAACATGGACCATTGAGTTTCTCTCATTAAACGGAGGACGGCTGCTATTCTCCCTATTTTCTGCATCAATATTAACTCCTGTATATTTGTGGTGTTTACACCACAAAAATGGTGTTTACAACACAAAAAGTATAAGGATGTGAAGCTTCAGCTATATCCTCTTTTAATCTCTTCACATTAGTGGATAATACTTTTTGTGGCTTCAATAATAATGTGGACATGTGAATTTTGTTAAAGCCTTTCTTTATAGCTAATTTAGTCCAAGTAACTGTCTATTGTGCTAAAAATGTTTCATCAGCGTTACAAACTCTCTTTGTCCATTCAGCAATGCAAAACAGAGCCATGTCCCTGTGAAGTAGTTTGATGTTTTCACTGTAACCTGGGAAAAAGTGTTTGATTGAATGGGTCCCCCAGCCGGTGAAACAAAAGACAAGGAAACCGAGTGAGAGGAAGTGATGCGTAGGCCTGTCATCCTCTGTAGTTCCTCTCTCTCCAGGGAGCCTGCTAAACACACATCTGAGCTACACTGTTCAGGCAGCACGGCTCAGAGTTGGAAGCAGTGGGCTGCAAACAATGAGTAACATTTGGAAGCAGTCATTTTTGCACACCACCAGTACATGAGTTGCCAAAATAGGAGGCACACATGGAAGGTGTTGTTAAATTTTATAGGCTTCCACCAGAACAATTTTTTTAGCATTTTTGTGACACTGTACAGTGCATTAGACCACTTATCCACTATGTTACTAATCCAGATGTAAATCAGCACCACACCATGATTTCTGAGCCGTAAACGTTGTTGCATGGCCCTAATTCTACATGCCGTTTCATCATTTTTCATTTCAGTCTTGCATCAGTTTTGAAGGGCCAAAAATGATTGATGCACTGGATGTCCTAAAATTTAAACTCAAGGCTCTTCCATTCTGCTGCTACTTTGCTCTAGCTGCAATGACCCAAGGGCCAAGTCTGGTTTTATATGATGGGCTCACTTTTGAGTTGATGCAATCAAAGGTTTTTTTTCAAGGAAGAGAAAAGGGACTGATTTTGCTTTGTAAAAACACTTTTTTTGTTATTTATTTATCATTATATGTGTATTTGGCATGAAACCATAGATAATAAGACTAATAATAAGACTGTTATTTTTGTTTACATGAATGCTTTCAGAGGCCATGCATATGCTAAATGTTTCTACGTGGTGCCATATTTACTGTTTTTTTTTTTAACCTATATTCAGCATGTTTTTGTTCTTTCTACTTTTTTCATTTAGTGGAAACAACCTGTAAATCCAACCCTGACATTTTTTCACATTTCAAGTTCATGTTGAACATATTATACCATATTGAACAGTTTGATTAATGTATTAAGTCCAATATTCTCACTCCTTTCAACCCTGTGTTGGTCCATTGCCCAAATGAAATATCTGGTTCATAAACTACTACATCCACAGTTGCTTTATGTTCACTAGCTGGTCTCTAGCTTGTCTGTCAGCTGTTTGGTGCTGAGCAGGTGTGTACAGTGGATCAATAGTGGATCAATAAGCTAAAAGATGCTCAAATGGTCTTTAGTGCTGTGGGGAACTGCAATCCAGTGATAATTTTTGTGGTTTAGTCAATATAAGCAGCAACTTTCACGTATAATCAGGCATTTGATGCAATGTTCATATAACAATATTGAGTATAGCACTTTTAAAATAAAAAAATATGATTTGTGGTATTTTGTCATGAAGTAATGACAATGAAAATGACTTCTTGTGTTTTTTTTTTCTTTTCCCCTTCTCTTTAGGTAAATATGTGTACCAGCCCATGACCAATGTATGCCAGCTGCCGAGCACGACCGTGCCTCCTGTGGGCTCAGAGTACAGTAACACCATCGACCTGTCCGTTTCTCTGGCTGAGCGCTTCCTGAAGCTCGCTCCCTGTTTCCAGTCCCCGCCTCACTTGGAGTCACCTAAATACTGCGTCATTGCAGATCTGTTTGTGGACGACTACATTGTGAAGCGCATCAGTGGGAAGATGTGCTATGTGCAGCGCCCTCCACCCCCCTTGCCAGAACCACCTCATCCTCCCACCCCTCCCCCACCTGCTCCAGCTACACCTCAGTTGCCCCAGACTCCCGCTCAGCCTCGGCAACCAGTCAAGCCCTCACCGCAGACCCAACACACACCTGCACCTGCTCCTGTGCAGCCAGTCCAGCAGGTGTACAGTGAACACAAACACCCCTCCCCTGTGGATAAGATAAAAGGCCCCAAAATGGACCACTGCTCCTCTCCGTCCAGCTCAGAGGACTCCGGCATCAACGCTCTGGGTCTGCACTACCTGGAGTCCTGCGAGGAGGAGAGCGAGGAAGAGGAGGACGACGAATTGAGCACGGATGGAAACTCCAGCCCTGGCAGCCTCTGGGATCAAGACGAATGTTCTGTGCTTTCTCCTTCCAAGTCTATGATAGAGATCATTGAAAAGATCGAAACAACTGTGTAACTATCGTGCCGTCAACGTGGACACCAGCTGAGAGGCAGCAGAGCAGAATCCTATTAATGAGAATAACAGTGGATTTATTTTATGTGGACCAGTAGAGAACAAACCCTCCTCTTTAATACTTTAGCAGAGCTTTACTGGGTTTGTTTTGAGTTGAATTCGCTTTCCTGCAGGTGGCAGAGGACTGTACATCTGCACCCGCACACAGCCTCTCTTCTGTCCACACCCACTGCATGGAGTGTATCTTTAGAACTTACTTATTACAATGATGGAGAAAAAGGAAGCACAAGAATATCAAGCACATGCACAGCAGACCAAATAGACCCCTTGTACATGGTAATAATACAGTGAGACATGTGAAAATACTAAAGATTATATAGTAGGTGCACTTCTTTTGGAGGAAAGCAGAAAAGGCAAGACATTTTCCTGAAATTTCTCTGGAAATTACTATAGCTAAACAATGAACAGAGGTGGCGCAAGTAGTTTTCATGATAAGCAGTTAAGTAATTCTTAGTGTTCTGGCAGTCAGACTTTATTCTGATTCAATGTTCAAGTGGCAGATAAGCGTGCCATTTCTTGTTCTCTGGTCAGTGGTTCCACCCGCACATGTTACTAATTCTGACACTTCAGTATAATAACCACAAGGCCAGCTACCTCTCATGGGCCTCAATCACATCAGCCTTTTAACCCCTTAATTACCAAGCTCTGAGCTGCTGGGACAACCCTGCTTTTATCAAGTTTTCAATAAAAAAGAAAAATTGTCAGCCAACAGTTTGTCTGCACTTTACTGACACCAACACAAGCAGTAGTTAGATAGGTCAGTTTTCGACAATCAAGGAATACATATTAGAAGCACATTCCTCTAATGTACCTGCCAGTAAGGACAATAGATCCTCTTGTACCTTGAAAAACCATTTAGTAGACATTAACACATTGTTCTCATCACCTTTTTCCGGTCAAGCTGAACTGAACTGCAGTGATGTTCAAGGTTAAATGGGGCGTTAAGCAAAACATGACTCATATTGACTTCTATTAGCAGCCAAGAAATTAAAAAGCATGGACGTGTCTCCCGCATAGCTTCGGTCACGCTGTCACAACAGAGACTAGTCAGGGAGTATATCTAATATATACATTTAAACTTATAAAATAATAAAACTACATTCTTATTTGCTTTCCAGGCTTGAGAGTGAAATGTCTTGTAATGCAGGTTGACGGGGGATGGGAGGTCTAGGAAAGGTGTTCTGACTAGGTTAGACTTTATGTCACAGTTATTTTGTGCTAGGGGGCATGAAACTTCACTTAATGCACCATTAAAAGAAGATTACAGTAGGTATGAGGTAGGATGCTGAATAGGTGTTTTGATGTTGTGATGGACATAATATAATAAGAAATACACTCAAATATAAAATTAGTGCGATAGCTCATTATTAGTCAGTTAGTATTATGAAGCTGGGCTGTTTTTTGTTTTTTTTTCCAATGTTGAAAGAGTTAAAAAAGTTATTTCCTGGAGCGTTATCAGCAAAAATCACTGAAATGTTCACAGATCTGTGTTGCTACAATGCTACAAGCACTAAAATGAAAAAAAAAAAAAAAAATTTGCATGACTGGATTTATTTGCAGAAGTCCCCCCTGTCAAAAATCTAAAACAAATTTCTGTTTCAGTGTTGAAAGAGCACAAATTGTGTATCTGTTCAAATTGGAATAAAGTATTTTTTATTCAGGAACAGCCCTTGTCATTACACAGAACACAGTCCCTCTTAAAGCAGTTTTAAACCTGTCCTTATTATTGTTATATTATTTTCATATGAATAAATCTGAAATGAAAACTTTTTTCCCTTCTTGGTTTGAAATGTGTGGATAATTTTCTACAAAACGAAAGTTTAAATCTTTTTTGAAATGCATTCAGACTTCCTCCATCTGACGCACAAATGACTAATACTCTTCAGTGTTAAGGTGGGAGAGCAAGGTAAAGTGAGAAATACACTAAAATTGAGTCATTGGTTGTTTGTCTCTCCTGAAATGTCTTGAGGGATGTCTTGTTTTCATTTCGTGGCGTTTTTGTAACCTCTACTCACTTGTGCTGCACTGGCATAAAGAAATGACTTCAAAGAGAAAAGCAAAACCAAAGTGGGCAGCTTGCAGTGGGAAAGTTAGGACTGGAGACCATTAAAATATGACCTCAATTTTGGTATTGCATAAAATACAAAAGGAAGAAATGAAATAAGAAAATATCTGTGAGGGTCAGACCTCTCCACCTTTGAACCCAGTGTTTCTTATTATTGATCCTCACCAACGACAAAGGCAGAGTCATGCCGTGTCCTCTGGGTCTCTGTCCCAGACAGTCTTCTCCACACTTTGTCTAGCTGCTGATTTTATAAGAGACCATGCAAGTGCCTTCCTCACCTTGACTTCAAGCCCAAATTGATTTCTCCACGCTTCTCTTTTCCCCCTGCATTGTGTCTATCGATTCTTTGTACTCCACTAGTGCGAAGAGAAAACCAAGGCTGGGATGAAATGCTAATCAGTTTATATAAATCTACATCACCTTTTCTGCTTGACGATGAAGAGGAGGAGTGTGCAGCTGACTGCTGGAAAGGAGAGGAGAGGAGAGAAGAGGAGAAGAGAAGAAATGAGAGAGTGCAGGAGTGCTGCGACAGGAACAGGAAAAGAAGCTCAATTAAAAGGGTGATGATGCAAGCACATGTAAAGTCTTCAGATGGACTGTGTGCGTGTGTGTGTGTTTGTGTGTGTGTGTGTGTGTGTGTGTGTGTGTGTGTATGAGAGAGAGTGTGGTCAGACGTAGGCACATGGTTACGTTTACTTCAACATTTTGATTTTTTTCCCCCCATTTTTTTCAAGCGCTACAGACAGATTTCATGAAGAGATAGATCGCTGTTACTGTTAATCCCTCACAGCAAAGTCATTGAAATGGTAGGCACCTTCAGCAGTGTAGAGCTCACCAACACACACACAGACAAGAACATACACACACTAAATCAAAAAGCGTCCTTGTTCAAGGACTGCTTCACAAGCGGGGCTGGCACAGCACGATTCACACAAGCTGCACAGACATGTTGACAGTTCTACTTTTTTTTCATTTGATGTGTATACAAATGTTGCCCCTCTAAAGAGATTTTCTTTTAATTTCATGCATATGCATTTTCTCTCCAGAGGCCACTTATTAGATAAACGTTGCTCAAACTCTCAAAGGAGTTTTTAAGAGACCAAATGAAAACATATCCCAGCCTCACCTGAATAAGGGGAGGAGAATCAACACTGTCTCCAAAGTACATGTACTTCACTTTATTAGAGACCATAATGTTATGTTGTGCAATTCATTCATTTTTTTTTGATTTGTAGACGTAACTTCTACCCTGCAAAACTTTTGGTTTTAAGAGTTTTATTTAAATCAAAATTACACATGATCATTATTTTCCCAAAGGTTTTCTCTAAAACATTTGGGGGTTTTAAGTGTTGTAGGTGATATAGGCAGAAAGTAATGCTGCGTCTTCCTCTTCCACTTGGTTTGGCTTTGCAGTGCATGCAACTATGCTGCAAATACCATAAGCCAATGACAGTAATTTGTGACCACTGTGCGGGTAGACAGCGTTTATGAGTCAGTAACATCAGCCTGTGTGTAAATCAGCACAATGTGTGTGTAGTCACACAGTATAACAGCCTTTATTAAAGGTTTTACATACAACTGTGCATCTGTAAGTTTCAACAATATCACAAAGTGTGTTCTGAAAAGTTTAATATTACTCAATGTTACTGTTACTTAATTTCAAGTTTGTTTACTAGTTATAACTTTAAGGATTTAACACCCCTGGAGTATTGTGCAGATCACAGTTGAAGGTAAATATGTGCACTTAGAACAATTAAGCCACAAGAAACATTGGGTCTTGATTTTGAATATAACTTCATTTAGCTAACATTAAGAGCTGCAATATAGAATTTGATGCTTTTAGACTGAGTGGAATAAAATGTCTTTCTTTTTTTAACTCAAAGCTACATCTGGGAACATTTATGGGAAAAATAAGGAGTTTAAGGAGTTAATATAATTTATAATTTGATGGTCTACATTATAGAAATCCATATCAGCTCTCTACAGGGAACTGGCGCCATATTGCAGGTGTACAGCTTCCTCGTATGGTCCGTCTAATCTGAAACATTCAGAGCCGAGCTTCAACAGCAGCACTTCATTTCAAAAGAGGCATTTAAATGTCCAATCTACAGCATAATGTGCCTGTGATTGGTCTGATGCAGGCGGCATGCAGGTAACACGGGCCCCCACCAGCAGGCTGCTAATAAACAATCAGACACATGGCTTTCCCTCGGCCGTCCTCGATGGTTTCTGATAAGCTCTATAAACGCGACAGTGTCACCTGGAGTGCAGCTCTGCACTCCCTGTCTGTAAAATATTCATTACTTTTTTCCATCACTGTCTGCCCTCGTCTTTGAAATGGATTTAGAGCACATTTTCCTTTTAGACACAGAGCGTGACTTTCTCCCTGCACTCTCCAGACAACAGCTTCAAGCTTTAGTGTCGACAGGCTGGGCTGTGTTTTAAAGTATTCCCCTTTTGTTGCTTAAAGCTACTTGGTGATTCATCCTTTCACTATTTTTATTGAAAAGCCTATGAGTGCTTCTTTTCACAATGGCAAAATGACTTACAGTAGTATATCTTAATGTGATTATTGGCCTTGTTGCTTTGGATTAGTCTATATTAGTTGATGATTCGGAGAAAGTAGTTGGAGAATGTACCCTCTGAGTGTTTTACGACAACCACTGAAAATGCAAATCAATGTCCATGTGTCCAAGACATCATGAGTGAAATAAGCACCGTGACTATTTCCACCTTGAAAAAATATTCTGATTGAGAAGGATTCAAAATAAACCCAAAACTTTGTGAATAGAGAGAGCGACAGTTTGCATTAGCACAACCGCTGATGCTTTTAGCCAGTTACAAACTAACTAATAACAAAAAAATGAAGATGCTAACTACACTAACCATTTGTAGAGACCCTTTTTATGTGGGAAAACTATGTGAAACAAAATATTTATCACAGCAATAAATAAAAAAATCAGACTGTCCATTTCCACTTTCCAGTCATGGAAGGTTTCTAATGAAAAGAATTGCTCACATTGATCCTGGATTAAATTAGGTCGGCAAACATTTCCATAATGTTTGTCCCCTGAAACAAACCTATTGTCTTTTTACTTGTCTGCCATTTTCAGGCTTGTGATAGACGCCATTAGCAGAACAACTGTGTGATTTCTGTGCTCTGAGTGAAAGTCTCTATCCATCTTAATCACATCAAAGAGCCAGGGATGCCCACTCTGACTTTCAACTTCGAAAGCCAGAGTCTGCTTTTTTTGTTTGTGAAATCTTCTCTCCCATAAATTAATAAATTAGATTATTTTCCTTTTTGATTTGTAGAAACAGGACACATGGGCTATTAACCACTGTCAATAGGAGTGGGCAGATGGATGTACATCTGTGTGAAAATAAGATAAATGCCATTCTCTCTTCTTTGAGTTATGAAAGTTGAGTTTATTATTAGTGGGATGTATTGTGTTGCTACTTTAGATACAGAGCATTTTATTGGAATATTAAATATGATGAAAATGCAGTAATTTTCTTTCTCTTCATCCACATTTTTGAAAAACAAAACCGCAAAACACCTGTCGAGAAGCAGTGTTGCAAATTCACAGGTCTGTACAGATAAAACCTCTTGAGGAATTAATCAAACACTGGCGGTAACAGGGTCCAGTGGGGGTTTACAATCACTTGAACTCTGATGACACAGAGTGCAGTTTTAAATTGTGCCAATTCAAGTTCCCAAATCCTCATGATGGGCAATAATGGAATTACAGAAAAATTACAGATGTGACATTGAGAGGCTGCAACATCATAAAACAGTTTTTCCTCTTTGCCTAAACCATCCGAGGGCTGATTAGTATCACAGTCCACATTCACATGATTGATGTCACTCCAGTCCTCTCCCACAACACTCTGGACAGATGTGGCTGTCATCTGCGAGAGCATTTCATAACGCTGCCACTCAAAAATTGCATTGTTCTCCTCTGTTTAATACTTTCTAAAGAGTTGCCCAAAATAGAGGGACAGAACTAGGCCAGCACTGGACCCAGATTGCTTCTAGCAGATATGACTGAAAAAATATGGGACGTAAGCTCTCTCAATCTAAATGCCTGCTGCCTGTCAGCCATTTAAAAAAAAAAAAGCCACTGACTTTAGGGGAATTATTGCATTATGAGATCTTAGCTATTATGGCGCCCCAGGACGAGCTTTGTGGACGCACTAATGGAGGAAAATCTTTGAGGAAAATCTCCTAAAAAAACACATCATACTTTTCAAGTTTTTAGAAACTTGTACAAGTGTTCTTTGTACTTTCCTTATATTAAGTTTCTAAAATGTCACTATGTTTAGTGTTCCACCTAACTGCACACAATAATTGGTTGTTACACAGGTGATTGGAGTTGTTATTTCAATCATGGCTCTAAGAGGCTATTCTTTTTCTTTTTTTTGTTTTTTTTTTTCTCTCTGGATGGCTAAAGCTACACCCACACCAGCCTTTAAATTGCATCTAAATAGAGGACATTACACCTACACCACACTGCGAGAGTGTGGAAGAGAAGTAAAGGTCACTTCTGTTCAAGTCTTGAATTCTGCTCTCAGTAACACAATGTGATAACAAGAACCTTATGATCTGTCTGTGAAACACAATACAAAATCAAATGTTTCAGTAAAAACAAGTATTTTAAGCCATAACACACATAAATGTCTACAAATATAGCCACAGCTCAACCACTAATGCAAACAATAAAAACAGGCGACCCAAACCTCTACAGGACATTTAATGGTGACTATAACCAGGTGCACAACACCACCAGCTCAGCTGTAGGAGAGCAGACTAATTTGTGTTTCAAAATAGGCCTGTCAGTGTGTGTGTGTGTGTGTGTGTGTGTGTACGTGTATGCGTGTATGTCAGAGAGGTAGAAGTAGGAGGAGCATCCAGCAGACATCCAATTAAACTGTGTGTAAATGGACCTGCTGGCTGGACCAGATGAGGACCAGCAGATGCTAAGATGGTTTTTCCACACCACAGTGTCATTAGTGCTGCGCCCAAAAAACCTTCTCAACCAACAACACAGTATGGCCCCCTGTCCCGGCCCCCATTCTCATTGCCCCCACTAACACTATTAGCATGTAGATGACAGCTGAGCCCCTTCGCCTGTGGGTGCCAATAGGCTGCAGCAGCAAACCTCCAGCTTCTTGGTGCGTTGACAGAATTTTTTTCATTGTTGTGGGATTATGTGGGGGTGGGTGCTGGTGGTGAGGGGTCAGGTTGGCTTGAGTCATGATATGAATATCAAAGGTCTTTATGTTGTAGAGATTCACACCACTTTGAATGAATATAGAAGCAGTGGTGAAGGAGGAGTTGCTGCCTCAAGGACATAATTTCTGGATTCTGTGACATTCATGATCAGGAAACATAACATACAGACATAAGAGCCTTCTTTTGCTCTATCATTTCATTTTCTGGAAAATAAAATGATAACAACTGGAAGCTTATACAATCGTTCTATATTTAAGTAAACAAAACTGTGAAACGAGCTTGCAGGGGTACATTAATCAACATGCACGACTATGTTGCAGCTGATTTAATTTGCTTTTTGATACAATCAGCAAAGGGACCTCTGATTTTAACAAATTGCTACCAATTGCTTTTGTTTTACAAAAACAACCTTATAAATACAAGATGCATTTCACATCAGTCTCCACTTCTACATCTTTACCTGAAAACAACAGCATCACATTGTTCTACATGCAGCTATTGTTCATTCCCCCACCATCGACACTGCTAGTTTGTCTTCATTTCTCACTCCAATTCCCCTGTTTCTCGATGCTCATGCCTTCTTTTTATACAGCACACTGGGACTTGTAAGCGCAATTACAATAAATTCGATTAATTGCTATTAGGCTGGAATCTTCAGGCTCAGGTTACTGAGGCATAAGCAAATGCATAAACAGTCACACAGAAAAATCTATCCTACACCCCACCCCCTCACCCCCTCAAAACAAACATACACAAACACATAAAGGATTTGGGACTGGAGAGTAGCCAAAATGATTCATCAACAAATTTTTAAAAGCAAAAAATATATATTTTTTTTTCCTCTCATCATCTCACGTCTTGATGCAGCTTCCTTTGATCAACGTCCTCTCTTCACTCTCATCCTCACAGGAGTCCAGGCAATCCAACCTGACTGTGTCCACCCGGCTGCCCGCCTTCATCTCCTGCATGTGTAATACCTACAGTGTCTAGTCATCAGGTTTGTACAAGTACCCTCTTTAATTCCCCTAGTTTACTTTGAGCAAAATGTTACAATTGGAGGCAGTTTGTGTTTATATCAAGTAAATTCCAGTCTATATTTTATGTGTGGGAACATCAAGATCATGTTGTTGTTGTCATGACACTATTTAAAACTGCAGGTATAGATACGAAGTTGGGTAAACTAAAGCATACTCACCTAAGAAAACTTTCACTGTACTTCCGTTTGTTATGAGGTCTGCAACTTTAAAAGTAGTTTCTTCAGCAGTACACACACATACACACACACACAGGTATGAAACACCTCTCCCTTGTAATAACACTGAAGGGAGACAGGGGGTCAGTGGGTTTAGAAAGCTGGTAGATACACTACCATAATTTTTGCTCTGTAAGTGCCTCTGTCCTTCACTGCTCCGAGCTTTCTGTGGCTGCACTAAATTATTTAAGAGACAGCAGTTATCTCTGAGGAAACCCGGCAGACTCTCCTCTGTGTCCCATGAGCCCAAAAAGAGGCAGAAGGGGAGCTGAGGCAGAGCTGCGGAAATAACATGGCACACAAATTTGGCTGTAGTGGCTTAAGTACATGGCTGGTATCTGGTTCAGAGAGCTGTGCTGAAGATGAGGGGGGTGAGAGCTGAAGAGTACAGTCAAGTTTTCCAAGCAGACGTGTCAATGCCAAACAGGAACAAAGGCCTCTTCTCTCGGATGGTGGAGGATCACAGTGGAGAGGACGGCTGTGCCTAAAGAGCATTTCAGAGTGGTGGATGCGGCCGGGTCCAAACAAAAGAAGCTCAGTCCTCATCTTAACCTCTGTTGGCTTTCGGGTTGCTGCCAACACCCCTTCCCCCCAACACATGCCTCTCCTCCGTGGAAAGTGACAGTTTCTTTTTTCTTGTCCTCAGGCATGACCAATCAACCCTGAGAAGACTGATGGATGATCACCGAGTCCTCCCACTCCTGCTCCCAGCAGCTCACCATTTCTGTCTTTTGTTTTCCACCTCTCACCCTGTAAATCCATGTGAGCAGAACTTTATAGTGTTTTTTTTTTCAAATGCAACTACCTGAGGAAATATATATTTGCACTTTCAATTGCTCAACACTCGCCCCCGCATGCACAAACAGGCAAATGGCAAAGTTATGCTTCTGCAGGATGATCAATAGATTCAGAGTAATTTCATCCGTGTTTCTGTTCACAAACTGCAGGTTTTAACTCAAGGGCGTAAAAGTCTTGACAGGAAGCTCTTATCTCTGCTTTCCTTTAGCCTCCAGACAAAACCCTCCTAGGTGGTAAAAGTGCTTGGTGCTGAGTCAAAACTATAAAACTTCCATCTTCAGAGGTGTTTGTGTTTGCATGTGTCTGATACAACAGCAGACAAGCACACATAAATTAATATGATGCAATTAGACTTAAATACAAAATGATGGGACACAGTTTTACTCATCACACCTTGATTTGCACACAACGTCTTGGCAGTGTGTCCTTTCAACTGACAAAATGTCAAGTCAGGAGATGTCTGGTGACCATCTGAGACCTGCTGTCATTCTCCTCACTCCAGATAACATCACCAATCATTTCCCTCTTGGTCTGGATCCATCCTGTCACACCATCCGTCTGTACGTGAATGCGGTTTTGCAAAGGTTGCTGTAACATTAAGCAGAAGATATTGCCTCTGCAATGTCTCTCACTGAAAAAAAAATGACACATTTAATGAAGACTAAACTGTTTCAGTCTGTGTTTCTCAGATGTCTCTGGTAGGCAGAGATTTTTCACATCCCTTTCTGCTTCCTCACTTTGCCCATGAAACAGCTGTAGAGGGAAGGAAACCTGTCAGACAAGAAAACACAGCTTCCCCGTTTCTCTTTTTTGTTTCCTTTCATTAATACCACAGCGAGTTATAATCAACATGCTGTTGTATTATGTAATTTCTTGAATAAGGCCTGAAGATTTGCTCTAAGTGATATATTTTTACCCTCACAAATAGGGAAATCAGTGAGGCTATTTTTTCCACAGAGATGTCAGGCTCATTGTTTTATATGGATGACATCATGTATTGGCTGTGCCCATTGTGCAGAACAGACACATGGGACCATTGTTAGTGGCTGTCTCAGTTTGTCTCTGGAATCATTAAAGGCAGACTGGAGCTGCAAATGTGCAACTAAATAAAATCATCCAGGAAGCCATACAGAAGTGTTAAGTGTATAAAGCCTGTGATTCTTCACACCTTGTTTAAACAGCTGCTGCATATGTCGTATTTTTGGTGTGAAAATAAAAACAAAAAAAAAAGAAAAGCAGATTTACATTTGTTGACAATCCATTCCCAAGGCTGTTAAAGGAAGAAGGTGAAAAATGTCTGAAACTTCAAACCAGGCAAATTAAATCCTTTAATACGACATCCTTTGTTTGTAATCAAGAGACGAGGCTGGAGACAGAAGAACATTTCAGCCTCACAGCAGGACCTCTCCTGTTATTGTCAGTGCTTCCGCCTGCATGGTGAAATTTGATGCAAGCTTTTCCCCAGTTTATCCCCACAATCCATTACAGCAATTTAATTTCCCATTTCTGTTAGTTGGATGTCTCTTTGAATTTTGTCTGCATTCTGTATTATTGCAGATGTTGTAATACACCTGCTAGCATCACTCTGGCTTTCATTTACTTTGTCACCCATGGTTTGTAAAAAATTGATGGTTTGTATGCTGTGTCGCTGATATTTTGGGCAACACCAGGCGTATTACAAATTCAAAAAACTGATTAGGCTCCAGCTGTTTTTCCTGCCTTTCTTCCTCTGCCTTAGATGCTCACAAATGAAAGAAAAACAGTCTTAAAATCAGTAAAAAAGTAAATCAGAAGTGAGTCTCTGGGCTGCTGTACATCACAATTAATGTATTTATTAATCTTCTGTATTTATGTGGATGTCTCCTCATATACTGTATATGCATACATTTAGGTTAAGTTTACCAGTTTTGGAAGTTTTGGAAATTGATTTGATCAGTTATGATGATACTGCACCTGCAAAGTTAATTGCTGAAACATCACTACAGAAAAATTTAATGGGGCAGGAAACGTGAGCAGTCACGGTCAGACAACCTCCAAACACAACACTTTAGGCAGATTATCAGATTATCAGATTATCTCAACCACTGTATTTGGGAGTAAAACCGAAAGTGACCAGACCCGTGATGTTGGTAATAATCTGTCATTGCATGGCGAAACTATGTCATTCCACTGCTATGGTAAATACAGTAGGTCAAGGATAAATCACAAGGTCAATCTATATAACATGTGATGGATGTTTATGATTTTGTTGTCTTTTCTTGTTCCTAGCAAGAAAGTCAGTCTGTTTATGTTTGTGGCCTGTTAATAGCCAGAACAGCCACATTAATTTTGGTTTATAGGATCCTATAGATGTAACAACAAATCATTTAACTGGTGCTGCTTGAACAGCATGTAGATAATGTCAGTGTAACATTTGGTGACATTTTTTTAAATGGTTGATCCACCCATAATTCTGGTTTAGGGACGCTGAGCACTGTCACAGCTACAGTTTGCATGCTGTAACCTACCTAATTCCTCTCTTGGGGAGTTGTAAATTGGCATGTCATTACATCTTAGGAGCCAGGACAGTAGTTCCTCAATCTTGCTATAGGGGGTTCAGGTGTAAAAAGCTTCATACAAAGGCAAACTAAGCTGTCCTTGGGCAGAGGAATGACACATTTTTACTGCTGAAGCTCTGCACTCTGCTTCCTTTAAAGTTGCAGGTGACTAATCTTCACATGTCAAACAGACAGCTTGTCTTTTTTTTTTCAAAGTGACACTTTGAAGGTCTCAGCTCATTCTTATGACTTTTATTCCCGCAGAGCTCATATGTTGCTGATTTATCCTGTCCCCTGTAGAGAAAATAACTATAGTATGACACTTGTACTTGCAAAGCAGGGCTCTGCATTAAGAAGCAAAGTCTCTGAGTCATGGCTTTAGTAAAAGTCTTGGAAGGATATCATTAGCTGCTGCTATAAATGCCATGCCAATGAAAATGAAAACTGACATTATAAGACAGGGGAAGTAGTAGCAGCACGATGTGCTGTTATAAGGGTGGTGTAAATACTAATTAGAGTACGCAGGACCATACATTGTTGTAAACTAATGAAAGCTTTATCAATGACCTGTGTACTTTTGGTAGAAAGGTCATGCACTCAGATTTACCCCACTAACCACCACGCCCTCACACCTTTATTTCATTAAATCACCAAGCAATACAAACACAAGGCTGACACTGGGGTGAAAGAGGAAGGAGTGCAGAGAAGAACTGAAGAATGCAGATGAATTGGCAACAGAACTAAAGGCACAGAGGAACAGCAGGTCCCACATGCCCCAGCCCCTCAGCTGGCTTTGTTCCTGCATCTTCTTTGCAACAATTCAAAAGCAGCTTGCACAAATTAGACCCATGGGGAGAGAGAACAGACCAACATGCAGCAAACTACTGTCACTCACAGCAGCTTCTGCTGAAGAGAGAGAGAGGAAGGGGACACTGAATACGCAAGGTGCTCAAGTAGACGAATTGGCCACGAGGGACCAGATGTTCCTCTACTGCACAGCCTCTCCTCGCTAATAAATGCTCTTGGCATTGCACTGCAACGTAAACCTACATTCTTGTCTTTGCTTGCATCAAGGTATGGCAGGTATCGTATACCTGTATTGTTTTGTATAGTTTGCAGCCACTAAATAAGATAGATAGAGTTGCTCTCAGTGTCACACTTGGCACAAACACCTGGTGCAGATGGTGACGATGAGAGTGACAAAAAAAAAAAATCAGACAAGGAGAAAAAGAGGAAGACAGACAGAGAGAGAAACACATCTCAACAAGGGAGGAACTTGGCAGCCTCCTCAACTTTGTAGATCGCAGGTGGTGTGTTCACGATCGTGATCGAGTTAGGAATGCCACACATCAGTGCAGGCTGGCAGGCTGTGTTGGCAGGTGTTGTCTACGGGGAGATGCACTGGCAAGTATGAGGTGTCATGTGTGGAGTGGATTGGAGAAACAGAACAAACCCTTATTCTGTCAAAGCCCAGCTTGTAATATTCATTGAGGTTAGATCTACGGCACTGAACTGAAAATCTACAGAAAAAGTGGCACAGAGCACCAGAGGACTGTGAGTCTGTGTGTGTGTACTTTGGTATGTAGCTGTGCAGCGCGGCACTTTGGCACATCACTGCTTAAACTGGATTTTCCACACTTATTAGTTACACATTGTATTTATCCAATAGTGGGAATTAAATGCACTTAATACTTGAACAGCGAGGCCCAACATTATGAGGAGACCTGAAAGTACATGAATCATCAACATAAAAAACAGCCCATTAAATATGGACGTGAAGGTTTTTGAACCATTCAGTAGACAACATCTTATGAGGCACAAATGAAAACCATTTCAGGAGATAAGAGTAATCAGACTGACAGAAATGTTGCTTTAGACCAACACACAAAAGGCTATACCAAAACAGGAACATACACTTCTCTTGTTTTAACAACAATGAACTTGATTTCAAATTATGGTAGGGGGAACATATTTCTTTCCTTTCTTTCCGCTGCCATTGTCACGGATGGTGTACGGTTTGCAATGGCAGCCAATTACAGAGGCTTTTCATCCGGGAGGCAGCATCAAACGGTTCGACTGTCAGCTTTCGTTGCTGGAGGCAGAGAGGCAGGCCAGCCTGGGGAGAGACTGATGCACACAGCAGCACTTTCTTCTGTTCTCAATGCCCATCTCTTCATGATAAACGGCCATCAGAGCAACTGGCCGAAACGCTGCCGCAATAATGGCCTCTTTCAGGTGAAGAAGGTGAGGGCACTGTGCTTAATGAGACACAGGGGCTATTTTTCAATGTGGCACGCCAGCTTCATCATCATAAAAGAAAATATATAAAACACATGCAGCATTGAATCCAATAGGAGTAAGTGTTTGTTCAAGAGGTCCTTACTTAACCTTACCTTGTTTGTCAGCCTGTTGTATCATCCTGTTACTACCTGAGGGATTTTCCTGAGCACTGTAGCTGACCTCCCCTGGGATTTGACAGATATAACAGATGCAGCATCAGAGCAATGAAAAGGCCCTGAGCACGCATACACACAAACACACATACTCATTGCATGCATACATTCATACGCACAAAGACAGAGGGCAGACATAAAGGCAGTGTGGGACAAACGGTTCCTGCCTGGGAGGGGGTATATTTAGAGTCTTGCGTAATGTGCTTTTAACACAACACAGAGTGGATGAATTTTTAATGCCAGGCG
This sequence comes from Rachycentron canadum, assembly GCA_038496675.1. Taxonomy (NCBI): domain Eukaryota; kingdom Metazoa; phylum Chordata; class Actinopteri; order Carangiformes; family Rachycentridae; genus Rachycentron; species Rachycentron canadum. The sequence continues at coordinate 13,874,950 of CM076658.1, forward strand.
AGTGAGAGGGTGGGAGAGAAGGAGAGAGGGAGAGAGAGAGAGAGAAAAAATGAACAAAGTTAAGTATTTAATCTGTGCTGTTGCTTAGGGGAGAGACAGAGATCTGAAAACAGCCTATGAGCATCAGGCACAGCACACAGGATAGCCACCGGTGTGCCAGCCACGGATGAATGGATCTGCAAGAGAGGGGATGGAATAACGGGGGGAGAGAGAGAGAGAGAGTGGTAGTGGCAGAGAGGAATACTGGGAGATATGAAAGGCAAGAGAGTCAGGAGGAGAGACTTTGCATGAATGAGCGAGCAGGAATAACTATGAGCCATGTCAACACTGTGCTGGGAAACCCAGGGGAAACAAAGAAGTGCACACTTTCTCTGGCAAAAGCCCTTACACTGAGGTGAATGTTCACAATGCAAAGACGTGTACGACGTGTCTGCTACACCTTTTGCTTGGTTGGGAAGCATGTGACTCAGCACAGTCAAATACAGAAAAATAACAAATAAAACTGCACTGCCTCAGCTATGTTTTAATTCATGATGGTGTTTGGATTGTAAGCAAAGCTTCAGAGAATGAGGAAAATCTGCACAAGATATTTGTGTAAGGGAACCAGCTATAGATAGTGGTGGTGATCACCTTTTCCACCTTTTCAATTATTACAAAAAGGCATCAGCACAAGATACCAGAGATGGCATTTTTGTGACTGTTACGCTAAAGGGCAATGATAAGGTGACGTGCAGTGCAGTTCACGCCTCTGCCAGGAGAAGCTATGACATACTCTCTTCAAAATCAAACACTTTCATTCATTGTGTTTTTTGTTAACATGTAACTGTTTTCATCGCAAATAGTGTGTTACAACTTTAATTTCATTCACAGCACACACAATATTCAGAAGGCACAAGTCCAGGGACATACAACTATTGTATTAACCATCAAGAGAATAACAGAAATATTCAGTTGTGATCATGTCTTCTACAAATACAAAATCTTTTTGTTTTGGTTGTTTCGATGTTGACCGGAGAGTAAATGGTCTCAAAAAGGTTTCTTTCATTAGGATAAAGTAAAGGCTGGTGTTATGCAACGTTTTTCCTTATTGTCAACAAATCCCACGAGGACACCAAAGCCAGCAATTTATTTCAATGTTCTCTGGCGTTACTCTGTTTCTGGCTTTCACCCCTAAGCCCATTCATTCCTGCTGAAAATGTGAATATTTAAACATGGCTCACAAATATGTTGTTTATAGTAAAATCAATTATAGATCAATGTACATTTGTTGTTCTAATTAATATTTCACAACAGCAGGTTGTTCATTTAATGTTAAATTCATTGTTGGTTTTGGTGCTTCAATGTTTGTTTACCAGATGAATCCTTTAAAAGCTGAAATATGAGTTTTCCGTCAATATTGTAGTAGTTGTTGTTGCCGAATGCCAACAAAACCTGTGAATTTGCCAAAATGTTTTAGTCTGAAGTTGTACCGTTTAGTACAGCAGTTGATGCATTTATGAAGATGGGCAGAAATCTCCAGTAAATGCATTCACCTTTGAGAGCATTTAAATAAATTGATTGAACAAAACAACTGATGAACTGATTTAGCAAATCCTCTGTGTATTACAACACCAACAATTGAAAAAGGAGTTCAGCTCTGTTTAGTCTTTAAAGTCTAGTTATTCTTTTGCTAAAGTCAATCAAAACCAACCCAAAGCAACATCAGTGAATTTCATTTTCATACCACAGTTATGCCTTATTTCCTTTAGCTGCTCTTCACCTGCAATTTATGCTTTAAAAAATCAAATTACTTGTGCTTCAAGCGCCAGAGACAGAGTGTGCAATCAAATGATGGTATGCCAGCAAAAGCGTAGGCAACAACACTTCATCAGGGTTAGACTGCATGATCGACATACTGACTCACTGACATACAGTACAGTACTTCATACGCTCAAACTTGAGCCAAGACCAAAATAGACGAATGTGTGAATTAGCAACACATTTCCCTGCTGCTGGCTTCAAAACAAAAATGAAAAAGGATATAAAGCCCACATAAAACATCTTGAGATGTCTTAGAAACACCTGCCTATAAAAACCAGCTGGCTGGGTGAAAGCCACTGGGAGCTGTGTTGCCTACTGTATGACTCACTACATGGTTTTCCTCTCATCCTTACTGCTTTCTTCACCAGAGCAATACTTGAGAGACTAAAAGATGACAGAAAACATGCCACAAAGGCTGTTTGGCCTTTTCTAGTGTTTGCCCGAAAAATATTATGACAGTCAGCATCACTGGCATTCATGTGATGTTGCCTCTATCGTTACCGCTAGCCCAGACGGCAATGACAGATGGGGAATCAGGCGCTGGCTACTTATCTTCTCACATGGCTTTACTGTACGAGGGACTCTTTAAGGGCAGAGGATTGAAGAATGATCAAGATCATTGATCAGCAGATGTTATAGGGTGACTGTTGCTAATCCTACCCATATGCTTGAATCTCCCAAAAAGAGGGTCAACATTGACATGACAGCGAATGGTAGTCAGACTACATCAGTTGTGGATGACAATATGGATGACAAGGAAATGACCTCAGCACAGGCAGCAGCAGGGAAAGCAGGGAGGTTAAATGAGGTGCCACACATTCAATAGCAGTCACTTTGATGACTCTGAAGGTGTTTCATTACCTTCTTTTCAGCTCTTCTTTCACTGCCTGTTTGTAAGGCAGAAGAATTTGAGCCTGTGATTTTCTCTCCTAATAAAAAAATTTACTTGCAGCTCTACAGCTAAAAAAACATTCTTTTAAAGGTGCTATATGTAAGTTTTTGATATTGTTACAACGCTAATGTTAGCATTAACAGCCATCTATAAAAATGCTGAGACATAAACAAGTGAAACAATGATTGATTATCAAAAATGTGAATCAAAAATGTTGATCAGATAGGCTTTTATAACCCCACTATTTAACACATGGAAATGCGGCTCAATAAAAAATTTGTACTCTACTTTTCTGCAATGTTTTTTTTATTTCATGAGAAAAAAAATCGTCCTTCTTCTGCGCTTACTATTCAGCTGAAGAGTGGCAGCAGTATCCTGGAGCATCAAACATGTTTGTACACAGACCCAGGGAGCATCTCTTCATGCTGACTTTGCTGGTAGCAGAAATAAATTCAGAGGCCCATCAGTCAGAGAGGTAGGAGCTATCTTTCTTCCTCTGCAGTTTCACACTGAGACTATAAACTGATCTGTGCCACAAGAGGAACAAAGCAGACAGTACACATGCAGCTGCAGCAAGCAGGAGCAGAATTAATGCTACAGTGGAGCTTTCTTTTTGGATATTAATACTGTCTCTACTTGAAGCTGAAGCACCAAATGCTGGTGTGATTTCCTGTTGGGTTTCAAATGCATATGATGCTTCATGAGAAAAGAGCAGAGGAGGTTTTGCTGTGTTCATGTATAAAGAAATCAGGATTTGATATGTGAGAGGAGGATCACGTCTTTGACACACACGGCATCAGCAAATACACTATACAGTTATATCTTGCCATACCACATACTGAGTGCTGCATTTGTCTTTCACGTGCTTAGATTAACAAAGTCATCCAAACACCAGCAGCTCCTTAACTTTCTCTTTCTTACAGATAAGTTGTGACTGATAGAGCCCAGAGGTGTGTGAGCTGCCATTCATGGCTCATCTGGCCCACAACAGCCCTGAGGCGGTGGCTGTCACCAGCAGAGCAGACCTGCTGCTCTCGGCTGTGGTTTTCAGTTGGGCTGAGACCAGCTAATGAGGACATTATCAGATCAGTGTCTTCAGCCTGACACAAGCCTAGCCGCCAGCACATCTGATTTGACCTTTTCCCACCTGCTCTCAAGATGAACGACCAGGAGCTTCACACAATATAGTCACAGGAGAAAGGAGGCCATGGATATTGTATATTATTTCCAGGTGAATTACTTCAGAGCCGAATAAGGGCAGAGATTGTGATTTATGTGATGCAAGTACATTTCTAAAGCATGTGAGTTATTGATTTTAGTTGACTTATTGTCGAACTCTGCATGGTTGAAATCACTGGCTGATCATTTAAAGGGAGATTAATTTAGATTAGTTTTATATTATATGTATATTTAGCTCTTTTCTACAGTACATTCACAGTTTGGGATTTTGTGATATTAGCTTTCCGACAAAGATTTGATGTGACGATGTTGCTAGAGGAAAAGTTAAAGGATCACAAAGGTGATTAATATTCATTCTGAGGGGGGCATGAATGTGTTTACTAGTTTCCATGAAAGAAACTTAGGCACTGCCCTCAGCACGCCTTCTTGGTCACGGGTAATTGGTGTATTTGTATGTGCGTGGCTCCATCACCCCGCTGTCATTAGCAAAAACAAGCACCAGCTACAGAGAAAGCGACAGATAGCTATCACACTGTCATACACTCATCTCCACACAACACTTAAAACTGAAAACAGTGTTGGTGATGACTGTAGAAGTCTTCAACAGGGCACAAACCAAGTGTGAAAACTAACTGCAACTGCTGTGCATGCACTGCTTAACATTTGCTTGACAGAGAAACGTTACAACAAATGAGGACTGAGCAACAGCGGAAAGCCATCTGTTTTAACTTTAGTCCTGAGACAACAGTCAACATCTCAATGCCATTCACTCTGATTCAGACTGTGAGGAAGAAAACACCAACATTTTTTCAGGAATTTCAGAGCTGAAAACCTTTGCAGTAAAATATAAAAATCCTTTGCCACCTCTGCAACAGGAAAAGTGTCATTTTCACACACCGGGGACCTGAGAGCAAAATTAGCTTTGTTTACTGTTTTGTTCTAATGAATCAACATTATCATCACCACTATGATGGAAGAGAGGTGTCTATAGGCTGGAACCAATTTTAACTTTGAATTGTCATCTCTGAAACAGAGCCATTCCATCATTGTGAAAGCCTTATGTGGGCTATTAGCATGCACAATGAGGGGTACTTCATCTTTGCACACAGGGAGCAAATTAACTTCAAGCATTGCCACTGTTGCGGTGTTGTGTAACGGTGGACTCTGAGGGTAGGTGTTGTTTTTCTGCAATTGGTTGCACATTCAATAGGGACAGTAGGGCTGTAAATATCACATGACTAGTCATTTATGCATTTATCCTTCTACCCAGTTGGTACTTTAGGCAAAGAGGCACCACGATTTGCCTTAATACATCCTGTTCCAAAATGCCATCTTGAGCAGGCACATTCACAGAGCATCTATATGCTGGAAACATGTTTGAGAGGAACCTCAGAAGATGACAGCTTAATGTCCTTGGTGACAGTTAATTTGGCTGTGTGGGAGTGAGAGGGAGCTGCCAGAGTGTTTATTTCCCTCAGAAAAATCAACATATCTGATCTTGGGTGGGAGGGAGAGTCATTTTCCAGAGTGAATTTTCTTCCTCCCTGCAAATAATGGCAGTTAGAAGCAGCACAAGATCACTGCCTCCTATTTTCACAGGATGCATTTCTAAATTGAGATTAGTCACAGAGGTTGCGCTGTTACAAAATGTATGCATTCAACAGCTTTTTGCATGAACCCTAATGAACCTTGCAGGCTTAAATGAATATGTATGCAAGAAACAAAAACACAGCAATAAATGAACAGAAACACATAGAGCAGATCCAATAACATTAAAAGTTGTTTGCCTCAACAATGTTGTTTATCCTTTAATTTTTGTGCCAATACTACCTTCATTTGTATGCCAAGCACACCAGTATGTTTTCCTACTTTCCAGGAAAATTGTTTAAGAAAATATGAAATTTATGGGTAAACATGCTGGGGTTTAAAATAATTACAGTATTTGTAAGATTCGCTATTGCTACATAGCCAGCTTTAGGATTAACAGTTGTTTACTTACCAGTCTAGAAGAAGTATTGAATTCAGAATCAAACTTCATACCTTTACTTTCATATCTGTTTTAATCACGTCTTTTCTGCTGCTCAGAAGACCCAGTCCAGTTCACCCATCGCATCACTTTCTGATACCGAGTCACTAGAGCCCAGTCTGCCCAGAAGAAATTGCACCACTCACAGGACTAATTATAAAAGCTTGTTAACATAATAATAGCTGAATGCTAGTAAATAAACAGCTGTTAATGCTAATGCTGGCTATGTTGCAATAGCAGAACTTACAAATTGATTTAATGACTTAATGACTAAAGGACTTACTTAGCTTACTTCAATAGCAAATACTAAACGCTGCATATCACCACATTTTCACCTTTATACATTTTACCTCTTTATACTATTTTTGATAATTACCAAGCAATTTTACAAGACAAGCTTCTCTTTGAGTCACCACAGTTATTCAGTCTGAATAAACTGTGTTTAGGAGCTTTCTGCCTTGAAACAAGTACTTCTATTATTTAATCTTTTTATGCTGGTTAATATAAGGCTGTGATAACAGTTCCAGTCAATGTTGTGGGTATTTTCATTGCTTTCATGTCAAGTGCAGCACTGGTAATGAGAGAAATAAAAAGTGAATAATGTGTGCAAATAGAACATGGGGTAAAATACGCCCCCCCCAAAAGAAAAGAAACATTGACTTACCTTGACAAGCTGATGTATTTAACAGATTTCAAATTTATTACGACCCAATATCATTGATGTAATATTATCACAGCAGCCTTCAACATGAGCCTGTCCCTGCGCCCAGAGGTAATAAATAGGTGAACAGCCACGTTATTGGACTTGTTTGAGTCACACTGTGTCCCTTGACAGTTTGAGTGGTTGTCGCATTTATCAACACTTCACACAAAGCCCAGTGTTGCTGTTGCCTCAGGTGGGAGTAACTGGCCATATGAAAAACAGTGAAAGTCTCAGGGATGAAAGATGAAAGAGGGAACAACGTGACGATGGCCAACAGAGCTGAGAAAACACCAGTGTGTTCTGTGAAATATGTATTGTATCAGTGGAGCAACTGAAGCCAAGAATGTGATTAATCCATTCTTTCGGTGGGTGTAGGAAGGCGTAGATTTGATATGAAATACATTTAAAGCTGCACTAATCAAAATTTTTATATGAAATGTGAGATGATGTCGAGACCACAACTGAAGGGAGAGTGGATATGGGACTCCAAATGAATGCTAATGCATCATCAACTGAATGTGTAAACAAGCCACTAGTTTCTAACTTGTTCTACCTTTTTATGGTGACAATATGTCAGTTCTGTGTTTACAGCTTATTGTTTCATAGTCACCAAAGAAAAAAAACAATTAAAAAAGGTGGAAAGAAATAGCCGGCCTAATAAAACTGTGTTTTCAGAGCTCATTGCACTTGAAAAGAAACAGTTCAGCTCAACCTGTCTCTCAGAGCACCTTCAATTTAACAATCATTGACCAAAAATGATGAAAAGCAAAGGTAATCATGTCCGCTGCAGCCTTGACTGTCACAGTTGTCACACCACTGCTTCAAACCTTGTCACCTCCAGACTGAAAAAGGCTAAGGACAGTGTGAAGGTGATGAGAATAGAGCGTGTGATTCACATTGCAGCCTTTCTCTCTGTCTCTGAAAGCAGATGGTGAGTTGGATCAGCGCCTTTAGATTGGCTGCTATCTTCTCATCTGTGGCCTGTCTCAGGCAGTAAATGTATTGATTACAGGTGGCACTGATCTCTAAACAGGTAAGCTCAAGCATCTGGGGCTCAGTGGGAGGAAGCAAGAAAACAAGGGGGAGCAAGCTGTGATTCTTCACGTAGGAGAGCAGAGCAATAACATCCAGATTTGTCACACATATCAAGAGAGTGTTTAACAGCATCAAGGTAGTTAATGACAGTAAAACCTTCAGCCTCTGCCTTTGTCTTTACTGTAGCTAGGGTGTGATAATAATGTCGTGCTGCAAGGCTTGCTAAATAAAGAATTATGATTAACCTGGAAAGCAGGTAACAAGTTTAATTAATGTCAGCAGGCAGGACAGAAACACACGCTTAGTTATTCACACAAATGTACAAAAGCTAGGGACAGCTTACTTAATGATGGATAAATATAATAGTGCTCTCTGTAGGAGTGACTGTATTCACAGGTGCTCAGTTTTAAGTTGTCCTAAGGTTGGTAGGTGACTACCTGCTATAAACCTGGGCGGCCTTATTACTACACAGGTCCTGCAAGCATTTACATTATCTTTCACATTTGGATGAATGATTAATACTTGTCGTGGATGGTGTTCATTTTTCCCTCTACATCCAGGAAATACATCTGGAAGCCAAAATTACAGGAGTGGAAAACACAGGAGTGTGCCAAAGATATAACAGCCATGTAATTTGTCTTATACCTTCAAAATATTTATGATATTGTTAGATGCTTTAATTTCAGGGTGAGTTCAATTAGTCATATCAAGGCAATGTGGGGCTGTGAGGGTTGCAGTGTTTGGACTTTTGCAATGCACTAAATATTAAACAAGTGAATTCTGGCAGAAATAGCAGCTACTACATTTCATGGATCTTTATAAAAGACTGGGCTGAAGTTGATCTTAAACAGTAATGGAAAATTTGCTTGTGTGTGAAATGATAAATAATAAATATAAAACAGAACCGAGTTTAGTTTATCATCAAAACTGACCCAAAGTTAAAAAAAAAAAAAAAAAAAAAACTGCCTAATTAACATGTTACATCTTGTTTGTGTAATTTTTCAAGTGTAAAAATTATAGAAACAATCAAATTTAAGGTTATTTGTTGGGTTGTTTCTTGCCTGGGTGCAGTGACTTTTTCTGGGGTCTTCACTCGTTGCCTGGCAACAAGACCCAAGGAACTCACTGCTACCTCCAAGAAATAGCCCCCAATTAAACCAGAACTTGTAATCTTATACACTTTTTATGGCTTAAACACACAAAATAGAACATATGAATTAGTGAACTTTAGAGGGACTGGTAAAAAAAAAATTCTCCTTAGACACATCAAGACTACCTGTTTCTTCTTTTTCCAGGTTTGCTGGTTGTGGCCTGGAAAAACACCACTAGACTGCAAAGAACTTGGAAACTGAAAATAACTGCAGACTTTGGTTCATCTTTCCAAATGACAATGCCTAAATTTCCCACCTTGGGAAAAGAGGAGTACATTGACCACTGCAGCCTTGTCCCTGGACAACACAGAAAATGCATTTTGTAGAGTAACTATGTCAGTATCATGTGATATTCACTGACTGCAAGTCAGCGTGAAAACATGCTGTACCCTGGAGCTAAAGAGAACAAAGCCGATATAGAGAGAATACAAAATGAGGCTACTCCTAATAAGAATGACTTTTAGCTTTCAAAATGTCACAGCGTACACCAAGGTAACATTTATCTAGACCCCCCCTAAAATAGGCTTCCTTACCCAGGCCCATGGAGGAGAGCTTAAGAACATCTGAAGGTATTTCTCCAAGGCTGCAATAATAAGGTTAGGGACTGGTAAAGCACTTTTTAATTACTTAGTCATGGCCAGAGTCCTGCGAGAAGCATTTTACCTCGCTCTCAAACTTCCCAGAAGAGGCAGCAAGGTCAAATACTTAAAGAAATTAACAGACTTAAAACACTAAAATCAAAGAGTCCCTACAGGTACTTCTCTTAATTAGCAAACTTTTACCTTCCACTCTGAAACAGTTAGAGGATGCAGAGCAGGGGTAAATATGAATATCTAAATAATAATGACACTGTGTAATCCTCTGCAGCACCTTATACTCATTTAAACAGTGTGTTACAGAGTCCTCATGAGCCTGATATTGTAGCTAAATGTCATGGTAACAACCTTGCCGAGCAGGGTGCAGTCTCCCTCTGACCAAGCCTCCTTCCTGACTTTCATCATTAAACTGCACACATGGGCAAGAGGCTTTGAAAAGCCTGCCACTATTGAGCGCTCTTGAAAGGAAGGCTCTTTTCATTTAGTGATCTACTGAAGATGATTTGCATTCAGGGGTTTTACTTGTGCAGTGTGATGTTCAACAGGCTAAGCTGCTCCAGAGAGCTTGCTCTTCTCATCTGCATTGGTGATTGATGGCGGCTGATTTTCCCTTGAACGTTCATGGCTGTAGAGTTCAGAGTGCTGGGGGTGATGTGATGATTGAGGGGAGGGGGGTTCAAGCAGGAAGCAGGGTGGACTCAAGGAGGACAATCTCTTTAGTCAGTCCATATTCATAGATAATCAGACAATCAGCCAGAGATGCCCTTTTGAGAATGCTTGATTGTAGCTCTCTGTGATAGTGGTCATGTAGCCTTCATATTAGGACTTAATACTGTCCCTCCACACACCAAACAGATAAATTATCATTAGATTCACAATGAAAAAGCACTTTGAGCTCATCATGCATAATTTGACATGTGTCTTGTTGAAGGACAGGAATCACTCTTACATGCGGGAACATTGTTCAGGGTAGAAAGTGGATCAATTTTGCAAAACGTAGCAGCAATATCCCCTAAAATGACCTTGACGTACCAATGAACAAACATAAGCACACTGCACTTATTACTGCCAAGGTTTTCATAGTAAGCAACCGATGGGCAGTAATGCAGAAGAAGAGTGCTTTGAAATAAGCATGGGGGAAAAATAATGTTTGCATTTAAATATAAAGTACTAAAAGTTGGATTTGCAAATATTTTATGAATCTAATTTGTTTTTGTACATTAGCCACTCTTGGAATATAATATCCACTTGTACTAAATAAAGCATTAAGGTTGTCTGCTTTGTTTACACATTAACAGGGAATGGTTAAGATGAGGAAAAAGTGGGCCCTTTAATTTTGAAAGTCAAGAGTTTTTGACTGTATCCAATGGTCTTTATCAGTGGATGTATTTTGCTCTGCACTGAATTTTGAAGCAGAAACCGTTTTGCCTCCGCCTCCACCTCCAGAGGCAGCTGTGCCAACCGAAACACAGTCTGCAGAAACATCAGAGGTAGACCACACATCTGACACAGGCATGGATATAGATGACTATATATATGTATATAGTGACTAAAGAGAACTTATTTCAAATTCAAATCTGCCCATGGATGAGAAAGAGAAGACATACTTGCTGGAAGAAGGAAACCATGCCTTGATCATAGAGGCAGAGCAGCTGAGAATAGAGTCAGCTGACATACAGAGAAGAAGATGGGCTTTACTGTTGATCTGTCCACATCAGTGAAAATGCCCTTAAAAATAAAAAACTAGAAGAAGATCACAAAGCAGCAACAGAGAAGAGGAAGGGGCCCAAGACATGCTGAGCCAAACAAGTTGAGGACTTCTCCAAAATTAAAACCACACTTGGACACCAAACCACAGTGGCCGGGGTTCGTGCCCGACACACGGCCCTTGGCTTAATGGTATGGCTGAATCTCCATCTACTTTCCTGTCTCTCTCTCACTGTCATTATAAAGTTATATAGCAATTGATTTTTATAATTTTAGCATTTGGCATCAATATTCTTCTGTCCACTGGTATCCTAAACCACTAAATCATCCATAAATCAGCACATTACTCTCCCTCTTGTGAGCCCATTGTTTTGTAGAATGTTTTGTATAATTAATAATGTCTAGATAGTGATAGATAGATAATGTAAAGCTTGCAAAAAATCCTTTTGAATGTGCAGCATTATGTAATGTTGTGGAGTATATACTCACTCATGTAGAAAATTACAGGAGCACTTGTGCAGGCATTGCTCTAATCAATATTTGTATATTAACAATTGATGAAATAACAATATGTAATGTAGAAGTTAGTAAGGTGCATATAGATGAATTCAGAGAGAAATAGTACAGTTTTACAACCTGCAGGTGCAACTTTTGTTTAATTCCCCTACACTTTTCAACCTCATTTCCAGCTACAGCGGATAACTATGACAACAAGAAAAGCTCTGCAAATCGGATGCACACCACTTGACAGGCAGACAGACAAAGTTATGACAAGCAGATGAAGAAATCTGAACATTTAGCAGCTGAGGACCCAGAAATTTAGTTGAGACCAAACCATACTGGAGTTAAATTCATCAGGTGGACAGATATCTGACTCCTAGTAACTGCAAATGTTACTCTGTGTCTGCTGAATATCTAAGTTTGAACTTCTGTTACACATAATATACCTAAATAAAAATGACTAAATTATGTATCAAATTGGAATTATGTATTGTAGCTGTGACATTAGCAGTATACACATCCACAGTGTGATGTGTATCACCAAACAGTTGAAATAATTACATGTTAAAAAGGTCACAACTTTCCATCCAACCCATCTAACCCAGTTTTATTTCAAATGTCTTGACATCTTTTATCTTTTACATGCAAATTTCCCATCAGTGGTTACTGGGGATGATTATTCCCTGTTTGGCTGCGCTGTTTCAGCTCTCTACCAGCACAATATGACAACACACAGAGGCATCCTGGCAGGCACTCAATACATTTTGTATTGAAGATTAGCAGCACCTGTCAGGTAGCTTGTTTACCTAAAGCATAAATGGCTTTAGAGAAGCATCTAGCTTTGTGACTCGCTTCAGGCAGAGACTGCAGCTTGATTCTGTCTGACAAGGGGAATCAATGAAAACCCCTGTAAATTTGTTTTTATGTGCAATTTTGAAATTTCACTATTTGCATTACGGGTAAATTATTAAAGTAAATTATTATAGTAGTATACTAATATTGGATGAAAACATTTTACAAACTGTTACTTGTATCTAAAATAATAAAAGAACCACCTCTCCTCTATAATTTCTAAGCACAAGAAATTTCTTTGTGTCCAACAATCAAGCAATGGTTGGAAACTAGTTCACCTTAATTCTACAAATTCTCATATTACAAGCATCTCCTGAAAAAATGTGCCTAGATGAGATAAAGTGTGCAGACTTAAAAAAAAAAGTGTTATAAAAGTAGTACAGATGGATGTGTTATTCATCCGTGTGTGGACAGGTGTGACAATGAATGTGCTAAAATGAGAGGCCTGAGGGTGAATAGCTACAGAGCCCAGATTTTTTGTGTTATGTCACTGACTAGGAGCAGCAGCAATCATGGCGCAATGAGGGATCTTAAATGAATTAAGCCATATTTTATCCAACAAGCCAGTTCCTCCATTTCAAGATGTCAGCATTTAAACGATCATGCATTGTGAAAGCGCTACCGTGGAGAGGAGGATACCTTTCAGTGCTGAAGTAAAGAAGATTAGTTTAGCCTACAGATGCTTGGTGTGCTCTAAACACTATTTGATGGTAAATGCACACCCAACAGAAAGAAAGTGAATGTGACAATCACCTCTGATTCACTTTACAGACAAGGCTAATTAAATTAACCTCAATCTTCTCCGCGTACACTCTAAAAGGTAGCTGACATCTATGGCTGAGGGAGAGAATAGATTTCTCTTGTAAACTAAGAACAAGCAAGGCTACATTTCTCTTCAGTAAGAAGCAATAGCTTCAAGAAGATTGTTTTACAGCATGTTAGACTGATAGTTTTTGTTGATACCTTTACAAGAAATACAACCTTTTACGGTTGCTGCAATGCATTTTTGATACTAACCTAGAAGTTAGTATCACCTTGGTTCCCTTGACAAAAAGCCAATGGGGTTTTTTTATTGGCTCTTGGATTATTGCAGAAAAAAGCTCTGTAACAAAAGTTTATGATAATTATACTGTTCAACAAGCTAATCCCCTCAAATCAATACCACCACAATGGCACAAAGATAACTGAACCCAAAAATGCACGACTCACTCGAGAAGCTTTCACAATGTTTATTGTACAAAAGTTATGACAAGACCAGGCAGAGGTGTCTGTCAAATCAGTCAAAGTCCAAACAACGGTAACTAGGTCAAAAAACACTCACAAGGGAAACACTGGGAACAAAAGGCTGAAATGCAAAGTCTGGAACAAGGGTACAAGACGAATTGGCAGAGAACACAGGGGAGGATATGTGTTGTATTTTTGTACACACACACACACACACACACACACACACACACACACACACACACACACACACACACACACACACACACAAACACACACACACACACACACAAACACACACACGAGGGAGGGGGAGACAATTAGACACAGGTGAAGCACATTAGGGCAATCACACAGATCACAGAGGTGGGAAGGCAGACAAAGACCAGGAAGTGAAGATACCTGCAATGAGAACAGAGGTGAGTGCACAAAATAAAACAGGAAATGACAAAGAACTGAAATAAACAAAGACGGGACCAAGGAGTGATGTATTTTATGTTGTAGAATAAAACCTGAAATTGTCTTGGGTTTGTGTTAACCAGAAAATTTCAAACATAGACTTTGGGATGAGGTAACTTTACGTGTAAAAATGCTAGCTTATTTCAAGGTTTTAGCACTCATTCATGCAACACAATTCATGCAGCACAAATGCTTCCTTTTGCTGATTAGGGAGGGCATATGAGCAGCACTGAGGGAAACATCTGACAACAAGAGCTTGTCGTGAAAGTCCATCCTCCACTGTGAGTCAGGCACATCATCTGTGCTGCACTCAAGTCTTTGAATAATACATGTCAGCTAGCATCAGCGGTGGATGCACAAGCCTTGTGTGGCATTTCTTCTCCTCACAGCCAGACTGCAGGCACCCCATCTGTACCCATTGACACCAAAAAAAAAAAAAAAAAGTCAGCCATTAAGAGCAGCAGTGCTGCAGCATCCCAAAAAAGTTCAGTTTTCAATAGGCCACTTGAAGAAAGTGAACACTGCCTTCCAAACAGTTCTGTTTTTGGAGGATATTGTCAGCAGTGGATGTCATGACAGGATAAGCTACTATGCACTACTCCCTCACTGTTATGGCATTAGCAGCCAACAGAGATTTACAGATATGAGAGATGAAAGACTGAGGCAGAGCTGGTTAGTACCTTAGCTTTCTCTACATTTGGATGCCAAAGATCACAGCTCCACACTCCATTTCTGCAACTTATTTTGTGCCATCTGCAGCACTCTGAGGATATAGAGATATAGCTCATGTGAGATGTTTTACCATGACGTTATATGACCTCAGAGAAATCCCTGTGCGTGTCTTCATCTGCACACTGTCAGTTATTATCGAAAGGATCAGGGGCCTGTGATTTGACAATGTAAGATGCAAGCACAGAACCTCTCACAATCTCATCAGATGTTTATTTCACAACTCAAATTGTTGCAGCTTTGACTGAGATTTTAGGATTAGTGAGTTTTGAACTTAAGACAGAGGCATTTCTTAACTTTTGCACCGGCCATGGCCAAATAGGTCTGGCAGTCATAAATCAACTGCTGCCATGCAAAACCTGCATGGCAGAAATCTGAGGACTTGGCAGCCACATTAGAATCTGTTCTCTGAATGAATGTTCACAGTTCTCTTACAAACACTACAACAAGTAATGTTTCTAAAACAATAGACAGGACAACTGAAAGTCATAAAAGTAACATGTTTTGACAGTGCTTCATCATTGACCTCTATATTTCACAAAAAAAAAAAACCCAAACAAACCACAAAACAAATTGGAGGCATCATAGTCCTTGCTTGTTTTCCTTCATGACTCACTGTGGCTTCAGTCAGATTGCTTTTCTCAAGAATATAAGCACACTGCTACTGTGAGAAGCCTGCAGAGTAATAAGAAATGCTGAAGTATATGATGCTACAAATAAAATCTCAACATCAGAATAAAACATATTATTAGCACTACATTAAGCTCTATTCTCACAAGACTTGCAGGCAAAGGCGAATGAAAGCAGGAGAATGCTGGCAGGGGAATTACATCTGAGAGAACTGCAAGCTTCAGTAGAAGCAGTCTATTATCTATAATCATTTGGGAGGTTCTCTGAAACAAGACCTTTAAACCACAACCCAACCCTCTGAAGACTGTCTACCCACTAATAAACTGGCTTTTCAATTAGCACCTATCTGACGTTACAACGATAACACAAAACCAATTACACGCTGTGCTGCAGATAACTCGTAATCCGCTTAATAGGTCTGATTTGACTTCTATTTTCTTCTCCCCTTCCACCACTGCTGCCCTGGGGCTCTTTGGTCTCCAACCAGAACAAGGTATCACTTTGAATTATCAGTATCAAAGGCACATCGGTGATAGCAGGCCAGCCAATCTCCTGGAGGTCCTGATAGTGTGTTTTTATGTCTGTGTAGTTAATGACAGCTTTGGAGGTGTGATGAGCAAAGCTAAGAATTCATCTGTGGCTTCAGGTTGTAACACATGGATTCACAACATTGCACCTTCAATACACCTCGGTACCATGGGTTTTCTTAGATAATACTGTTAATTAGCTTTAACTTTAAGCACAAGTCCAGACAAATAATATTCAGGCTAATTCTGTGTCTTTTCAGGGAAAAATACAGATCACAATTTTTTAGTTGTTATCAATTGTCGTGTTTTTTCTGAGCAGCAGTGTAAAACCCTGAAATTATTCAGTTTACTATAACAAGGGGAATGGTACTATTTGTTTACCACTGCCAGAGTGCATTAAAGCATACATTTCTAATTGTGTAAGGTTATGTAAACACTGTTTCTACAGTGGTATACATTAATCAACAACACAATCAAATAGCTTAAATGAGTTATTAACAATAAACAGTTAATAAAGTCATGATGTTCCAATTCGTTTATTTAGAAAAAACAGGGTTACATTTAGGATAATGTCCATATAGTCTATATAATATCTTGGTATCAGTCATATCACTATTATATGACAATTACAAACAATTACTAAGCTATTTTGAATTATGTTTTCACAAAGAAACACGGTTTGCTCATAAGTGCAAAGGAGTAAGACATGCATTATGCTGGGACAACAATAAATTATTTTAGAATTTTTATTAATCAGTGATGGCAGTGATGTTAAACTTTATATCTAATAAAATAAGTTACCTAATTTAAAAAGTTACCTTGCTAACTCCCTAACGGGCCTCCTCCTGATATCACTACACAGATACTGTAGATTATGGGGTTAGCAAGGTAACTTATTTTCCCCCATAGCTCATAGTAATTTTGGCTACATAACTCCAGTAGCCTAACTGAAGAAAGCAAGCCTTTGATTTTTTTTAGACTATGATATTTGCAAACAAGTCTGTACTTCCAGAGTATGTTTTTCTGCTGTATTCATCATTTGCACATTAAAAAGAGCAAAATCAACCACTACATCCCATTTCTACATTTCTGTTTCCAAATACAGACTTAACGGTCCCTAATCACAAGAATAACATGTGACATTTAAGCCTTTTATTTAGTTAAATATGCTTTCAGATTAATGGACTGTGTATTTATGAAAGTTGTGTTCGTAACTTCATGCACAGTTGGTCTGCAGTTCATGGATTTTTGCTTTGTGAGCTTTAAACATTCCTTCACTTGCAGCTTAAGTTTATGGATTTTGCTTCACTTGCAGCTGAAGGTGTTTTTTTCTAGACTCTTTGCTTCATCTGGTTTACTCTTGTCTGTGTGACCATGAGAGTCTAAGAACCCATGTCGTGAATCACACTTCATTTAATAAAAGAGCTATCATAATACTGCATGTAACCTGATTATGTCCTGCATCTAAGGGGAGAGTTAGCATGGGGAAATAGCAGGAAATTAACAAAAGCTATTATGGCCTACTGCCAGAACTGGCACCTGTAGTGTACCTCCAGCTTGGTTGTGGGTTGTTGGAACTAGGGTCACCAACCACCCCTTGAAATGAGAAGTCATCCCCTGACTGGAAACTAAAAGATCTGCATCTTTTTGAGTTACTAGATATAAAAACAGGGTGATTTGTATGATAGAAGTAATACTTCCTGTTCTCCCTCAGCGTGACTGTAATATTACAGTATGTTCCACTATCAAAAACAGAGGGAGCACTCTCTCGGCTAATAGTTTTGTTATTTTTTGCTATTTCATGACGCTTTAACACAGGGAGCAAAAATATAGCATGCAACACAAAGATATAAGTGTCTCAATACTGACATGATAAGTTAGTGAAGATAAATCCTCTCAGCAATTCAGCTGTTCAGCTCATTTTACAGAAACCATGAGTACAGGAGTACAATTAATTCTGATCTGTCTGTGTTGTAACAAAGTCTGTTCTCCCATCAGATAATGTTTCCCTAATACTAACGCAGTTGAAATAGAAGGGAAATCTGAGGGGGGCAGACTTCTATACAACACCAGCATCTTAAACCAGCAAGATGGTGACTCCATTCTTTAGAAATGGCCGTGAAGTCAGATTTCCTGTCTATTACTCAGATATGTATGTTCTTAAGTCCATAAGGGACTTAGGGACACGCTTTTTTAAAAAGTCAACAGTTTTTCATAAGTACTCCAATTTATGAATGCAGTCATGTGGGCAACTTCCTCCTCCTCTTCACTTTAGTTAGGTTTGGCTATCCTTTGAGCTGATTAAGCTGAATTTTTCTCAATATTGTGTTGTGAGTAGCTGCCTAATATGTCTTTGTTTGTCAAATTTTTTATTGTAGGTTTGGGCATGACTACACCACATATGACCTCAAATTAGAATTAAAAAAATGTCAAATCTACTGATTTATTCCCTAGCTACTATTAAACTCAAAAGAATTTTAAGTTTGTAATATTCACAAATACCTCTAAAGTTTGTAGTTGTGAATCTGTACACATACATACACCTGGATGAGAAATTCAACTCTTTCAGTGAAATGTCTTTTGCAAAAATTCACAGATACAAATGTACACATGTACAATCTGTTACACAAAAACATTTTGTAAATACTCAGATTGGGCTCTGTGCTGGCATGAGTGGGGGTGAGCTGTCTGTCATTTGACACATTTAATTTGTCAGGTGTACTCATAACTTTTATGTTACTGTACTAAACAAAACTAAAAGTTTTCTTTGCAAGCCATTCACAATAAATATTTTTGATAGATTTAACTGAATAATTAATTTTATCTTGATTTAACTTTATTATAAATAGTGTGTGTATGTGTGTGTGTGTACGTGTGTATATGTGTGTATGACTTGTAAGATGCAGAATTAAATCCTCAAAAACACTGAGTTTTAATTTGATTACTTTGTCACAGTTTTTTTGAAAAGTGCTACAATAATTAAAAAAAAATGATTAACTATATCAGAAATTGTGAGACATACAGAGGTTATCATTACCATTTTTCTGAAAGAAAAAAAAAGGTGGAGAAAAGGAGCAAGTGAGTTGCAGATTTGTGAAATGAGGCTTTCTGGAGGCAGCAGAGCTGAATGAATAGAGTCAGTGACTGCAGCTATTAACCTGCAGTCGTTTCAGCTTTGACAGATGACAGAGACCAGCCTCTAATGATTCCACAGAATCACATCAACAGTGTAGCACCTTTTTGAGAGAAGAAAGACAAATAATAAAATTAAATAAGACCAATATTCAAACCACTATGTGGAGCAATCAGCTGCAACTTTGCATCCATGCAAAAGTAATCATGAATTTCCAAATTTCACTCAAAACAGGTCTATACAGCCGCAAGTGATTTTCTTTTATTGTACACCTGATGTGAGGCAACTCATTTCATGCATTGTACAGTGCACAAATCAATCATAATTTCCATCAAAATGATATTTCAATGGGATCTCTTCTCACGTCTCACTGCATGTTCTCCCTGTTTAGGAAAGCAAACAAAAGCCAACCCATTTTTGCTTCAGGCTGATTTGTACGAATGGGTTGAAAAAAAAGAGATGGTAGATGCATTTATCAAATATGGCAATTTGCTTAATGGACTCTGACAAAGCCATTGGTGGTCTTTATTTAGATGCAGATGACTTCCTTCGTACTAGCTTCCTCTGTCACTCTTACCACAGCCTGTCAGGGAAAGGAGAGGCTCCCTTCTGTTTCTACAGACTGACAATCATTACCGTTATCTGTCTGTATATGAGAGTGACTGACTCACTAACTTACTGACTGACTGACTGCCTGCCAGTCCCTCTCAACCCCCCTTAGCCCTTACTATTTCCCCTTCCCACTATAAATTCTCTGTTAATGCAGCAAAAAGAGAACAAACTGTCTCTCAGCTGGATTGCTCCATGTGTATGAAGGCGCACGGTCATGGTTGTCATGATGTCAAAGAATAATAGAGAAAGTTGGCTGAGAGAAATACTGACAGGTCTAAAAATGTCTCTTTGTTTCATTTCATCTAGCAGCATATCACGTTAAGGCATAGCTGCCACTCCTAAACACAGCCTGGTGAAATTGTGAGATGAAATAGTGTTTGTACTCAACATTATATGCCATGAATTTTAACAAATATACCAGAAAAAATTAAGCTATTCTGTATTCAATTGCAGTATTGCTTATGGGATAGGTTTTAGGCCTGGAAGAGCTGATAAGCATTCAACCAGCATAGTGAGAGCACAGGGCTCTCCTGTTATTAAAAAAAAAAAGCTCACAGAGCAGTTTGTATGTGTGTTTGTTTGTGTGTATGTGGGTGATTTAGCATTGAGGCAACAGTGCCCTCTTGGAAAAAAAACAAAAAAAAAACAAGCATTGATGTCTGCTGTTGGATATTTTCTGTCCTATCAGACAATTGTGTTGTTTGATGCACCAAAGATCTTTTACACACTTTGTGCATGTAATCTCAGTGTGCGCAAATGTGTCATAATAAAAATGACTTTCACAGGTGTCATATGTGGTGTGGTATAGGTGTCATATGTCAAATATCAAAACTATGAAAAAAAAAAACCTTTTTATCACTAAGACAATATGACATTTTCTGTTTCAACTGCTAATGTTTCATTATCACTTACTTTAACTATTGCACAGTTAGATCACTCCAGTGACCAATTACTGCAGCGATTGGTCAGTCAAGTTGACCAATAGTTGATTGAAAATGCTGCTATGGTATTTTAAATATCTCGGACTTTAGTTTGAACAACACATGACATTTGAAGATTTGCCTTTGCTTCTGTGATGGGTTTTTTTTTTTTTTTTTTTTTTTACTTTTTATGTGAAGTAGGCTAAAGGATTGATCTGTAATGAAAATCATTGTTAGCAGAAACCCTACAGCATTCACTTAGTTGACAACTAGAAAAAAACAAAGTGAGATATCGTCTTTGTTTTGAATAATTCCTTAAAGGCACAATGCTACAGACCAACTCGAATTTCTTCACCGTTTCTTTCTGTATAATTAGACTCAAGTCCTTTGGGCTGTTGAGGATGGTTGGATCAGGCCTTTTGCAAAAAATAAACACAACAAATAAAGTTTGTCTTTAATGAGACTCAAATGTCTATCTTCTGTGCTTAAGATGTGCTAATGGAGATTAGTCTTCACCACTGTCAAAGCTTCAAATCCTCTGTGTTTCTCACTTGCGGAGGAGAGATTAACAGCAATCCACCAGGGAAGATGATAAGTGGTTCTTCAACTCTACAGAGGGACTGAAGGCCTGCTGAAAGGCTAGGAAATGACTTGTACCATGGAAACCTCGAACATTAACCAGCTTTAAGCAAAGATCTTCAAACCTCAATCAAGTGGATTGTGGCAGAGACTCTAACATCCTGGGCTTCTCTGATATCATTTGAAGGTCAGTCTAGGATTTACACTTGTATTTGAAGTGTTTTGGTTAGGGTTAGGGATAGGGTTTGATGGTTATGAAAAACTATTTATATTTTTAAAAAAAGTATTTTTATTTAAAAAGAAAAAGAAACAGCGTTTACTTTACATCATTTAAGCAGAAAAGTACACAGATGTTTGTCAGTAGCTGCATGAGGAAATGGGTCAGACATTTTTTTTTTGTTTTTTTTTTTTTTTTAAAGTTTGCTTCCCCCTTTTGCTGATGCATCCAGATTTTGAAGAATATTCATAACAATAATGACAACTTTATGACATGGATTCTCACCAGTTATATGGAAAGAGACAGTGTAAGTAATTTGTCTAATTGCCCCCACACCCCCACCCCCAGCAGTATATCACTTCAGTGTACAATCAAATACAGTAAAGCAGCAGCAGTCATTACTGATGACATTTGATGACACAAAGGCCAATATCTGATTTGGGCACATGGGACAAAAGCATCAATGTTTTTCATTGACTTGGAAGAACAAGAGCAATTACTTAAATGCATCGTGTGATGAGAAGCAGTACAAGAACACAACCAATGTGAGATTTGTGTGAATCTTATTTCCGCGGGCAAAGGTTGTGTCAGAACCTCATCACGTCAGCCATGACATGGGGGGAGGTGATTGTTGTTCCCATCTGGCCGCATAATGAGCTTGGAGCGAGACACATGGTTACTAATAGAAACATGTCATACGGTGCATACAGCACAGTGGGCGCAAAACAAATTGTGCAGCTGTTGTCAATAGCATCAAGAACCCTTCCATATCTTTTTGAATGTCTCATTTTATTATTCTCTTTCTCACTCACTGTCACAACACACTGTGATTTGTCCTTTCACAAAATTGCTCCAATTGTGTGACTTGCTTTTTTGGGCTCAATTTGTGAGGGAGGGGGCTGTGGAGCTGAACCACTTAAGTGCAGCAGTTCATTGATATTCATGTGGGAAGAGCATACAAAAGTGATCCGATCTCTTTTGAGGGCCTATTTCACTATTAATTTAAATGTTACAGTAGGAGAGAAACCTCTTTGACGTGTCAGCATAGCACAGAGTAAGACTCAACACCAAAGAGAAGCTGCAATCCATAGTAATCACCTCATATAGAAGTTAGCATTATACATTAACGGTCGAGGTGGAAATGAAAGACAGAAGAAGAATGCATCAATTTATGCATCAATGCAACTTTTTTTATTCTGAGTTGATCCATATATGTACTTTATACCCATTTCCTTTTGTACTATCCCCAGGCTTGGAATACGCTTTTTAAAATGTCAAGCTATTTCCATGACCATGGGAATCCTCACCATAGTAGGCTATATGAAATCTTAACTGTTTCTCTGCTGCTACTTCTCTCTCCCCCTCTATTTGCCCCAATAGCTGGTGCATAAATTGAAAATTTTTGCAAGATTTTAACATCCATATTTACAAGAGCATTTTATGCCTGAGTTTAATGTAACCTATGAACATATCAAATGAAAAAGAGAGTGATTTGTGTTAATTGCTTCACTCACTCACTCTGCCTCTTCTGGTATCCTGGAGGAAGGAATTATGAATCATCCAACAAATAACTACAATTAGGTGACTATCGTTTCATTGCTGCTTGTAATTAGACTGATTTGAAATTCATTCCATAATTGTAGACCTAACTCACAAACTCTCTTTAATAGCCTAAAAACATCTTCAAATCTCAGATTGCACCAAAATGTCTCTTGTTCTTGTTTAAAACATTTGTATGAGGTTATAATATGTAAATTGATAAATTCAAATTTGAACATCCCCATCACATGCTGCAGTTTTTTTGTCATTTTATTTGCAGCTAATGCTGGATTAACCTGTCTGCTGCAATTTTAGCTAGCTAGCAAGTTTTTATGGGTAATTAGATCACAAACTAAAGAATAAAGGCCTAACTAGGATTAGGCTTTTGTTTGTAAGGGCTAAGGTTTAGGTGAGGGGAGTGGGTGGGAATGGATTATGTGAATCAGTGTCCTCACAGCTGCAACAAGGCAACAAAAGTGTGTATCTATGTGTGTGTGTGTGTGTGTTTCTGTGTGGGGAGAGGAGGGGGGTAATTATGTTTGCCAGATAAGATTCAGACTGTATGAGCTCATAATTCATATTCATATTTTGGGAGTTAAAACAGGCCCAGTGAGAAAGAGGAAAGACCCGCCCCTGTCATTCCTGTCATTAACAGGGGCGTGTCAAGCAATTCCTGTCATTCCTGTCTTGAAATGAATAATAAATAATAACTAACATCTACGATTTAAAAAAAAAAACAAACAAAAAACCTATATACAAAACCACTTGGGTCCCTAAGGATTTAGAACAGTATAGCTTCAGGGCGGTAAAATAAACAGAATAAATAAAATGTAGATAGATAGATAGATAGATAGATAGATAGATAGATAGATAGATAGATAGATAGATAGATAGGCGACATGTAGGGCCCCTTGTTGAACCGGTCGGACCACCGTGTGTAAACTCTCAGGCCGGGATGGCTCCTGAATACGGAAGGCGCCGTCGCTTAGCAACCAGGGGGCCAAACAAGCGCAACCTGCGTCTGTCGGTTCTTTAACGTGACATCTCAGCTCCGTGTGATCACAGATCAGCTCCTCAGCTCATTAAACTGCTGTTTAGTCGCTTGGTTTCACACGCATCTATTTCATTTTACGGACTAATCAGATGACGGGCAAGAAGAAAGAAGCGAGTCTGCAGGTGGGACAGCAAACGCAACATGGTTTCTGTAATGTACTGTCAACAACAGTCCTCTCCAACCTGTATGTGTTTAGCTTTTTTAGTCTCCATGAATCAATAAGGAAACATTAGTTCAAATTTCTTGTCCAGGTGTCTATCACAAATCAAGAACAGTGGGAGGAGATGCTTGCAACCAAAGGTTTAACAGGTAAGATCTTTAGAGATAAAATAGTTGCTGTTGTGTCCTGATGAAGCTGAATATTTAGCATCACAACAAAAATCTGTTTCCACTTTGTGTTTGAGCTCTGACATTGTGTCTGTAATTTATTGTATGCTGCTGCCCCTCTGTGTTCACAGGGATAACTACAGACTGGGTGTTTGTACCAACCCTCTGTTCTCCCTCTCTCTTCCTTCTTCCTCTGCCTCACATAAACACACCCCTTGCCTCACTCCTTCTAGTTGTAGATGTATACCAGCGGTGGTGTGGTCCCTGTCGAGCTGTGGTTAGCCTGCTACGAAAAATAAAGAACGAACTGGGTGATGAACTGTTGCATTTTGCCACAGTAAGCCCTCAGTGAATTTAAAAACTGAAGAATTTCAATTGAAACCAGAGGAAGCACCCTTAATAAACCTGTATGTTTGTGTTTGTGTGTGGTGCAGGCCGAGGCAGACAGCACTGATGCCTTGGAGATGTATCGAGGGAAATGTGAGCCCACTTTCCTCTTTTTCGGGGTGAGTGTGTGTTTGTATGCTGTGTGTGTATCTATTGTTTCAAATTCTGTTGTAAAATTGAAAAATTGAAGGTTTTCTGTATGAATCAGGTACTAATAGAATATTTGCTGGCTCTAATTTGCACTGTACAGTAGGTAGATATCAAGAAGGAAAATAAGACCATGAACAAGAGTAGCATAAATAATAATTTACTTTGTGTAAATACTGGGTGCCTGTTGAAAGACAGAACTGACCCATCTGGAAAACGATTTCCTCACTGTGAATTAAAGTCACACACCATATTGCACACATACTTATGATGCAATGCAAAATCCATGCTATAGTTTCACTTATAAACAAACATTATTATAGTGTGTTGAGGAAAATACAGTAGGGAGGGGGGGGTGCTCAATTTACAAGTTTGTCCTCAGCCACTGTACCTACACCAGTGGGAACCAGTAAATATTTCATTAATGTCTGACTTATACAACAACATGAATCAATCAATATTTCTTACATAAGCCTCTGTAATCAAAGCATCTTTACATTTAATTCAGAAATGGTCTCAAAAACATAAGGTCTTTCTGTTGGATTAAAAGGGTGGGGAGCTGGTGGCTGTGCTGCGAGGGGCCAATGCTCCTCTGCTTCAAAAGATAATTGTAGCGGAACTGGCCAAGGAGAAGTTGGTCCTGGAGCAAGGCATTAAACGCAAAGTGGTGAGTGCTAAAACACACACACACACACACACACACACACACACACACACACACACACACACACACACACACACATTTATGCAGTCACACATATGTGCTGAAACAATTGACTTTTTTTCACAGCAGACCTAACTTGTCATCACACAGTATGAAAACCACATGTGTTAATAAAAACATAATGAATGTTCTATTCAGTGCCCCAGCACTGTGACAATGTGACAGCGATTCAGCATTTACAATAAAGTGAAGCAGCTAAATATAAATGAATTTCGTTTCCTACTGACTTAAGAAAACATCTTACAAACGTAAAAAAAAAAAACCCAGCCCAGCACACCTGCTGCCATCCAATGAGATAAAGAAAAAGGAAAAATAAAAGGTTGTCAAAGTAGCAAACAATTGCCAACATATGCTGTATCTCAAGCACAGAAATTGTGCAATGAGTATGATCTTAAAAAGTCCGTCTGTAGATTAGAAACTGTACAAACAGCCACAGAGGGGAACATAAATCAATGTGCACTACTAAGATGCAGCCAAATCCTTTTGCTTTTTGATATAATCTGTAAAGGGAGCCCATATTTCAATAATTTTTCAAGTCTAAACGCCAAACCTTCTCTGGTTCCAGATACTCAACAGTGCGAGCATTTGCAGCTTTTCTTTGTTACATGATAGAAACTGAATATCATATCAATATTGATTTTAGATGGTTGAGTCAGACAAAACATTCAGTTTGCTGCCGGGATGGCAACAGTTTTCTGACTGTTTTTACATCAAAGAGTGATTAATGGATTTTTAAATGATTGGTAGTTACAGCCGGAGTTGCAATAGCAATAGTTTATATAGTAGTATAGTATAGATAGTATTTAGTGTCTTTATTTGTGCTGTGTCTGTCAGGTTAAAGATGATGGTCTGGTGAATGATGAGAGGAAAGAGGAAGAAGAGGCGCTTGAACAGCCAGAAAGTGAAGAAAGTATAATCGGTACTATGAAAACAGTATAACCATATTTGCTGTTGTTTATTGTCTTAACTTTGATTATCACTGTATGCTGCTGATTCTTGGATTTTATCAGCATTCCTGATCATCACTCAAGCTGCTCTCATCTCCTGTAGTTCCTGCCAGTAAATCTTACACAGTTGCCATCGTCAAACCAGATGCTGTTGCTCACGGCAAGGCAAATGAGATCATTATGAAGGTACACAGATACCAACACTGCTCACATTGTGAGAAGACAAGATTGTCTCAAGCTTTCCTGCTGACATTATTTCATTATGCTGACATGACTCCCCTGGCTAGATTCAAGATGCTGGGTTTCAGATCCTGGCCCATGAGGAACGCACACTGACCGAGGTTGAGGCTCAAGATTTTTACCAGCACAAAGCAGCAGAGGTATGGTGTAGTGAATTAAATTAAACCGACTGAAATAGATTCATTGCAGAGACTGGCATCCCAGTCAGACTGTCAATGGGTTCAGTGTATGTTTGTCAGGTTAGTGTGGGCAATTTGAATTCTGAGTCAACATTGTAATGAGAGAGCACTCATGACCAATGCAAAAATCATTTCAATGAGTTTGCAATATATCACACATCCATCTGCATCTCTGCACAGGGCTCAAAATAGAGGTGCTGTGTAAGCAGCTTTTTTTTTTTTTTTTTGCTTATTGTGCTGTTTGTGTTGAGACTAAATGATCAGACATATGAAATATGTGGCCAGGTAAAGCAGTTATGTTCATGAAATTCTAAAAATGTGTATAGCTTTTTTTACTATTTGTTCTATCTGCCTTTTATAAAATCATTTATAATAATTTTCTTCTTTCCCCCTCCCCCTCTGTGATTGTACACCCTCAAAGAAGGTTTACTAAAAGCCTAGGACTCAAATCTGATGCACAGACTGACCATGTGTTCATTATGTTAACAAACTGTGTCTGTCTGCTCGTGTTGCTCTGTGTGCTTGTGTGTATGTGATGGTGGTTTGCAGGCTTGCTTTGAGGACTTGGTGCAGTTTATGTCCAGTGGTCCCTCCCATATTCTGATACTGTCTGAGGCAGAGGGCTCCGCAAATGTTGTACCAGCATGGCGTGAGTTCATTGGCCCAGCAGACATAGAAGAAGCCAGGAGAGAAAAGCCAGAAAGGTTAGTTCCTGGAAATTACACATATGCTCCATTTAGAAAAAGAGTTGAAAAAATATATTAAAAACTATAAGATGCAGTATGGTGAATCTGTTATTCCCGTGTCTTTGGAAACATTTGTTTGCACAAGCATTAATTTGTGCACTGTTGATCACAACAGTGTGAAACAATCTCAGTCTAAAGTCTGGAAAAGAGAATAAACAGCACATTCTCGCCTGCTCTATCAGACACACCCAAACATTATGCTTCTCTCTGGTTGAGCACCAGCAGAGCAACCATCTGCTCTCCTCTCATTTCTCCCCCCTGGCTTCCTGCAGCTTGCGGGCACAATACGGCACACAGACACTGTTCAACGCAGTGCACGGTAGTGAGGACAGCGACCAGGCCAGCAGGGAGCTCGCCTTCTTCTTCCCCAACTTTAGGACGGCCTCAGTAACGGAGCAGGATGGGGAGGAAGAGCATGTGGAGAGGACACTGGCTCTTATCCGGCCTGATATTGCCAGAGAGAACAGAGGTGGGGCCCATGCCAAGCACACAAACACAAGTGCACACATGTACGAGTACAGGCAGACACACAAAAGTGGTTCATACTACTGTAGTGGGACTGCTCTGTAATTCCTTAAGCAACAATGTGGAATGACACAGGTGCAGTCCCATATTTGTTAAACCATATCTACAATAAAGATCACACGTCTGCATCAATGCTGTAAATTACATAGTTCATATATGTGGTTCTACAGAAGACATCCTGGCCCATATTCATAAGTCAGGTTTCACTGTTGCCCTCCAAAGAGAGGTGATGTTGACAGAGGAGCAGGTCAGAAAGTTTTACTTTCAACATGTTGACCAGGACTACTTCCCTGCACTGCTAAGAAGCATGACCAGGTAACTTACACATGCTCTAAAGAAATCTGAAGAGGAGCATGCGACTACAAAAGTTAATTGAACATGCGTGTGAATTCACAGTGGGCCGGTCCTAGCTTTGGCTCTAGCCAGAACAGGGGCTGTCCAGCACTGGAAGAACATCCTTGGACCTTTTGATGTAAATACAGCCAAAGAGGAGAGTCCTTCTTGGTAAGTGATAAGTGATTCTAATCATTCACAGGCTGAAATGAAGTCCCTGTGGTTTAATTACCAACAGAAAAACATTTTCACTGCTAATCCATTCATGACAGCTTATTAGAAAGAGCCATCGTACCCTCCCTTCTTTTTAAACTTGTCAGATTTCCCAAATTATTACACTCAAATGTGTGATTAAAGAGAGCAAAGTCTTACCTTTTTGCACCATGTCCTCTCTCTCCACCTCTGATGCACCATGTTCAATTTACTTTCTTGTGTGTACTTTGATGTGTGATGAATCAAAAGCTTAATCATACCTGAATTCTGGCTTGTGTAACCCCCATAACTCAGTCTGAGGGCCCAGTTTTCTGTGGAGAATGAGCCTATCAACCAGCTACATGGCAGTGCAAGCGATGAAGAGGCAGAACGAGAAATCAACTTCTTCTTCCCTAAACAGCGGACACTAGCAGTGATCAAACCTGATGCCATGGAAGAACACAGAGGTCCTTTCTGGCCATTTGGAAAAATATACATGTTCAGTTTTACTTTTGTTCGCATAGATGTACAGATAATGATATGATCTTTCTAATATTTCTTCTATTCCCTCTATCAGAGAAGATTTTGGAGGAGATCCACACCAGCGGTTTCACTGTAACACAGCTGAAGGAGACAGTGCTGTCGAGGGAAATGGCTGCAGAGTTTTACAAAGAACACAGGGGGAAGCCTTTTTTCAGCCAACTGGTGGAATTCATGTGTCGGTTAGTTTGCCCCCCCACACAAAGCCACAGCAGTGGGGCAAAGCGACCAAAGCAGACCGGCCGTCATCCATGTTGCCGCTGCAAGTTTTATCAGCACTTTTAGCAGTAATCTTAGCAGCTTAGAATCAAGACAGCCTCAGGCAAGTGGCTAGGAAGTCCATCTCAATTTCATCCTTTGTTCCACCCCACATCTAGATTTTAGAGTTATCTTCCGCTCCGATTAGCCCCTTCACTTGCATGTTACACAACTGCTCGGACACAATGGGCAGAGAGGGGTGCAGCTGGGCATTTCAGCCAGGGAAACTACCTTTACTGTCACTATGCTTCAATATCAGCTCAGGTTTAGGCTTAATTTTACTTTTATATTGGTTTTTAGTTTGTTTTGGTTTTTTTTGACCATTTCAGCTTTTTATTAGAAAGTATGAGATGAGCAGTGACATGCATCTCCCAGAAAGCACTTGTTTGATGATTTGCAGATTAGTTCTTATCTACAGGTTTAGGAGTTTAAAATAACTAAATTGAATTTAAAATATATATTTTTGAGTGTAATGTAGACCGGTATAGTCAAGATTACATATCATATTGTAGTGGCGCTTAACCATATTGTAGTAATATTTTAACAACTATGTTCACTGTGAAGTAGGTCACTGCTACATCATTGATTTAACTTAAAACAAAATGCACGTTTCAAATTTGTCCAGTTTTAATCCAGAGATCTTGACATAGATTTACCTGCACATTCGCTTTCACCAACTAATGCTCGATGGGAAGGCGTAGCCAAAAGCTACTGATTGTAATAATAAAAGGTGCCCTATTGTGGTTCTTGACTATCTAATTGTTTTATTCTGTTGATTAATAATTATCTTTTGTCATGTGTGCTATTTTGTTGTTAAATGTATATGCATTTCAAAAAGGCAACAGGCTGAACTTATATTAGTCAAAGCTGCCACTCAACAAAATGACCAAGGAGGTTGGCAGGTCCATCACTCTTTCACCGTGCGTTTGAGAGGTGTTGAATGCACTGACAGTGGAAAGCTAAGGTTCATGAGCCACATGTCAGCCAATCCAATACAATGTCTTCACAGTAACACAGTCCCCTGAATGCATGTCAGACCTCAACTAGAACTGGTTTAAGTGACATTTGCATTGCTGTTATATGAAGATCCTGTCATTTCTTTACTTCAGGGGGCCCTGTATGATGCTTGTCCTGACTAAGGAAAATGCAGTGGAGGAGTGGAGGGCCATGATGGGCCCACCAGACCCTGACCAAGCCAAGGCGACATCACCAAAGTCTCTGAGGGCCCGCTTTGCCTCCCACATCCTCCACAACTCAGTTCATGGTGCCTCAAATGAGCAGCACGCAGAGGAGAAGATCCGTTTTATTTTTGGTGACATCTGCTCAGATGCAGAGCTCATTGGTGATGGAGAGTCTGACAGAACCATTTCAGGTAATCATATGATGTGTATGACAGTTATTTCCATCTGTTACGCCATCTGGTTTCATATAAATAACAATTTTGTTCTGGTGTTTTTTATGTTTTTGTTGGCTTTTATACTCTGCTCCTGCAGTAAATGATATTTCATTCAGCCATATTTTATGGTTAAAAAGACAAATTATGTACTTCTGCTTGAAATAAAGATCAATTTCTTTCAGCAAAAGAGAAGGACAATTCTGCTGATGAAAACACAGAAAAGCCAAGATCTGCAAATGAGGAACTGTCTGATCACCAATGACATGAAGGTATATACTGTGTAAAAAAAGGGGGTTTCGGTGACCTATTTAAAAGGCCACGATCCTCCAAAGTCTGTATTTCAAGATTTCAAGACTGAATATAGTCAGATTCATGTTCAAAGATGCACAATAACATATACAGCCAGTGTATGCCTTGCTCCCTAAGTATCCCACAATCCATTGTGCACCACTCGGTTTGGACACAGGCAAACCTCATCAGAATCTTGTCCCATGTTGCTACTGATGCTTAAAGTTTGGCCAGCATTTTGGGGGATCCACTATCTGAATAGAGACAAAGCAATTACTGCAATATGTCCTGGGAACTGAGAGTAAGCGAGTAGATGTCTCTCAATCCATTTCAAACTTCACATTACTTATCTTAGTAATTTCACCAACAGCAACTGGAAGATCACAGGTTACAGTCTCTTGGTTTAGAGTGAAGTAAATCTTAAGCAGTTGAACTGTCTAATGTGCATCAAATTCTCATGGTCCTATTAGTTTAGGAGACCAAATG
This sequence comes from Rachycentron canadum, assembly GCA_038496675.1. Lineage (NCBI taxonomy): Eukaryota > Metazoa > Chordata > Actinopteri > Carangiformes > Rachycentridae > Rachycentron > Rachycentron canadum. The sequence goes on from CM076658.1 coordinate 13,906,730, forward strand.
CTACTCCTGCACATTATGTGATTGATGAATTTCAACTGTTCAATACATCTAATACTTTTATTGGTTGCTGGATGTACAGGAACTGTCTTTGTTGTCATTCAGACAAGTTGATCTCATCATCCCTCCTTTGTTTTGCAGGTGACCCATAGTTCAAGCCCTTGCAGTCCAGGAGAGAGTGACAGTCCAGATCAAACTGAATCAGCACACTTCACATTTTCTCTTCCATTATTGGCTTTTTCTGCAACATTATGCCTACGCCACAATATGTAATTCTATGTATCATGACGTAAACAAGACAAATATATCTCTCGACCCATAAAATCCTGCTGAAGGTATTTAACAGCATAGACTGTCTTGGCTCATGGCAGCAGCTGCAGGGTACATGACTAAGAACAGGATCATACAATCACCATAAAGCAGCTGATAAATTCAGTGTTCACAGAAGACTTTGGAAACCAGAAAAAGTGTATCACTCTGTTCAGTCTGTCATGGATTGCTTGCAATAAAATGTCAATATCAATTTTAACTTGTACAATACTGCGGCAGTATGAGTAAGAGTAAATTAGAGGCTCACGTATTCTTGATAATGACAGGGTACTTGGAACAATTAAGGATAAATTGCTCTCAAGTTAAATTGGCTGCATGAATGTTGAGAATAAGCAGTTTATTAAGTGGGGAAAAAAAGGAAGTGAACCTTTTGAAGTTACATATAAATTTGTTTGAATTATTAACAAACAATCTATTTAAACTAATAACATTGTATTGTTCTTATCCATATTGAAAACATAATTCACACATTCACAGCATTGGTTGGAAAAAGTACGTGAACCCCACATTAACAAAAGCTAACTAGAGTGAGGCGTTAAACCTAAAGTCCAATCAATCAAACCAGATTGGAGGTGTGGTTAAGCATGTCTTTGACATTTTAAGTTGAGAACTGAGCCATGCCTCACAAAAAAAGGAGATCTCAAAAGACTTATAATCAAGAATAGTTCATTTGCATAAAGCTAGACGACTCCAATGGCACAATACAGAATGATAAATCTGTAATGTAAAAGAGAAACAGCTCAAGGCTTCAAAGAATCATTCAATTTGTGTTGTTGATACCGCCAGTCACTACAATAGGGTCAGGTACTGCATTTATTTCTTTTATTAACAAAAAATATGTATCTAAAATAAGTATTGTATATGTATTTATAGGTTAATTAGACTTCTATTTTACATTTGTTGAAACAAAGCATTATTTAAAGCACATAACAAAATATCATGTCATCCATCATGATAGGATGGAAAAACTAGCACTTGTTTCAAAAACTTTTTTGTCAAAGTAAACTTCATCTGCTGAAATAGTCCTTGATGCTCCCCCTGCTGGAGCTTTGTCCGACCGTGCTATGTTGTTGAGCAGAACTGTTTTCAGGCGGGGTGTCTTCCCAGTCATTCGCAGCCTCCAGTAATATGGCTTCATCTATGTCGTCATCTGCAGAGAAAGATCTCTGGAACATCTCCATGATGCTCCTCTGTTTAGGGTCCTGAACAAATACAAATAATCAGCTTCAAGACTGAATCTACAGACATGTTGGGTTTAGCTATGCAAGCTCTGCTATTCTGGTTAGTCTAATGTGAATGTGTCATCCTCGTAAAAGCATAAATGCTATTTAACTGCATTAAATATCTATGTAGAAATGCAGACCATACCTTAGAGTGAAAGGAAGTGTTCATTGCATTGTCTGAGAGGTTTGACTCAGACAGGCCTACTTGCTCCAACACATTCATTTTTTCCTGGATCATTGGCCTGGATCAATACATAAATAAATTATTAGATATATTAGAAGCAACAGTTTAATTCACCGTTTCTTACAATATGCATGTTAGACACCACATTCACTTGATCCACTGCTGTTTAAATACTGGCTTAGTGTCCAGCAGTCGTGGAAGACTGATGAATATGGAAGGAATCAGATTGAATGGGTCATGTTGGGATTAGCACATACCACAGGTGATCATCAGCAGTTCCCTTGGCAACCAGGTAGTGAATGTTCACATTGCTGGTTTGTCCAATACGGTGCACTCTGTCCTCTGCCTGAATGAGAACCTGCAGGAATATAAACTTTATATTTTTTATATATATATATATATATATATATATATATATATATAGCAGAATCTGAGGTTTCTGGTTAATGTTTCCTGCCTTCATTCAAAGATATTGGATATTATCCAGTAAACACCAAGCACTGATCTGAAAAAAAAAAAAAATGTGGCCACCTGACAGATGGAAGTCCTCTTCACTTTTATTCAATTTCAGTTTAGGCCTCCTCCAACTCCAGAGAAAAATATCTGTGTCTGAAGCTGCTCAATGTTTCACTTTCCTCACCAGCTACTCTGTAATGTTCTCTGTCTGTCATTTGACATTGGCAGGTAGTTTAAAATGTTTCACCAGAGCTTCCTTGGCTGGAAACAGGTGTCCACAAGATTAGAAAAAAAAAAAAAAAGAAAAAAAAAGAGAATCTAAAAACCAAAATAAGTTGCGCTGGAACCTATGAGTGCTAGGTAGTGATGAATTTGCAGTAACAGTTATGACAGTATGTTATGACTTACCCCAGGGTTCCAGAAAAGCTCAGCAAAGATCACTAGGTCTGCAGAGTGCAGGGTCAGACCCATGTTAGCTGCAGTAATGGACAGTACAGCCACACAAGTTTTGGTCGAGTTCTGAAACTTCTCACACAACTGCTGGCGCTCACTTGAGGGGGTGGTCCCATCAATACGAATGAAACTGGTGTTCTGTAGAGGACAATTATCCATTAAAACGTCTGCAAATCAACAAATTGATTTAACAACCCTCATTATAAAACTTAGAACAGTAAACAAATATGACTTGAAATAAGGATTCATGTCACAGTAGTAATATTTGGCTGACGTGTGCTCAGTCGTGTCCACAATTATTCTCTGCACCTTTTGATGGCGTTGACCTGAGAGCTGACTTCCCACAAAAGGCCACAGGCAAAAATTTTACTTTTCTGTCACAATCGTATTCCTTTGCTACGGTAGCCTTTTGTTAAGTCCAACATCTCCATGTCTTTCTCACCTTTTTCCCCAGTTCGGAGGTGATATGATCCAGAACTAACTTGTGATGGGCGAATACTAGAAACCTCTCCCTCCCACACTCCAGCATGTCCGTGATGTATTCCCTGGCAGTGACAGAAACAACACAGCTGTCTACCATTTCAAAGGAGCGCATGAAAATACTCAGTACTCATGTAAACTCTTTACAATAGCTCAGACCCAGTGCAATCACAACAGTTTGACTAAAGGTGATTTTACATTTTATCTCACTACTCATCAAATCTAAGTTGATTCCACTTAACTGATCCCCACCATTAAAGGTTCGGTACTTACATAATAGCTTGTAGCTTGGCATCAGCTGTGTGGTTATAAAAGATGAGGAGGGCTTCCTTCTCTTCTATTTTCTGAAAAAGAGATAAAGAACGACACCAGATAAGAACTGACAGGAGATTCTGTTTGATGATTCGATAAGGCTTCCATTACTCTGAGGAGCAGTGTGATTATGCACACTCATTCCCATCAGACTGTATAAACACTCTTAAAGTAAGGCCTGCTGGAGTATTCTGGGCTCAGTTTAAAAACACTTAGCTGTGTTTGAGGCCCGAAAGGACGCACTTGTGTGAAGTGCACCAAACCAATACATCTGACTTCGCTGGGCACAAAGTTTCGTCAACCCTTGCTTACCTGTAATGCCTTTTTAATGAGCAGACTCTGTTTGAAGTAGCAATATCATTTTTCATTTTGAGGCAATAAGGAGACATTTATAGATTAAATGATATACCTAAAACCTAATTATTTATTTAAAATGCTGTATGTATCATGGTATTTTGTGTACACGTAAGCTATATGAAATATCAATTCATCTGTCTTTAAAAGGAGCAATTTGTAAGTTTTGGTATTGCTATGTAACCAACATAATCATTAACAGGTGACAACTTACCTTACATTTAAAATATACAGGAAATTTCTTGATTGGTCTTAAATAAATTCATACAAAATTGTAAATACCAGCAGAGACAATTTTTTAGGTTCTTGGGAATACTTATTTTTTACTTACTTTGATTATTTTTTCTACTTTTCCAGCAAACATTCATAGCTTACATTGCGGTGTCCCTTGGCTAACTCCTTGGCAGCAGCTGATAGAGCAGCTTTTGTGCGAGTGTTTATCCCATCTATGGTCACTGTGACGACCTTGCGCTGTTTAGAGGGAAGTTGGGACAGGACGTCGGCCTTCAGACGGCGCAACATCAGACACTCCTTCAGTAACAACTTCAACTCCCCAAGGTTAGAGGAGCCTGAGTAGTCCCAGCCCCACATCATCTGGAGATCATTGGAAGGAGAAAGATGCAGAAGTAAGGAATTAAGAAAATAACAGATGGCGAATAATAATAGGGAGGGCAGGAGTCATGGACAGACAGGGGCAAAGGTGATATGTAGCAGGGTTAGATAGACCACTGAAGCTGGAAGTGAATATGTGTAAAAGAGTATACATAAAGGTTGTTTTTATATTATACTGGGGTGTTTACATACAAGTCAAACTGTGGCCTATGGATAGCAACTAAAAAAAATAATCCAGATTATAGAGATAGAAATGATCTATGTTAAGATTTTACCACAATTAGCCATCATGGCCAAATTAGGAGGTAATTGACCTTTAAATCATGCAGCGTGCTCCCTGTTGAGCTCACTGAAATTAATTAAGGAGATGTAAGTGTCAAGAGAGAAGCAAAAAAGAAAGTGAAATGAATTGATTCAGTACTCATAATACCTAAAAACCCAGTTTAAAGTTAGTTTTAAAGTATACACTGTTCACCGACATACACTGGCTTTAAAGTGTGCTAATTTATTTTTATAATCCTATTGTTCAGTACTTGTCAGCAGACCTGTGAAATGTTTACACCTGAATGCAAATACTAGACATCTTCAAGGAACTGCAGACTATACAATGTAAGCACTGCACATAAACACATTTTTGCTAATCCCTCATCTGAAGTCTAAGGTGTCCTGGAATCACAGGAATTACAGCTCAACAGCTTTAAGCATCTCTCTTGCGCAAATAAGACTTTGGCTACCTGTTTGGCATCACAGTAGCGAATCCCAAAATCATGGAAGCGAGGGAAAAGTGTAGGTCTGACAGCTAGAATTTGGGTATAGAGCTCAGCGGGTCTGGACATGGCAGGGGTCCCAGACAGTAGAATTACTCTCTTTGCTGCCTGAGGATGAAAAAAAAAAAAAAAACAACTCTGATCAGACCACTGCTGCAGAATATAGGTGATAGAGCAAAAAATTAAACCCAACCAAGAGAAATAAAACTGAGCCATGAGCCAAATGCTGCAATGCTTTGGCTTCTGGTTTGTTTTGGAGCTGCTCTCAGCCAATATTCATGTACACTACATAGCCTATACAAAACAATGGTGTTTCTCTAATTAGGATGACACAACAACAATTGTGCATCAGTGCAATGGACCCATCAGCGTCTGTGGCTGATCTGCTGAACACTTGAATAGTGGAACAACTGTTTTACATTGTTATTTTAATGGATGGATGACAATTTGAAACACTTTAGAAAGCATATTCCTCTGCCAACATTGATCCATTCTTCTACTTCTACTGTTCTACACCATTGTAATAGAGGACATCACATCTGTCACTCAGAGGTTCAATCACTGATACTGATCTTTCACTTAATAGGTTACCATATCGCATTACTAAAAAATAAGCATTCTGCCAGTTATCAACAACAACTGGAAATATATATGAAGCTTCTCTCGTCTGATGTCAGTCCACGTGTATTAAGGCTCTATCTTAATGGTCTATCAGCGGTAACTGATAGTTAACTGGTAACTAAGACAACTGGACACTGGACTTTCGATTTTCTTTCTTTAAACTTTACACTATAAGAGTCTAAGTTTAGTTTAGTTAAAGATAAAATGAAAATAAGAAATGTCTGATGGGCAAAAGTCTATCTGCCAATTTTATGTAAAAAAACAAAACAAAACAAAAACAAAACACCTTCAGCAGGGGCAATGCTGCTTTACATCGAGCTGTCTTTATGTTCTTCAGAAAATGGGACTCATCCTGCACAGAATGACAAAAACAAAAAACAACACACTTTTTACAACAATTGCTTTATATGGAAAAACAGTCTCTAAAATAGTCAACTGAATGAATTGAATATGGATTAAGGAGCCGTGTCTAAATTAAACACAGTCCTGCCACAATGCTGACCATGATGAGAACGTTGAAGGTGTTGCCTGGCTGCTGCTTGTCCATCCTGCTCAGCAGGTCGTAGCTGATGATGTTGACCAAACCAGAACGCAGGTTGTCTTTGGCCTTCACCACCACATTGATGCTGTCAGGACTCAGGGAAGGGAGCCAGCGTGTGAAGGCCTGCAGACACGGATAATACTCATGTTAGAGGTGCAGAGTGTAAAAGAACTCCCCAGACCAACACTGTTGCTTTTCAGGCTGTGCTCCTGTCAATATCTATAATTTGTAATGAACATCATTAACAATGATTTTATTACTGACAGCTGGTTTGAATGTCACATATCACTTATAATTCATCCTAACTACTATCGCAGTGTTGTCATTTTTGAACAACCAATCACATGGTTTGGAAAATGTTCACTGTGGCCCAAATGTCTCTGACAATTCACTTACATGCTCTCCATTCGCCTGTCAACCTGGCTTAAACTCACAAAGTTATAGCTTCCATGCTTTGCAGTAGATTTGGCCAAATGCTCAAGACTAACAGAGCAGATAAGAGCCAAGCCAGACAGACTAAGTGTCCCTTAATGGGACAACATCCTGTGACTAAACTCTGCTCTGTGATCCCAACTCCTGATTGGGGGAATTGTATTTGATCCTAGATATCTATTTAGAGAACAGACAGTCTTGTCTTGTCAATAGAGAGAAGGCCAAGCAAAGCGCTTCTGAAAATGTACCGTTAGTGCAGCCTGTTAATGTTGCTGTGAGTTAAAAAGAGAAAGGATGATACAGTACATGAGATGCACTTTCTGAAAAAAACAGAAACCTGAGATGAACTCTGAAATTAGAAAATATTGAAATGATAGGGGGGAAACAGAGACAAAGGAACAGTAGCATTTCAGTGATCCAAGTGTGGGTGTGACACAGTAGCTTTGTTGTATCTACGCTGTCTGCTTATTGACTTATCTACTTTTAAATAAAAGCCCAGGGTAAGGCTGAAAAAGTGTAACCAAAAGAGATAAAAAGATTGAGCTGACAAAAGCATGATGGTAAACTGAATAGCTTAGTGTTTTGGACAGGTGGTATGATAAAACCGCTGATAAAAGCACTTTGAATAAACACCTTAGTCTCATAATGAGCATTTTTCTATCCTGTGAGATGTTACAGGTAAAACAATTAATACATTAATTGAAAAAAATAATTAATGTCAGAAAAAGCATATATCTGTGAGAAAAAAATAAATAAATCAAAGTAAACAAATAAATAAGCTGTATTAGCATCTAAATCATGAACCAATGCTTCACAACTCAAGTTACACATCTGCACCCATGGGACTGAGAAATGGAAGTATGAAATTCAATACTACCATATTCCCTACTGAAGATAAAGTACCTAACAGTGCAAGTAGTCCTAGGGTAAAAGTATTAACATTCCTCAAATGTGGAGAGCTTTGAGCAGGAACAAGCCTCATAATGTGCAGGGCAGAGCTTTTGGCAGAGGAGACTAGAATGATATCCTTTAGACAGTGACTGCTGACTTAATGCATGTTGATAATGACACCATTAAATGGAAACAAAGATGAAACAAAGAGAATAAAGAGAGACTTCAGCATCTACTAAGCAATGAGCTACTTTTCTTCTAAGTGCAAACTACAGTGGCTGCATTCACAATAATACTGGAGTTGGAGTAACAGAAACAGCATTGTCTGTTATTACCTCAGCCCAGGTGAATCGTACAGAGGAGGGAGCCACTACCAGTAAGGGCCACTCATTCTTGTAGTAGGCTGCTATACAGATGGCCTGCACCGTCTTCCCAAGGCCCATATCATCAGCCAGGAGGAGGCGGCCTTGTTTAGAGACTGCAAAACTACAGGGCCACAAACAAATGCCAAAATTAAAAGACACAGCAGGACAGTAAGTGGAAGTCAGATTGATCAAAGCCTTTTAATTGACAAATTTGATATCACTGAAGAATGGCAGAGAAATACTAACTTATTATGACAAACATATCCTCATTTTCCTTCAAGACTGAGCATATTGCAGATGAATAGCTGTCTCCTGGTATTGAGTTATTGGCTACATCATGCAGAAAGAGAAGTAATGGCTGTTCAAAAACACCTACTTGACTCCCTCACTCTGGAAGGGCATAAGGCTGCGGGTGAGCAAGGGGTCGATGCTGGAGAGGTCTGCCTTCGGGACGTCTAAAGACCTGGCTTCAGTCCCGTCAAACCTGGCAGAGAAAGCCTGGATTACTGCCCTGGGCAGAGGCTCCACCTCCACTGCTGCTATCCCACCGAGGAGGTCCACTGGGTATGGAACACAGCATGGTCAGACAAGATGGCAAATGTAATGGAGACAAGCACAAAGATAAACCTGCTAAATAAAGCAAATGTTGTTACTCACTAAGTCTCTTGTAATCTTCAAGTGAAAAGCTCCACTTTCTCGTTTTTATATCTGCCATACAAACAAAAAGTAACAAAAAAGTCAGCACCTGATGCTTGTGCAAGCTACATCAGACCGTCAAGAAGACAGGAAAAGAATATTAATCATGAAGTCAATGTTACCATAGCTCTTTGTTGGCATTTGCTTGAATGCTGCAATGACATCGACGTGGTAACCAATGTCAACCTCAAACTTTGTCTGAGACACCAGGATGCACTGGCCCTGCAGAATGGCTCCAGGTTTCTGCCATCCATTACACAGCTTCAGCAGCGCCCCCAGTGCTGCTCCGTTACGAGCTCGGCTGGTGGCTGCTGCAAAGTCCACCGTTTCCATCCCCTCCAGAGGTCTCAAAGATACAGAGGCAATAGAAGCTGCTTCCTCCACTGCAACCCAGACAAGATAAATACTCCATCATGCCTTCAAATTTGGGCTGAGTGCAAAATGAGTGTATGTTTCCACAAATATTTCCCAAATGTACCTACTTAGCTGTTGATAATCCTCCAGGCTGAAGTTCCACATCTTGGTGGCTGGGTCTGAAACAGAACAAAATATTTCAACTTTATTACCCCAGAAGACAGTACAGAGATTGAGATAATCATGCAAAACCAGGCCTATGGTGAAGAGTAATTACATTTTGGAATCATGGCATTCTCGTCTAGAAAACTGATGAAGGGTGAAGATCTGCGTACCTGACATATTCAACCAAGGTGTTTATATTGCTTGTACAGTGGTGAGTTGAGTAATTCTGTATTTATTTAGTCTTGCAGGTTACAGATACAAAAGAGATATTAAATAACAATACCTACTGCTGCAAAACACATTACAGTTAGTTAGAACTTGTAAGGTTTAACATTATTTTACACATGGTGCTGCAGAACTATAGACTGCTTTGTTCAGCTCAGTTTTTTAAAATGTATTGATAGTGACTGGGCTGATTTAACTAACCTTTCAAAACATCTAATAAATGTTGCTAATGTTTTTGTATTCATGCTTATATTCTACTATGTGTACATTATATTCTATGTGTATATTCTACAGTGTTTGCCATAGGTTGAAAATGTAGAGTGATCTGAGGCTGCAAAAAGCACTGACCATCATGAGTCACATTCAAAATAAAATAAATTATATGGTAGATACTTACCATAGTTCTTTGAGGGGATGGATTTGAAGACAGCAATAAGCTCTGCATGGTATCCCACTTCAACTCTGAAGCGGTCGTCTGTGTGAGTCACACATTTTCCTCTCACAGATATGGCAGGCTTTTTTGCAGGTACAGTAGTTAAAGCTGAGGAGTTTGTGGGCAGCTGTGCCACAGACGTTTGGACAGGTTTACTAGTTGTTTGCTTGTAGAATGAGCTGACTGCACCACCAGAACTGCTTGAGGTCAGGTTAGGTTTGGGCTGATTTGGTTGCACGCCCACATTTCTCTCACTAGACAAGTTAGGGCTGCTGACATGTTGACCTCTTGTCTGGGGGAGAGGGTCAATAACTTGTATCTATGAAGAGAGACGGAAAACAGCATTAGGAAAAACAGTGAGCTGTATTCCATTAAAATAATAAATGACAGAACATTAAATCTCACCAGTCTAGAGGAAGCAGATTTAGACACCGTACTCTGGTTGATTTGGGTGCCACTACCTGGTACCTGCTGATGCTTTGAGCCTTGGCCTTGGTTGTTGAAGCTGTGTGGCTCTTTTTGTGGAGGTGGGATAAAACGCTTCGGTGCAGAAAATGAACTAGAAGAGTCTGTGTGACGGGTGAGGGCAGAAGGATGCAAAGCAAGGCTCTGTTGAGGGGGCTTTATCAGTAATGAAGTAGTGCTGAACCCTGCTGCAGTCTGTCCAAGTCTTTGGGCCCTTCTCTCTAAAGCCCTTCGCCTGTTCTCCTCAATCTTTCGCTGTTGCTCTGCAGTCAGCTGAGTAGACATCCTGCTGCTTAACAGCTAAAGATAACTAGCTCAAACTCAGATGACTGTCGGTCACAGGTAGCCAGGGCGTCTAGTTACCTGCAAACAAGCGATCCGTGGAAACCCATTTGTCTTTCAGAGCAGCTCTGACGATCAAAGTTTCAAAACACAGCAACTTTGCTGCGCTGCTTCCTGCACCGCGAATGGCGAAGGCTAACGAGGCTAGCCTGGCCGCCAACCGTCAAACTTATCAACTAAATATATCGACAGTAGCGGAAAACAGCCGAGCACCTTCGTGTAGGGGTTAATGAGCAGCCCTGTGGTCAACAGACGGCACAAATGCGCCGCTCGTACGAAGTTAACATCTAGTTTGTCGCTAGTTGTCAGTCTGCGGGATGATTTGGTCGCTGCCGCGCAGGAAGTGACGTAGAAAAACAAGTCGGCTCATGGAGGCAGTTACAAAAATAACGGTCAACATTAACAATAAATATGAGACATTTAAGTTAAAACTTTATACTCGTCGTTGTATTGGAGAAGTATTAGCAGGTACATTTGATATGTTTGTTGGCTTGAAAGAAAAAGTATGTGAACTAAAAGAAGGTAACTATATCATTGGCTGGTTTTAGTCTCCTTTCAAACCTAATAAAAGTTTAGCTCGACCTAAACTGTAACTGAAATGTGGCCATTATTTTGCTGAAGATGTGAGGAATCTACATATCTGTTTTATTTTTTGTGTTTTAAAATTAGATAACATTGTGGGGGTAATTAGTATGTAATCAGTGTAGTCTATATGTTTGGCAATGTCTGTTTGTAGTTTTGTGCTAATGTTTGATGGTATTTATATTCTGTTATAATGGCTGCAAATGGTCATTTGTTTGGGTGTGTTTTAGTTATGGGAAAGATGCCTTAACTTCCACACATTTAAATGACGGATTGATGAGCCCATCCACTGTTTCCACCAGTCCATCAGCCTCTTTCACCCACCGATGAGTGCAGCTCAGTGCATCAAACAACCCTTGTGCAACAACATTGCAGTGTAAAGTAAGGGGACCATTTCACGTCATACTCTTTTCTCAGGTATAGCAAGGTGAACAACAAAAAGTTCAAGAACTTGAACTTCTGCACAATCAATGTGAACAAAGACTACCACTTCACCCAAGATCTCCAGCCCGCTCTTCGTCACAAAAGGCTGGTTGCTACTGGGGGGATGCCATGGGGCATAGCCATGAGGCCAGATGATCCCCGTCAACATGGCCTTCTGTCAGGTAACACTGCCCCAACCACTCAGAAGGAATTCAGCAAAGGGCTAAGTGAGTTCAATGACATGCTTTTGTCATTACCACTTACAATATTGCAGTTACCTCACAATGGCACAGCTACATAAACATGTGGCTTTGTCGATAAACAAATAATACAAATAAATCAATTGCACCATTGTCACCAAATCTTTATGAAAGTGAAATGTTGCTAACTCAAGGAAACAAATATTACAATTACTATCAAATGGCTCTAAATGGCAAAACAAATTTGATATAACAAAGGCCTATGCCTATTTTTTGCCTAATTTAAATATTGCCAAATTTATACACTATAGCTATGATACTGAAAAGTGATATGAAAATGTCTTACTTAATGAAATGTAGACAAACCTTGATTGTTATCATCCTATCATCCCAATAGTTATATGGATGTATTTAAAATGCTGTAATTACTGTTGTATATGTAATCGAGATATTCTTTCTAAAGGACAGTCACTGCCAAAGCAGAAGATTGCCACAGCGCCCACATGATGCCACACGCAGAGCCTGCCTGACCCATCAGCCAACGCTCAACTCTGCATCCATAAAAAAAGGAATAAACAAGTCACATACCACAATGGATTGTTATTATTTGTTTAGCATATAGAGAGATTAAACATTCAAAAATTTCATTGGTTACGCTCTAAGGGTGAGGACAAACATACATTTTCAAAATTTTATTCAAACAAAGAACAGATTATGCACATAAATAAGAATTAAAAAATGACAAATAGAGGAAAAAATGTCTTGTTATTGCTACATTCACCTGGGGAAAAGGAAGTTTGTATCAGTAGTTTATAAACTTTGATACTGTCCATTGTTATCTGTGATTTATTTTCCACACAAAGCAGCTGTGGAAAACAACTCTGAGCCTGTCCTAGTGCAAAGTGGTTGGAGTTGGAGTATACTCTGAAACAGATCCAGCATTACTCTCATCCTGAATTGAATGCGTGTCACTGATAGTAAGATGGTAAGAAAAAACAGTGTAGCTTCGTAGGTGCTGCTTTGCCTGATATACAACCTTACCACAGGTTTTGGCTATTATTTCAACTCACTGTTTTTTCCACAACAATGACCATCTCTAACATAGATTGACAGCACTGAGTACTATCAATAATCTTGTTGGTTGTCTACATTCACCAATTTAATCTTAGATTGGATTATATTAGATTCTTACTTGCTAATGTGACATTTGGAAAACAAAAGGACAATTTCTGCTAAGATTCTCCCTCTCATCCCTCTTATCTGTGTTTTGGGGGCGTGGCTTTAGAAGGACACCTGAAGGGAGAAGGTGGGGTTTTTCAGTTGGATACTAAAATTTAGCTAACTCATGCTAACATCACCCAGGTTACAAACTCTAGTTTTAATGTTGGGAGACATTTTGAGTATCTTAACTTTCATACTGTAAGTACATTTTGCTTTTAATATGTATGTACTTTTACTTAGAGAGCAAAATTTCGAATCAAGATGTAGCATTATTGATCCCCCATGGAGGAAATTTAGATTGACACAGCAGCACAAGGGGAAGCATGGAGTGTGGCATATTTTACTTTATGATAATGATACATTTACTTGCTGATTACTTTATCCACTATTACTACTAGCATATAATTATAATTTGTGTTTAATGTATTTATGTGAGCTAAGCCTAAAATGATCAACTGTCTTGGTTTGCTTATGGTTCAAACCCTAGAGGTGCAGAACAAAAAAACAACAGTGAGGCTTAACAAGATGATTGGCTGTAACTCATTAAGGATTTGTCTAGTTGGCATATATTTTCAGGTCATATTTGGAAATAGATCTACCAAATTTCAGCCAGTACACTGACTTGTCTTTAGATATACTTATTAAATCTTGCTTGTCATAATTTGTGGCAGTTAATGAGATGTATGTTACACTATCACAGTGTTATAAAGTGTTATATGTCAACATACATGTTAGTGATAAAAACATCATATACTGTTAGTTGGATTTCCTTGACAAACTGTGTATACTATAGTTCCTTGGAGTTATTTTTATCTCAAATTTGATTCATGGTTATGCTACAACAATAAAATATTTGTCCACCACATGTTTTAATGCCTTCATACCACAGAATTCCAGTTGACCTTCTGGTTCATTGCAACTTATTGATTAACATTTTGTCAACTCCACATTTCTCAGCCCATCCCATAGCACCCATTTCATACTGAAGTCATATTGTACTCAATTTACATGATTTTCAAAGGCTAACTAGATCCATGATTCTACTGCCCAGTTGATACATGAGTCTCTGAACTGCCCACTAAAGTCTCGTTAACCTCTTCTCTGTATTTCAATGTGTTTTTCCAATACCTTGATTAGTCTTGCACCTAAAATTATCACTGCCTGAAACAGGGCAAACAGATTAGCTTGATCATAACACCTTTCATTCTATTACCCTTTTCTCTTTCCATAAGCCCATTATAAACTTTAAGTGTCTACCTTTTGTTGTGTTTGCTAATTTTTTGTGTTTTTTTTAAACAGAATTACACTACCTAAAGTGACTTTGCTCAACTTTGTCATGTTTTAAACCTGTTTGTTGTTGCTTCTAGCTTTAATTTGGGGCGATTGAGCTTCCTTCTGTTCTTTTGCATGCAAAAAGGTTTGAACCCACAAGTTGCCCCTTAAGGCTGGCTGTTTAATCAGGTGCTACTTTAGATCTGGCAATTGCCTGGCAGAATAGAAAATCATCAGGAGCGGGAGTTACAAGTTTAATCTGTCAGTTCACTGTTGGCAATCCATTAAATGCACATCCCATGTCCACCAGCCTGACCACAGTCTTATATAAGTCCTGACAAATCAGAAACATGTCTCTGCTGGCTGAGTGAGTCCAGCCACAGGTGTGTTCATTTCAATTATTCAATCAAGCTTCACATAGCTGTCCTGACTAACCATTAAATTGCTCTCCCCTATATCTGTCTTTTCTGCCCAGCTTCACTGAATTGTTCATTTTTACCTTCTTATATTTAAGTAACGTCTCCAAAGGTAGCATCATTCCTCAATGATAATAATCAACTAAGCACATTTATTTTACTTAAGTACTTATAATTTACTAAGTAATATGATACTTTCTATTCCACTACATTTCAGAGGGAAATATTGTACTTTTTACTTCACTGCATTAATCAGATAGCTACAGTTAGTAATTAGTAGCAATTACTTTTAGTAATTATTTTTCTCAAGATCCAAATTAACTATATTATATGACTCAACATATGACCTTATCTGGAAACTGATGAAAGATTAACTTCCCTCTCTGGATTTGAACACTCTTATAATTTCATGTTGTTGTTTTTTTTTTTTCATGTTTAAAAAATGTGTTGTGTAATGGGAGTGTGGCATGCATTTTATTCCTTTATACGTAATAGTTTTTAAGGTTTCAGCCACTTTCAACATAACTGATACTTCTGTTGAACAAAACTATTTGGCTGAGCTGTTATGAATAATTAGTATTTGCCTTGTATTGCCTGATAATTGAGTTGTTTAAATATTGATGATATTGGGTACAACTTTTTATTTTCTACTGTCTACACAATGAAAGGCTAAACACCCCTTCCTTTGGGAAAGAGGGGTGAGGAAAAAACACATTAATGTCACCTTTAATTCAACGTGTCCTTTTATAATGATGGATGTTTGACCCACAATGGGCAATTAACCATTTCCTCGTGTTTGTCTCGGTCCACAGTTGTAATGAGTTGGCTGCTTGCATCACTGTGCGGTGGTGACGTGTGGCGTCTGGGAGCTGTCCCAGGAATCATGGTGCTGAAGCTGCAGCACCGATTCAGCAGCCAATGATCGCAGGAGAAACCGGGGTTACGGATGCTTTCACCCAGAGCAGGACAGTCCGGCAATCCTGTTGGATTTTAACCGAGAGATGTAAACCCATCAGCTTTGTTCCTCGGACATGGGAATTCCGTAATTGGGGGATGTAAGCTTCGCTCAGACTTGCCAGGGACCTGCAGTCTGTCTGGAGATCTGCGAAGAAAAAAAAAAAAGAAAGAAAAAAAAATCCCGAAACTGAGTCCTATAGAAAACGGTGTAGCTCGCCAGGTAAGGCAGATTTCGCTTCCTAACATGGCACGCCATCGACCGACTTGTTTTGCCTTGAAAGCCTTTCAGGATATCGACAGTAATTTGAGGCTCTGCTGATTTAAATGTGGCTTTGGTTGTTGTTGTAATGTTTGAATGGGCACTGACATTTTGTTTTGTAGTCTATTTCAGTCGATTGTACCAAAAGGCAGATTTGATCCTTGGTTTCCGCACTCGTCGTGAATCTGGAGGGAGAAGCTTGTCTAGATAGTTTATGTTGTACAGAGCAGGCAGACTATTAAGGCCATGGAATGACAGTGGACACTGAGTGAACGGGCCATAGCCTTATTACTTGGATGCATATTCCTATCAATCTAACATTTGACTTTCCTCTTTTAGCTTTTCCATTTATTGAACTTAATGGCTTCAGACACTTGTTTGCATCGATGGGATTTATTCGCCTTTTGGATTTACATCCTCGTGGGAAGACAATAGAAGACACTCAGTCAGAACATAAAACTAAAAGGGTGTTTTAAAGCCCAACACGCGCTGGAAAACGCTCCCTGCACCCAGTATCCCATCCCACCACATATGAAGAAGTGTCTGCTTATGACGGGGACACACACAGTACAAGCTGTTTTCTTCCAGCACCTTTGCATGGTGCTGTGAGTTTGCGGCCGGAGACAGTCTGATGCTGCGCAGCCAGGGCATGCTGAAGAGCCGCTGCTGCGTCCTGCTCGGTGACCTGAGGGTGCTCCTTCTGGGGCCACCGGCACCACCGACACCGCTGCCTCCGCTGACCCCCATGAGCGGCCAAACCACGGAAAGCCATGAGACAGGCGTCACCGTCCCCGACAACAACAACACGTTAACGCGGAGCCACCAGCAGGCAGGGGACCGGACTGCCTTACCAGCGGCAGCAGCCACCGGGCCACCGGGCGGAGAGCGGCCGGTGGCGGGCTGGGTTGATGCTGCAGAGCTGTCGGCGGCGCTGCGCGGCTGCAGCAGCTCGTCTGATGACTGCTCAAAGGGCAAACTGGAGGAGAGGTTCTCCCTCACCAGCTACACGGAAAGTGGCTTCAGGACACCTGTGTGCAGGATCTGCTTCCAGGGACCAGAACATGTAAGTCAAGTCATGCTGGAAGTATTCACCCAATCCATTTATCATTCAGGGTACCTCCCCATCCCTTTTCTCTTTGGGTTAATCTGAAAATCTGTTTTTGTTGAGTTTGGTTGGGATGAACTCAACTGTTTTCCTCCTACAAAGAATATAGGGTATAACTTATCAGGTGATGGTACTGCTGCACATTTAGATCTAGGGATCATCCCTTTCTCTTCTATATGAATATCTCTTTTATATGCAGACTTTCTGGTCCAGCTTCTTTTCTAGTGAGAACATCCACTCCCTGTTTCTCCTCAAGGTGGCCACACAGCTGGAGAGCCCTCTGAGCAAGGATCCCACTGCATCCTGCTCTTATCCTTTTGCATGGCTTGAAAAGACAGCCATAGCTAGCAGTGGGAGGATAATGAAAGACCTTGTCTCCATGGTTGACAAGTGTGGAGGATACACAGCGATGTAGTAACAACTCATTATATCCAAACACTGTGAATTCATATTGAATCATTACATGCATGAAAAAATCAAATAATACCTCTCACTCCACTGCACCACCTGGAAAAAGCAAAAAAAAAAAAAAAAAAATTATTTGCACCGAACAGAAGGGAAGCGCCTTCAAGTTAATCACACTGCGTGCCTTTGCTTTTTAGGCCATATTGATGATAATGTCACACTACATCAATCAGGAGAGGAGAAATGTGAACCAAGATGACTAGGGTGTGCAGCAATAAATAATATAAAATTATAAGAGAGAAGCAGACACTTAACAATTTACAGACATTAGTTACACTGTTTGACAGAGCCTTTGAGAACACATTGACAAATATGCTACACCACACCAATAGAAATGGAGGAAGGGAGGTTATAAAAAAGATGTGAGGCAAAGCAACTGAGGTGTAGAACATAACTTTATATCTAGCAATCTGTACTTGCAATTGCCTTTCCTTTGCCCAAGCAGCAGATTTAGTGTATCATTTCATGGTCATTGCACTGTGTATGGCCTATAATCTCTCCGTGTTTCATCAACTAATTACTCCAACAGCAATTCTGTGCATCTTTCCACCTCTGTTCTCAGACTGTAATTATTACAGACATGGGGTCTAGTTATGAGATTGGGAGACAAGGCTTCATTCTTGTTTTTTTTTTAAACTCCACAGATAGTCAGCACACTCTGCAGTGAATACAAAGCAACGCTCTCAGAATTTGCAGTATTTCCCATGGTCTCCTCCAGCTCATCTCATCAATGCTTCCTGGAGACATTGCAGCTAGTCAATAGCATTTGATTTCATGCCATCCCATCATTATGCAAGTTCTTATCTATCACCGGCCTCCCTTCTCCTGTCGCCTCTTGCTGGTGGTTTGGGTGAAATCCAGATATGGATCTGCTGAGGTGTAAATAGGTACAAGGGGAATGAGGCTCCGTTTGAAAAGAGAGATGAGTGGACTTTTCTGTGTGTCACTGTGTGATACAGGCAGTGGGGACATTAGTTATCCTCTATTTTCCCTTAGCCTCCAGGATGTCACATAGACCAAGGTAGCCAGTATCTGATCTGACAATCCACCTTCAAAACACTTCCATCCCCAAGGCTGAGATACTCAAGACAGAGTAAAGAAGGGACAGTGAGACATAGCTCTCCTCAAGTCTCCTCCATTTGAAAAGGGCCTTGAGTGTCAATTCAACTATTTTTTAAAATCTGTATTTAAAAATGATATTCTGATTTGATAGGAGACTTTACAACGTAATGAGCCTGTGCTATCAAATTCATGCCAGTGTTTTTGGTGCCATTTTCTTTAAGGTTAGTGATTCATAGCCTAAGTCCTTCTCTTTTCAACATTAGGTTCACTCCTTTTCTTCCAAAACTGTCTCAGTATGATCACATATAAACTCATATTTCTTATAGTAAATTGAAACAATTATTGGTTGT
This sequence comes from Rachycentron canadum, assembly GCA_038496675.1. NCBI lineage: Eukaryota > Metazoa > Chordata > Actinopteri > Carangiformes > Rachycentridae > Rachycentron > Rachycentron canadum. The sequence continues at coordinate 13,925,740 of CM076658.1, forward strand.
TCTAACTAATCCTCCTCTCATTAGTTACTCTAAATTTCCTCTTTCTGATACTATCCCCTTTGCACAACTCAAAAAGGAAACTATGTACAAGGATAGATAAACTGTGGATTTTACGCTCCATCTCTTACATTAGAATCATAGGAGATAGATCTCTCCATGACCAGTGTGGACAGGACAATGATTACAGTGATCAATAACTCTCAATTAACTCAATATACCCCTATAAAGTCAATGTACATAATATACAAAATTTGAGAATTTTATTAAGATCTGAAAAAATAAACCAGCTCTTTAACCCAGACTACTGTTGGTTTAAATGTACATCTCTAGACACACAGACAATGTGAGGAAAATTAACAGCTAAGCCAGTATCCCATTAAATAACATAAATTCATGCCCTTTACCTCAATACCTCAGGTTATTCAGGTTATTTTTTATTTACAGCTGACTTTAAATATATTTCAATTGAGTTATCAGTTCTGTTTAGCTAAAGGTCAGCGAGGAGCTTTGCAGGGGACTGCAGCTTGCTTGCACAGAGGATCTGATTTATTCAAGCTTGTGCTTCCAGACTTGATTTTGACCTCAGCGCTCAAAGAACACACAATTTCTCTGCTATGTTATAGCTTAAGATCATTTTCAGGAAAAAGTCACACGGTGCACAAACAGCTGTATTTAAAAAGTAATATACAAGGGAAAGTCACAGAATCACACAGTATTTGTGTGAGTGAGTGATCTTTTCCTGAAGTGTCATGCACTATTACACTGAAGTGGCCTTTGGAGCTAATGCCACTGTCCTGTCCTCACTTCAGCTGCATGTAGGAAATATGGGAGTCCCTGCTGTTTAGAAAAAAATGTCAGTTTTCCCTCCTAAATCATAACAGAGATAATGCACTTGCAGACTGTGTTTGTCTGCTGCACAATGAGAAGCCTCGAGGGGTCAAGTTAGCATCATTCTTTCTATATGGCCCCACAGTGGTGAGGCACTATGCTTTCTGTACTCCATCGCATGTAGGATGGCTCCTCTGCCATTTGTTGGGAATGGGATATAAACAAATTATATAAGCCAATGATTTTTTTTTTTTTTGGCTTCTGGAAGTATATCGACAGGAGCTGTGAATTCATAAACCTAAATTCTAAACACTGGTTGGTCTTTTATTCAGTTACTTTATAAGGTCCATTAACCGTCACTGGAGGCCTAATGGTTCCCATAAAATAAGCCATAAGTAGAACGTCCCCAGCATATGTTTTATGATCAGTAATTATAGGCAAATAAATTTGAAATTATATGACCTTCAATTTAATTTCTCTGTGACCAGATTTTTCCCTTTCTAACTTGTTGAATATAATTGAAATGTGCATATGAAGCTGTTTTTCAGATGACTGCAGTATTGAAAGTTCTTATTAAAGAAATGCTTATGGCCTGAATGCCATTGGCTATTGTTGAAATCGCTTTTATTCAGTTTCTGTGGGAGCTAGTTTATTATACTACAATTTCCCTTCGCCTAGAGTTAATAGAGTTCACTTGCATTGATTCCAGGCCCTTAAGAAATGTGAATAGCCATCTCTAATTTAGCTTCATGTCATTATATACATTGGGAGTGGATCCAATTTTATAAAGGGAAAATTGGGTGCACTGAGGTGGTTTTAGGATAATTTAGCACAGAGAAATGGATTAGTGTGACCAACGCTATCAGATTTATCTTATTATTTATCTTTTTAATGCATTTGTTGCGTGTTGTTGTTTTAAAATAATTATAGTTGTTTTATCAATGATAAGATATTTTATTTATCACTTTCTGTGCGCGTGGGCTGTAAAATGCCACGTTTGTTATCAACGTCTCTTGCTCCCTCTCCAGCCTCAGTTGTACTGGAGTGATCGAGGTTTCAGCTCTTGGCTGTGATAAGGCCACTCACCGTGAGCGGTCTGAGTCCCACTGGACACAGCAGAAGTGTTCTGGTGCTCCTGCCAATACACTCCCACCCTGGCCATCTGTAGATGGGCCTTTTCTCCTCCATCTCCCTCCTTTTCCCTCCCTTTTCCTCAACCAGGGTAACTGCTCCGTCTGTAAGAGATGTCAGCACAATGACACCGTGGAGAAATAATTTGGAGCTCGCTACATTTTGCATTTTTCTTTCTACAATCTCTATGCCATGCTCATGGTAGACAGGGAATACTGAATACTAAACGCCTAAGCTTAGAGAGGTGGAGAGCTTTCCTGCAGCAGAAGGGGTTGGCTAATTTATTTTTTTTATTCACAACTTGTTTTTTGTTCAGTCCCATTAAGATTAAAATATAGATACAGAAAGGTCCTGTTTTGAATTTAATAGATCCAAGTTTCTTAAACTGCAGGTCAGAATCTAAAAAGGGTGGGAAGCCTACACCTCTTGGGTCATCATCTATATTCAATATGACAAGACTAGTAATGTATTTTAATGATCTTGGAGCTCAGGGTGAGAGATTATAAATCTCTCATTTGTTCTTCAGGCTGAATATAATTTAAGAGTAATGGCTGGTTAAGAATATGGTTGAGCACATAAAGCTGTAATGTTAAAATCCTTATGATACCCCATTTAATGAGTTTTGTATTTTTACTATAGCTGATTTCAGAGCCCTCCAGAGGCTGAAAAAAGATTTATATGAAACACCGTAAAACCCCACTGCCTACGTTTAAAACACATATAAGTCAGGTTAAACATATAAGGATGCAAAATCTCAATTTACAGGGATGAATCTCACCTAACAGGAGTAATGTGTTAGTTTTCATGAATGCTTAGCTAAATATTTATATGGTTGAAGAGTCCACAAGTCAACCAGGTTGTTAACCAGTGAACACTTTTTCAGGAGCAAAATGATTTTAATGTTCTGCTTAAATGCTTAGTAAAAACAAATTCTGACTCCAACAACATTGAGGTGCTGAGGTGAAGGTCTGCTTTTCTTTCAGCTACTTCAACTTCCTCCTCAAGATCTAGCCTAAGATTTTCATTTTGTTTTCTTTTTTCTTCTTCTTTTTTTTTTTTTTTTTGAGCAATGTTCCCCACTGAGTGAAATGACCCAGAAGTATTTCAGTGGCAGCCATGATAACAGATGGGTGAAAATGTTGAGGAAAGGTGGCTCAATGCTTCCTATGCCATTGCACTGCTCCTATAGCCAGTTGTGACATTCCCTGAAGTTCGATGCTTATGTTTTGGTGGTATACTTTGGAAATCTAATCATCAGCCTGGTTAACATACAATGAGCATGTCTCATTAAAATCCATAAATATAGTTTTCTTCTCTTTCAAGGAAGAGCTTGCTTCAATATGCAAGATCAGGGACAAGCAGAAATGGAAGCTGGGGTGAAAAGTGTTTCTTTGAATTTGGTCTGAAGTTGTCGCATTTGCATCTATAAAAGAATAAATACATGATATCTCTATTTAGTGTAAGGGCTACAGTAACAGTGTATTTATAGTGCAGTATTTTGCAGCTTTGTTGGGGTTTGCTCTTTGACAGAAGCCTTAGTGAATCATCAACTTTTCAATATTCAAGAATTTTATCTGTTAACAAGTAATGCAAGGCAAAGCTTTCATTTCACACCTGAACTTGTGTTTGGCTGTAATATAGCTGTGTAGTGCTACGCAACCAATGTGAGTGTGTGTGTGCATGTTTACATGACTGTGCATGCAAAGCTTTGGAAAATCAATAACCCACTTCAAAGAACTGCAGAGAAATATAAATTATATATGTAATCTGCACTGTATTGCAAATAAAAGGGTTATCTGTGGGGGTAAATAAAATGAGAAAACTAAAGATTGTTTTGAGATGGTCAATGATTCCTGTGAACAGATTTTTCTTCTTGGCCAATGGACAGTATCCTGCTCTGAGGCTACAGTCCAGTTTTATGAAACATAACATTTTATCAGTATTTTATTGAGTTTTGTGTGCTTATACTTAAAATGTAACCCTGGCTGAATGAGCACAAGGCCTTTTCTCTATTTACATCAAACCTCAGCTCAGGTAGCGAGGTATACTCCTGTTTCATCAGAAGCAACAGCAGCACGCACTGTCCAAGCAAGATATCCACTGACAGTAAAAATAACAACTATACATGCATTTAAAAGAACTAAATAGTTTCAAGCGCTTATCCTGAGGTGCTCGGACTCATTGGCTTTGCTTCTTTACCGCAGGGGGAGCTACTGAGCCCATGTCGGTGCAGCGGGTCAGTACGCTGCACCCACCAACCCTGCCTCATCAAATGGATCAGTGAGAGAGGGTCCTGGGCCTGTGAACTCTGCTACTATAAATATCAGGTCATCGCCATCAGCACAAAGAACCCACTGCAGGTGAGCCATGGATGTAAAAAACAGCAATGTGGAAATTTAGGACGAAGAAGAGATATGTGAAAAGCCAAGGTGTCATTCTATTTACTTCCTTTTTATTCGTATAGCATCAAATCACTTTATCTCAAGGCACTTATAGAGTAACATCTAGACCTTAGAAAATTATAGTGAGAAACCCGACAGTGAAAATGTGTAAATTGAATTAAGAACAAGTTATTGTACCATCTTGAAGCAAGTTAACAGTCAGATTAAACTAAACTTAATACTGAGTACTGAAATGTGTGTTTTGCCTTCTCATTAGGAGAATTGTTGGTGTATATAGGGAAAGGGAGAGATGAGCTCTTGCCTTCTCCTATGGGACTCATACATTTATGCATTTTTGATTTACATATCAATGTCTGGTTAGAATGAAATAGCAAAAACACAATTTACAGGAAACACACTGTCTTTACTGCAGCTCTAGTTCTGCTCTCATCACAAACTTCAACTGTTTTTGAATTTAACAGAGCTTTTTAGAACAGAAAGATGCAGTTTTAGACTTTTGGGGGATGTGGTAGGTGTAGACTCTGAGTGGACACTGTTTTGATGTTATCCCATTCAGTACTGAAGTGTGTGATATGTAGGTTTTTGTGTGATTTTGTTCTGAATATATTGTACTCCAGTAGAGGAGAGAAGTCAACACACAGAAACATGGACAAAACACAAGAAAATAAAGAAAACATTTGACAACACATCTGCTGCAAATACATACAACAGAAACAAGTATAGAAACGTGCTACAAGGACAACAGATGAGAAAATAAGTGTTAAGTGATGAACCAGGCTTGGACACTTGTTCAGTGCTTTCTGACTTTTTACATTATTAAAGTCATCAGTTGTTTTGGAAAATGAACTAAAAATGAAAGCGCTTGTTGTTTTCTGCTTAATTTTAAAATTCCCAATCAGATTTAACACTTGTGTGTGCTGTGTGTATTTGCAGCGTAGCGTGTTGTGTTGTCAAATTGATGAGCATGTTTTATTCTGTTGCTTTTCATTGAGCTCTCTCTGCCACTGCACTGTATCTATAGCCAACTGTAATGTTCCCTGAAGTTTGATGCTTATGTTTTGGTGGAATAGTTTGATAAAAAACATGCAACATGCAGTGTTTTAATTAATCTGTCTAACTGATGATTGCGTTCAAACAATGGTGTCTTTATGTTGTTGAATACTATCTTTATCTTCATGTGTATCCCAAGTGTTTAGTGAAGTGAAATAAGAGTGACAAAGAGGTAAGAGTTGCTGTGGTCTGTGTCTTCTTGTAGTGGCAGGCCATCTCCCTGACAGTGATAGAGAAAGTGCAGATAGCAGCAGCCATCTTGGGCTCCCTGTTCCTGATGGCCAGTATCTCCTGGCTTGTGTGGTCGTCTTTCAGCCCGTCAGCTCGCTGGCAGCGACAAGATCTGCTTTTCCAGATCTGCTACGGCATGTATGGATTCATGGACGTTGTTTGCATCGGTGAGGTGGCACATTTGACACATTTTTATTAATTCATCAATTTAATTTAAGGTCCATACTTCTTATTAGCTTAAGTTTGTACATTTTACCACTGAGAATAATCGATTGAGTCAAGTCTGGTCACAGAGGTACATTATGCATTCAACCGGCAAAAGCAAACATAATGTCATAGTTGTTCAGTAGAGTCAATAATTATACCCACCGGCTGTGCACAAATTATCGTGAATGGCATTAACAGTCTACACTATTGACATTTAATACAATTAATCTATACCACAGTCAAAAACTTCAAATCAATATTTAGTGTGTGGGCAGTTGTATTTTGGTTTATTATTAATTATCATTAAATGCACGATTGTTTGGCTGATCTTTATTAATAGATTTGTAATGTTACAGGTATTATATTGAAGGTGAAGGTTCGCTGTGTACATCATGGTGCATATCAATCTATAATAAAAGCTGCAGCGCCTAAGTCATGCAGATGAAAGTGTTTCTGAACTGATACAACACAAAAAAATTTTAAAAAGTGTGTTGAAGAGTTTCTATCATGTTGTGAATTTGTGTGGGTATCCAAATAAAAATTTGTAGCATCCACTCTAAGCCTGCTGTCCTCTGAGGCCCGAGGGCCCTCGTGGGTGACTGCGTGATGGCATCTCACATTAAGAAAACTCTTAACTGCCTCTGCAGCAGACAGCAGGATGAGAGGAAGAAGAGATCGATTGTCTCTGGTTTGGTGGCGAGGATTGACTGTGTAGTCATTAACTCTGCACTTTACACAGATTAACTTGTCACCTGGCAAATTTTAAGAGCAAAGACCTGACTCACTTATCCACAAAGTTTTAGTTGAAGAAAAACAGGATTTTATTGATAAACTCTGTAGGTTAGAATTTCTTAATATCCATTTTTGGTGAAATGCTTTCACTGCAGCTGGAGGACAATATTATGCTGTAAGTGAGATAAAATAATTTATTTTGTTCATTTAATCTGTTAGCTCCATAATAAATAAAGCTCCTATATGCAGTGGTAACTCTTATAAAGCATAACTTATCCTATGAGGATATATTTTTCCAATTATATCAATACAAACAGCAGTATTCAGTATTTCCCACTACATGACTTTACTGAGAATAAATCCCCACTAAAATCTTGGAGTCTAAACATCTGTTGTTACAGATTGATTTCAATTTTTCATATACGCAGTTCATTGAACACAAATCAATAAGTAATTTTAAACTGTGATAAGTTGTTATCGAATAACCTTGGAGAATAGATGCATCACTTTTGCTAACCCTAGTCCAAAAAATGGTGAGTATCGCTGTGTCACAAGTTGTGACTCTTCTCCAGTTTTTCTAAGAAATAAAGATCTTATCTGTGGGTTATGGTGCAGTACTTTAAAAATGAGTTGTTCTGTTCTGCTACTCCCTCAGCTAGTACTCTCTACAGGCTTTAACACAGTGAATCTACCACTGCAGAGATATATATCACTTTGTGGTGTCATTATGTTTGCTGTCAGACAGTGACATTGTCTGTTTGATGCTTTGATTTCCACAGCACTAATTGTCCACGAGGGACCTTCTGTGTTTCGTATTTTCCACCGCTGGCAGGCCGTGAACCAGCAGTGGAAGGTCCTGAACTATGATAAGTCTATGGACAGCGATGACCTGAAGGACACCACTGTAGACAGGACTCTGTCTCAGCCCAGCCAGGGCTATCAGACTGGGGTAGGAGTGTCCACCTCCACCTCCTCACTGATGGTGGTAGCTTCCACAGCCGCCGGCTCCACTTCTACAACTGTGGTGATGGCCACAGGAGGACTGGGAACACATGTGGACCCCAACAGCGGCAGCACAGTGCCAGACCAACACTGTCCCTACAATATCCTCCACCTCCTCAGTCACCTGAGGCAGCCGGAGGCTCGCAGCCAACCCAGCAACAGCACAAGAGAGCTGGTCATGCGAGTCACTACAGTCTAAGGAGTAAGTTAAGGCCTTATCCCACACTGAGGTGAAAGATTTATGAACCAGCTGACAGTTAAAAAAAAGTCTTATGTTAACTGCACTGGATTAAGACCATGTTCTTGTTTGTTTCAAAATGCATCTCTGATGTCCTTACATTGATTGAATAAAAGTCAAAGTTGTTTGATTTTCAGAATTGGTTTGAAAATAGTTATTTTTAAGTATAATTTTTTTATGATATTTGCATCTTGAGTCTTGGAACCAAAGAGACAGAAGTGAAGAGAATATAAGATCAAAACTCAATTTACTAATTTACTTTTAATAAAATCACAAGTAAGTGGACCTTTGAGCAGCACAACCCTAAAAAGTTTAGTTTTACTATAGAAAATATTTAGAATCTGCATCCAACCTGTAGCGGTAAACAAATACAGGATACATGCATCAGGTGTTTGATCACAAAATCCTGGAAAAAAATGCCTCATCTCTTAATATTAAGATGATGTACTGCATGTTTATTTGTACTATTCAGATGCATTGTGAGTTATGACTGTTAATGCATCAATGCAGGGATCAAAACTGCTTCACACAGTGTCTTTTTGTACTTTTTCCCCAAATATCACACTGGAATCACAGTTTAGTCATGAAGAGAAATCTACTTCTGTGTAAAAACATGCAAATGTGCAGAACTTACCTGCTGTATATCAAAGCATAGAGGCAGAGATAGGAAATGCTGTAGGAAAAGCAGCTGTTGCTCAGCTTTGTCATATTAGACGGTGTGAGGCTCTAACACTCATTGGACAACAGTTTAGGCGATACTCTATGACATTGACAGAATTCAGAGGCAAAAAGTAGATTGGTTTTTATATTCTGTCTTTTGAGTACTTTTTTTCCTGCGGAGTCCATTATGTTATTTTGTTGATTGTTTCAAGAGTTTTGAGCAATAATGAGAATGCATTTGTTCTTTTTGAAACACCTTTTCTCTAAATGAGTCCTTTTACAATGCATCTGAACAATGGAGAAAAACTGCCATTAGAACAGTCATCAGTCAGTTTTCTTAACTGCTTCTTCCGCTATCTCCACGCATGAAAACATGCCTCCGCTCCAAAGCATTGAGGTGTCACTTGCAGTCCATTAAGAACACATTCATGTTCACATTTGGCTCACAAAGCCAGTGATTTCCCCATCTCTCGGCTCTCGGACTCAGATATGCTCTTTGATATTTCTTCCCAGCTCTTGTTTCATGTCCATGAAAGATCAGTTTTATCCCAGGGGACACCAGATCTCTAAAGCATGTTGTGGGAGTGAAGGAACACTGGTATAAACATGCACATAGCCGGGTGGGAATGAAGGCTGGAGGAGGGAGGGGGGTTTATTAAAGTTACCCATTTTTTTCCATAAACTCAAGAGACAAACACTGTGATGCTCAGTAAGCAAGACACTGTACATTACAATACAGTTCCTCATTTGGTTGCAGTCTCCTAAAAACAGTTTGATGCTAATATTATCTTACTGCTAATATCACTACAAGCCAAAGCTGATCATAGTGTGTAACATTTTTTAGAGCTCTGCCTCAGATGCCTTTGAGCCTTTTCCAACATGCATTACATTAAAACACATCATTAGCTTCAAAATACATCTGATATGAATGATTTGCATTAATTTATGTGATGCTGGTGTGCAATGTCAAGTCCTCTTCATTCCTGTTGGTCTTTGCAATGCAGTCCATCCAATCAATATTATACTGAGAAAGAATTTCTTTGCGGCATTGAAGGATGAAAAAATATTCCATGTGTCCCAATTCAGCTGTCAAGAAAAAGTATAAATACTAAGTAAATTACCTGCTTTCTGTTTATTTGGTTTTAGTATTCATTCACATTAATCACCAGCTTAACTGGGGGATGCGCTGTTTTGCAACACTGCTCTTCCTCATTATAATCAAATACCAGGAGTACAGTATCTGCAGAGAATCAGGTAGCGCCATGATTTTCTGCTGAATTATTTAAGCAGTTGAGTGCTGATATCAATGGGTGAGAGCTGCTTTACAGAACCAACTTGCCAAGAGCTGAGAGGTTGCAGAGAGTTCACCGTGAATCTTCTCGCCTCAGTTCTTTTCACACCTTGTCTCTTTCATTATACAGGCACACACACCTAGCTTTGATACAACTCAACTAAAAAAAAAAACCCAAAAGGATAAGAATTTATTACCTGAATGTCCTCTTCCAGGATTGATATGGCTCATATGTTTCCAGCAGTTTAAATAGGTTTTTTATTTTTTTTTGCTCTGTTGCACACGTTCAACTCACATGTGTTTCATGTTTAGGAAACATAGCACATGTTCTGAGTCATATCCCATATGTTGCTGGAGTAAGGGAGCATTAGTGATGTTCTCAGAACAAAACATCAACTCCAGGGTGGGTTTTGGTGCTATTTCTACTAATCTTTTTCAAATACGCCAGGTTTAATTTATTTACTGAATAACCTCAACTCCATATTCCCATCAGAAATAATTATATTTTTTAGAATACAATGAGTCAACGCTTAAACCAAAGTAGCAACTGCAGTGCCAGATTTAGTCATTTTTAGCTTGAAGAAATCATGACAAAAACAAAGCCTTTCATAAAACTCATGAATATGATTTTCTATCCAATTTTAAAGCTTAAAATATTTCTAACATTTCTGCTAAAGCAAATAATTGAGGCACTTTGCGAAGCATTAATGTGTGAAATTCCTATGAACCGGTGATTTCAGAAGGGTTGTCTTTCTCCTGCTTGGTGCTCAGTGTAATAAAACCATTGTACACATTGCTTTCATCTGCAGAAAATTGACCCAAAAAGGATTTTTGCAGACTATATAGAACACAGAACCTTTGAAACTGAGTGAATTGCATACAGTTAATATGCTTTTCAAGCAGGTCATCTGAAGTCTGAATAACGCGGTAAGAACATGCCGCATTCACTCCCTGCAACTTCTGCTACCACTGAAAATGAAAAGGGGCATTTTGAAGGGCTGCTCTTTTTTGTTGAAGTGAGATGAAATGAGCTATTATAGGTAAAGGTATTATAAAGAAGCTCGCAGCACCGAAAGACGGTCACAATGCTGGCAAGAAATTGCAGGGGAGGCAGTCTTAACACTGATGGCCAGATCCTTCTTCCTTTTGACTGTAGAGACATACATCCACCCTTTTTCTCCTGTTCAGGGTCAGAGGCCTGCTGAAGCCTGATGCCACTTCAGTGGGTAAATCAACACAAAAAAGACAATTTAGAGCTTCCAGTTAAATTGATTTGCATGTTTTGGACTGTGCGAGGAGCCTTATACACACATACACACAGGAAGACACTCTAAACAGGAAACTCCAGAGCTGAGATTAACACAGACGACCTTCTCGCTGTGAGGGAACAGGACTAACTTAAGCCACCATCATGCTTCTGTGTAGGGAATTTCTATTACTTTTAAATTGACCTTTACAAGAGTGTAATAAATTGAAAAGATGAAAGATAGTCTGTACCTCACTTATAAATAACCATTATAAAGATGAATCTCACTGACATGTTTTGGCAGCTTGTGTTCTCCCCCTGGTGGCTCATTCAGACACTGCTCAGATTACACAGTGTCCCTACTGTATGTATGCAGCAGTAAAACCAGGCAGCTCTCTATATGCACTTGTTTTAATGCAGTTACAACTGTAAGTAGGCGTCTATCTCAAGGTTACGTTCACATGATATACGACAACAGGAATGAAGCCTTAGACCAGCTGGCAGGGGAATGATTGAACAAACTTGCCTGTGTGAAACAATGATAATAACCAGTACATGAAATCACTAGAGGTTGGGAGTAACTCAGAGCATTTGCTCAAGCACTCAAAGTATCATTCCAAGGAACTTGCACTTTTATTGAATATTTCCACAAAACAGCAACTTTATACTTCTACCCACAGTATTTCAGGGGGGAGAAATGCTAATACATAAAAAAGTTTTTTCTGTTTATATCCTGCTACAACTCGTGGTGCCATACAGTTGTAGCAGCAAACTGAGAAATAGTTACTAAATAGTACTGGTATTGATTCATTGACAATATTCCAATATATTATTTAAAAAATCCAGAGACAGAGACTTCATCAGGGATAGAAAGATTAAGTCCTGGAATTTTCATTGTTGTCCCTATTGTTGATGTTGATGCTGTTATCAGTAAAGGGTCTATAGTAAAAAACTGTACCACTGTTCATCTCAGGAACATTTACCTATATGAGCTCCATTATCATTTAACAATGGACTGGATTCTATCAAATATACTGCTGTTATCAGCATAAATTTTAACACTTAACAGTTTCATAAATGACAATTCATTGCACCTTGTTCCTCGGCTCATGATGCATAGCTCCCCTACCTGTAAATGTTCATCTGGATGCAGCAGACGTTTAAAAAGGCACTGCTCAGGGGAAAGACTCACATTGCCAGCCTCTTTGTTAATCACTTACTTGCTCATTCAGCATCTCTTCAGAAATGCACCCCCTACCCTTCACACACACACACTTGGGTGCTCTATAAACAAGCAGCAGCAGTGCTCTGTGAGCAGGCCAGTGGATATATCAGTGCAATTCTTTAATTGAGCCCCTGATGGGGGACTTCCTAGGCTTGCTGCCTTTGAATGTTGAAAACAGTGAGCTAAAAGGCCTTTCTCAGCTAGAGCACATGCCTTTAAAAGTCTAGTCCCAAAATATTCCCACATTTCCTCCCATTGAGCATGACTACCTTGTTTCGTTTGAGCTGAGCAGTTCAAAACACCATAGCTTTACAGTATCTTAATAATTTTATTGCATAAAATCTGGCTTAAGTACAACATTATATCCTCCTTATATTCTATGGTGTTCTGGCTATTAATCATTTGTCAGCATATTTTAAAGAACTTTTTGTTGATTGTTTTGACTGTGGAGAGTTTGTTCCAAACTTGAGGACAAAGGGATTAGATTTTAGAGTTGATGGAGAACTAGTATCTCTGAGTGTGGGCAGCTGCATCCCCAAAGTAATGTGAATGATCAAAGGACTAGATAACCAGGAAATGGTTTATGCAAGGGTCTGGTCTTCTTACCTATTCTCTATTATCCATACATGCCCTTGTCTGCAGACTTGCAGCTACAATTGTCCTGATTTTCAATGTACTTTTGTGTTTCATCAATTTGTATAAATTGATGAAATTGATGAATTTCATCAATTTGTATAAATTGATGAAAATAAACTTAAAATAAATAATTTATTATATTAATTATCAATTTAATATTAATTTATTTATTATAATTCTTAAATTGCTCACCAGCACTGACACAAGAATAAAACATTTACCCTAGGTGGTGATTACACAAATTATGATTGTAAACCTCTTTAGCAAAATATTGTGTCACTAAAAGGAATGGCTAATTACAGTAAAAAGCCACTGCAGTGTGAAAACATAACAGATTCATCTTAATGGCGAGAGACCTTGATCAGAGCTGTACTACACTTCACAGTCTGTGAGTGCCTCTCACAATGTTTTCACCAAAGCATATCTGCACACGCTTATAAATGCTTATAAAGTTAAATGAAGCATAAATCCCAGTCATCAGGTCCACTGAGTGACCTCACATTGGCTACTGCAGAGAGGACACGTCTCCACCCTTGATTCATTAAAAAAATGAATAAAATCATAGAGGCATGAAAAGATAGACAGGTCATCTGTAATAATCTACAGAGTCTGAGAGCAAAGACGTCCTTCAAGAGACAATGAAAAATTGATTGGCTGTGAGAACAAAGATCGTGGTGCAGCATCTATAGTGCCATCAGATGCAAAAGGCCTGTATGTGCTTTTTTTCTGGTAAATATTCAGATTTAGTAAGAATGAAAAGAAAGTTAGTATTCAAGTTGGGTGTTCCAAACGTGTTAAAAATGTAAAAGCTGGAGTGGTATATCTGAAATTAGTAGGACATTTGTCATGAGTGACAGGTTGAAGAGAGCTGATCTTTGATGTTAAGGTACCCCATAGAGTTTTTGTCCATTTGTAGTACTACAGAGCAGAGTCTTTGAGATTATGCCCCATTTTGTTAGTTCACAAACACAGGTGATGAGCTACACAGTCTTGTCAATGGTTTCACGTTAAAGAATGATGACATTGCAGGAGAAGACGTCCAGTGTCTAAACATGGATGTAAACAGTGTAGGTTTCACTATTTTGTAACATTTAAGAACAATTTTGCAGTTGTTTAATGGAAGAAAGCGAATGGTTTTCACATGTTTGTTAGGGCCCTTTGTTAGGTGATGAATAATGAACCCTGAATGAATTGACCCTTTATGAAAAAAAAACAACAGAAGGTTGAATTATAGCCTGAGTAAAAGCCCTGCATTTAACATATTTGTGAGTGCTCATAATGAATGAAAATGGCCCCAGTGTATGTTTTATTACACCATATGAAATCATATTCAGTTGAATTAAATACTGGTGCAGTGATGTGTTGTATTCTCTTGTATTGGAGTTTCATTTGACCAGCCCAAACATGACTTTGATATAAAACAGACTCGTCCACAAATGCTTTAAAATGACTAAATGAATCAATAATCAACATAGTTGCAAACTAATGTTCTGTCAATCATCTTAATTAATCGAATAATGGCCTCAATGTGTAAACCTGGGGGGTTTTACAGCATCTAAATTCCAACATGACATCTCTCTTGCTGTATAGTCTTCAAATATAAACACAGAGTGAGTGCATGCAGTTTTCTCCATGTAAGGATATGGTGCAGTGGAGTTGATGTGTTTGTAAAGCTGCTGTTTGGATAGAATCAGCTCACGACTCTGTGTCATTTAATCCGTCAAATCAGGCAAATAAATGGGCTGCTGTATTTATTTGAAGGCACTCCATTCTCCAAAAATCTTCCTCGTGGTTGTGGAGACTGCGCTGTCTCGTTTCTGGGGTCAAACTGCTGTTTAACCAGCGGACGCTGATCCAAACTGTGCTGAAACTCCCCGCGCGGACGCGCTCGTGCGTCATTTGGAATAAAAACGGGCGGCCCCTCGCGCCGAGCTGACCCTGCCTGATACGGAAACTCTGATTGAGATGGTTATCTCCAGTTTACAGTCCGTGGAAATTGCCTGAATTTCCTGAGAAGTCTCAAGTCGGAGCTTGGATTTTACGGTCTCGGTCCTGTCACGGTGAGTAACCTTCGCTTTAGCCTGTAGCCTGATGTGCGGCGCACTCACTGATCCTCAGCTGAAAGTGTCAAATCTTGAGTTGTTTAGTCTGTTTGTCTTCTCTTAACTTTAAAGCTGGCCTATGTGTTTTTGAAAGAAAATGAACAGTACTGTAGTACGAAGAGAGACATTATTCAGAGCCCCCACTGTGTTAAACGGCCTTCAAGTGAACTTTCTAATGGACCTGAATAACCCTGTTGTGAGTTATATTATTACTGGAATACAATTATTATTGCATTGTCCATAACCTGTACTTTATGCGGTGGCTCGTTGAGGTGAAGTAACCTGTTATCTGTTAAGTAAATACAGTGTGCTGAAGCAAAAGATCTATTGAAAGATTTAAAAAAAAAAAAAAAGATTTATCTGAAATGCAGTAGAGTAGAACAGAAAGTAACATTATAATGAAAATACTCAAGTAAAGTACTTATTTACACTACTCCAGTGGATGTTTTCAGTTACAGCCCACCACTGTCTTCTTTGTGTTTTGATGATCTTGACAGGAAATACTTTGCGATGTCCCACTGTGGATTGAGGTTTTACAAAACCGCCAGTTTAAGATTTGTTTTTCTTGAGTTAAAGTTGATTTATTTTCTTTTTTCTTTCTTTTTTTTTTTTTTTATTATTTTTATTCTTATTTTTTGCATTTCCACTGAGGTTCTTCACTGCCTTATCAGCTCACACAATAAGCTCAACTCTTCTGGGAGGTTATATCCTCAGACAAAATCTCATCCATGTCCTCTTTGGTCTTCCTTGGTATGAAATAGTTTGGAAATCCCCCATCCTGAATTTCAGCTTCACCAGACAGGTGGGATGCAACAACCAAAAATTTCATTTCAGCCACAATTTAAATATTTTTTCCATACAGTCTAGTTAGTCACTGACAGTGTTTAAAACAATGATAAACATTCCTGAGCTCTGCGGAGATGCCTTCTGTGAAGACTCACTTGTGTGACAGCTATTTCCTGCATTTAAGGGAGTGTTGGAGTTAAAAGTAAGCCCTCACCAAATGTCCTGTCCACTCTTCTCTGTCTTTCAGGAGCTGCAGGAAATATGGGGATAATTTCAGGGTTCATTTTTCTGTGTATGTTTCAAGCTGCAATTCCCCAAATTGTGACTCCTCGTGGGCCCAGGCCAATACCTGGGCGTGGTGACAGTCCAAGAGCAACTCCACCTCCACTACCACCTGACCCCACACCAAGACCTAAAGGTTGTGAGAGTGAGTTCCATTGATTGACTTTCCAGCTCAATAAAATATGATTCTACTGTTCAAAGAATTTGGAGGTGGTGGTAGAAGATTTCACATCCTCTACTTGAGTAAAAAATAGATAAAAGTATTATACTATGAAAATACTCATTACAAATCTGGTAATACTCTAATTTATTAAAATATAGTTTTATACTATATTATTAAGGTAATGGCAATAAAATGAATTTAAGTATCAAAAGTAAAGGTACTCTTATCCAAGTACTAACCAGGCCTGACCATGATTAGTTTATGAAATTGATGAGATCGGTCATAGTAAGTAATTGTACAAAATGGTCCCTGTTAGTGTTACATTATCATATTATTAGATTATGGCTATTTATGCATTGACATGAGCAGCACCTGGAACTTATTTTGATACAAAAATGAATCATAATGTATCAACTGAAAATATATTAATCTTAATAAATGAATAAGTAAAAACAAGTAACAAGTAAAGCACCTGCAATAAAAGTGATGCAAAAAGTGTTTTGATCCTCTACTAACTATCTAACTACTGCAAGTAGTGCAAGTCTTGCACTGAAAAGAATGTAACTACAAACTTAAAATATCCCCTGTCATACTAATATCATTAGATCATTATAACTTGTGTAAAAATATGTAAGCAGTTTTTTCAATTACTTAATATCGAGCTGTGACATATTCACAATGCTTGTTTTTTCCTGCCAATAGTCCAAAGGTCAAATTTATCAAAAGTAAAATTAAATTATATATTATGTTATTAAAATAATTTGAATATTCACAAGGATAAACAGAGGAGCTTCATAATTAAAAAAGCTGGAAAAATGCTAATGAATGTACTGTTAATAATTTAATAAACTTGTAGATACTATGTATATTTGTAGTTTATAATAAAGTATCAATAATTTACAAGCTCTTTATACGTTTTGTATGCAAACATTTTCTAATATATTTGTAAAGTAACTATCCATCCATCCATTATCTATAATGCTTATCTGTCGCGGGGGGGCTGGAGTCAATCCCATCTGACACTGGGGGCAGACAGGGCACACCCAGGACAGGTCGCCGGTTTATCACGGGGCTGAAATATAGAGACATACAGAGACAAACAACATTCACTCCCACACTCGGGCACACGGGCAATTTAGATTAAAGTAACTAAAACTATATTATTATTAAGCACAATGTTTCCCTATTAAATGTAGTGAAGTAGAGGTATGAATGGAATGAAAAGAATATAATCAGGTAAAGTAAAAGTACCTCAAATTTGCACTTAAGTACAGTGGTTAAGTAAATGTATATACTTACATTTCACCACTGCATGTAAAATATAGGTCATTTGCATCAAAGGCAACAAACTTCTGTGACGGTGTTTACACCTGAGTCCCTTTTCTGCCCTGCAGCCAGGATAATGGATTGTCCCATCAGGCTGTTTTTCACCATCGACACCTCAGAGACCATCGCCTTACAGGAGTCCCCGCCTGGTATTCTGGTGGAAAACGTCAAAGAGTTTGCCAAGATCTTTGTCCAGAGGCTGGTGGATGAGGAGTACAAGGACCAGATCGAGATCACCTGGTCCATAGGAGGCCTGCATTACTCCCAGACACAGATTGTCTTCAGCCAGTTCACGACCAAGGAGAACTTCATCAGGAACCTTGGTGGGATCAGATACCTGGGCAAAGGCACCTATACCGACTGCGCCCTGAAAAACATGACACAGCAACTGACCGAGCACTATTCAGGGACAAAGGCCGTCCTCTTCTCTGTGGTTATCACGGATGGCCACGTGACAGGAAATCCATGTGGGGGGATCAAGCTCATGGCAGAGAGAGCCCGGGAGAAAGGAATCCAGATTTTCTCGGTGGCAGCGACCAGAAACATTGATGAGTTAGGAATGAGAGAGATAGCCAGCTCCCCCGAGGATGTTTACCGTGACGACTATGTAGCTGTGCACATTGTTGACGGGCGACCAAAATTAAAGACTGAATCCATTGATCGTATCATAAAAGCCATGGTGAGATGATTTGTTTTTCCCTTCTTGCCTTGAATGCTAATGTTTTGATTTAATTACAGCATCATAATCATAAGCTTATCACTTATTTGCGTCTTGTCTTCTCAGAAATATCAAGCATATTTACAGGTAAGAAAAATTATTATTATTATTTGCTGTTTCCAACACTAGGGATTTTGAACACATTGCTGCTTTTAGGATGCACCAAAGATCTGTTCTTTCCTTTGTTTACATGTATTACCACATTCAATATTTTTATTTCTCACCTTGATCGTATAGTGTTACGAACATAAATGCTTAGAGACTCCTGGGATCCCTGGACCAAGAGGGTCTCAAGGTCCAAAAGTGAGTAATGAAAAAAAATCTATATAAAATTATAAAAATGGTATGTATGTATATTTCTGCTTGTAGCAAATACATTATATGGCTTATAGCAAAAATTTGTTAAAAATGTAAATTTTTCTTCTTATTTCTAGGGTAAAAAAGGAGACAGAGGTCATAGTGGGCCAAAAGGTGAAAAGGGCAGACAGGTAGGTAGAAATTATCTCTACTGGCATTTAAAAACCAACAAATCATTACTACTCTTAATATTCTATTTCTAAAATTAAAATACTGTATCATTTCAATGCTGAATATAATTTACTATTATGTTTTATATTATTCTAATATTAGAATTTACTATATTTCAGGGGGATCCCGGCATTGAAGGCCCTATCGGACAGCCTGGTCCAAAGGTTTGCTCATTACTGTGCCATGTAGTTATCTAAGGTATCTTTTTTTAATCTCAATAACATGTCATTCTGCTCCTTTTTATAGGGAGGGATTGGTTTGAAAGGTGACAAGGTGAGAGCTAAATCTTTCTATTTCTGCTTTTCTGTTCATCTGTCAAATTGAAAGAACTTTTATTTGGATTAATGTGTCTGTTTTACCTCATCAGGGTGAAATTGGAGCAACTGGAGCAATGGTAAAAAAAACTTTGTGTTGTGCTTCCATACAAGTTTTCTTTTTATATCCTCCTAGACCCAACACTGTCAACTGTCGTTAATTTTCTGTCTTCACTGACTTCCAAACTCTCAGGGTGTATCAGGACTTCCTGGCAGGAATGGGATTGATGGCCAAAAGGTAAGTCTTCACACAGCAAAGCAAAATGTTCAATAAACCATGACTGATATGATACGATTGTTTCTGTGAAATCTTCAGGGTAGAATTGGTCGAATTGGAGCTCCTGGTTGCAAAGGTGATCCGGGTGACAAGGTGAGTTTACTAATTATACAAATTTATTTTCACACTGTAATGTCAAGGTCCAAGTGTTCATGCAGTGTCATGCAGAACATCTGTAGATCAGATGGTACAAATGTTAAATGTGGCATATTTTGATCATGGTGAGAAGATGTGTCTTTTGTAAAATCATTAATAGGTTCAATTCTATTGTGATCATGATATTTAATCATCTTAATAATATACCAGCCACAGATCTGTTTACCGAACTACTCAATAATTTTGTCCATCTCTCTTAAAGGGGGCAGATGGTTACCCTGGAGAAGTTGGCGACATCGGGACACCTGGTAGACATGGAGAAAAGGTTCGTATTTAATATATATATATATATAGAGAGAGAGAGAGAGAGAGAGAGAGAGAGACCTGTGGGAAGATTTGGCAAATGATCATTGAAAATGTAGGACTGAGCACTTTATTTTTTCACTGGCTTAAAACACAATTTCTCTCTCTTCTAATAACATTTCCCACTCCAGCTTCCTCAGACACTGAGAAAGAAAAGTCTCAAATATCACAAAGTATGAACAAAGTTTTCCATATGAGATAAATGAGTGAGTTTAAGTGAGATGTTAACATTAACATTAGCTCAGCGACTGATTTGATGTATTCATAAAGAAAATATGTCTATTCCCATTTGAGTGTGCTCTTGCACTATTTCAAATTGTTAGTGATTGTTGGCGAAGTTTGGTTTTTTTTATCATTTAACAGACAAACTTTTTCTGCAACTAAATTGACTAGTGGCTCTTTGGCTATTTACCCTCTTCTTGGTTGGCCTTTCTGTAGTTCTTTTCACAGCGTTCCCACATCTTATTACAAATGCAAGGTTGAATGCTTTTTTTCCATTGCACATGATTACAATCTCAATGGCGTTATAGGAATGTGGCCAAAGCAGCAGAGGCTTTGAAATACATGCAAACATTGAGTCAAGTCTGACAAGCTGAGGCCACTCTATGAAAAATCATAGATGTATTATAGATGCTGTGCTCCACAGTATTACCCTCTTCATGTCAATCAGTTTCACATTCAAGGTTTTTCAGGCTTTCACATTTGTGGCCTATACCCACATGTGCATTGAAGCCTGGCTAACTGCCCACACAGAATAACACAAAGTGTTTATTTTGATTTCATAGCTTGATGCAAAGCTTTAAAGTGCATATTCAACCTTATGGTTCAGATTCAGTTTCTTAAGAGATTCTTTTGATGTTTGAATCTTTTTTGTCTACTAATGGCAAAGGCACTATAATAGCAAACTTAAATGTACATTCGCCATTGTCTTCAGTAATGTATGTTTATTTGTTGTTTAGGGTGACCGTGGCCTCCCTGGAAAACCGGGGCCCCCTGGTCTTCAAGGTGAACAAGGACCAAAGGTAACATTGAAATAAAAACACATGTAAAGACAAGACATGATCCAGAAATTAAGGTTTTCTTTACTTGAAATATTTACTTACATGAATTTTTGTTCTGTAGGGTGAAAGAGGAAATCCTGGAAATCCAGGGCCACCAGGAGAGAAGGGACCTCTGGTACTGGACCTTTTTCTTCATTCTAATTTCTTCTATTCTATTTTATTTTGTTTAATGTAAGTTAAGCTGGCTCTCAAATAAATCTAATCTCTCTCACAGGGGGAGAGAGGCTTGCCTGGACCAAAAGGAGAAGAGGTATGTCAATACTTTTATTTTAAGAATTTTAACTTTTTAATGAGAATTTATCATATTTATCAATAATGTTTAAATAAATGTTAACAGGGAAGAAGAGGAGACCCTGGGAAAAAGGGAGCACCAGGAACTGATGGGCCAAAAGGAGAGAGGGTAAATTCAGCACTCAGATAATAAACTTTGATTAACGTGATCTGTTTGTAGTTAGTGTATTTTTTGTTTTACTTTTGGAGCAAGTTTGTTGCATTGCAACCCAAAACCCTAGCGAATTTTCAGAAGAGGCAATACTACAGATTTCAATCTCAAATATTACTCAACTAAAGTGTCTCACTTCCTGTTGTTTTGTATGCACAGCTTAATGATTAATGGTGTGGTGCAAATCCTGACACATTCATTTATTTTCAAGGGAGAACGAGGGCCACAGGGAGGCAGAGGTCGACCCGGAGAAAACGGACTCAAGGGCGCAAAGGTGAGGTGCTGTGGGTGGATTTTGGCAGAGTGATGACTCAGCAGCTTCTGAAGTGCTCAGCAAGTATTCAGAGACCTTAAATAATGGAGCTTAGGCTTCATGTATTGTGTTCCCTGAGTCTGTCCAAAACACATTTTCCAGGGAATCTGTCAAGTTGTGTGCATAACCAAATTCCCTTCAGCATGACTCTGTGCAGGATGTCCAATAATGTTGTTTTCTGTTACCATTTGTCTTCCAGGGAGACCAAGGACTACCAGGACCGAGGGGTCAGCCAGGAGAGTCAGGAGCCCCTGGAGCAAATGTGAGTACTTTATCATACTTTATAATCAATGACTGTTTATTGTTGTAGCTTTTTCTTTGAGGGATATCTTAACAAAATGTGTGAAAATAAACTCTTCTGTGGTTCCAGGGCACGAGGGGAAATCCAGGAGATGCTGGACCAAGGGGAGACTCTGGACCCCCTGGACCACAGGTGGGAATAGAGTTCAACATTTCTGATCATCACATTCAGAAATTGCAGTGTTTGATAACGTTATTTTTTTCCTCTACAGGGAGACAAAGGAAGAGAAGGATTCAGCTATCCTGGACAAAGAGGACCCACTGTATGGTTCTCTGTTTCTCTCATCAAATTACTGTACACCTTAAATGTTTTTTACTTGAGTCTGAGTTAACTCTGCTCCAGGGTGACAGAGGTGATCCAGGCAGGAGAGGACCCAGGGGGGGCAGAGGTGACTGCGGTGCCAAAGGAGATCCTGGAGACAAGGGACCACCAGGAGAACCTGTAAGATTGATAGAGAACAACAGGATAACCTCTGCACATGCAACCCTTAAAATGTATGCTATGGATAATGCTCAGCCTCAAAGATGTTAAATGGAAGATTCTCCCAAATTATGAAAAACTTTCCAGAAACAATGTGTCATGTAGTCTAGACAATACACAGACCTCACCATGAGCACATTTCATTGGAAAACTATTTATCAACAAAATATAATTCCAAAGAAAATGTTGTGTATTTCTTGAGTTATAGTAATTCTTTCTTGGAAGAGATGCTTTATTCAGCTGTCATGTTTTAATTGAGGCTGGTTGAAAGAAAATTTAAATGCACCACTTTTCCTTATATAGTGACCAAGAGAATCATATAAATTGAGATGCAGAACAACTTCTGAAGTTACTAGATAAAGTACCAGGTGTTTTTATACAAGCAATATCACCACAACAGTCCCAAGAGATCATGTGAAACCAGCTGGACTGGTGGGATGTGATCATTGCTTAAGATGTAGTGGTGCTTTCATCGTGCTCCAGGAGTCATTGGTTCTGAGGAAGCATTTCTAAAAATATAGTTATGTAGTACTGAGTTTAACCAGAAGCTGAAATGAATTCCTAATGTAATACTAGGCAGAAAAACAAGTCAGTTGCAGTGAAAAACGTTTGCTTTTTAGGGGGAACCGGGTCAGTCAGGCGAGCCAGGAGAAAGAGGATCCAAAGGAGAACCTGGACTTGAGGTAAGCAACAGAAAGATCACTTAAATGACTTGACCATGCATTCAAATTTGAGATCCAATTGCAGTGCTCTCCCTCTCGCATATATGTGTGTGTGTGTGTGTGTGTGTAGGGTGGTCCGGGACCAGCAGGCGATCCTGGCCTTTCTGTGAGTAAGCATCAAAGTTTTGTTATTTATAATAATAATAATAATTTCATTATATACATTTATTTAGCTGTATTACATGTAACCTGCATACCTGTGACTGCAGGACTGTGAAGTTATGACGTACATCAGGGAGACGTGTGGTTGTTGTGGTAAGCAAACATCAACGGCATCATACAGACATGCAGTGCGAGTGCTAAGTTAATGCTTTATTGTCAGTGTCTTTTAACGCAGTGAATAATGTTTGTCTTTTGTCTCAGACTGTGAAAAGCGCTGTGGAGCTCTGGACATTGTATTTGTAATTGATAGCTCTGAGAGTGTTGGGCTGACAAACTTCACCCTGGAAAAAAACTTTGTTATCAACACCATCAACAGGCTGGGCCCTATGGCCAGCGACCCTGCATCACCAACCGGTATGGTTGAGCTCAAACACAACACAGACATTGTTATAAATCCTTTTACAGGCATAGTTTTAAGTGACGAGAAATAAAGGTTGCCATAAAAGATTTCCAAAGACTGAATCACTTAATCCACGACTGAATAGACAGTTGGATCCAAAAATATCTGGAAAGGTTCCAGTGCACTGACTGTACAATAACAACAAAGCACAGATTGTTCATGTTGCATATTTTCAGCCAGCCAAAGTGTTAACAGTCAATATTTCAACTCATGATGTAAACATTCAAATTGATGTGAAAACAAAGACATAAATATTATCTGAAAATTAATCTGTATCTGAAATTTGAGTGTTTTTGGTACTTCCTGACATGTCTGCCTTTTCTAGGCACAAGACTTGGAGTTGTGCAGTTCAGTCACAAAGGGACTTTTGAGGCCATTCATCTTGATGACCCGAACATAAACTCCATGTCTGCCTTTAAAATGGCAGTGAAGAAGCTACAGTGGATTGCTGGGGGCACCTTCACACCATCAGCCCTAAAGTTTGCCTATGATACCCTCATCAGGGACAGCAAGAGGGCCCAAGCCAAAGTGTCCGTGGTGGTGATCACCGATGGCCGCTTTGACCCAAAAGATAATGAGGATCTGCTCAGGTACTTTTGTGGCCGTGACAATGTGGTGGTGAATGCCATCGGGGTCGGTGACATGTTTGAAAAGAAACAGGATGATGAGATCTTAGGATCTATAGCATGTGACAACAAAAATAATGTCTTTCCGCTGAAGCATTACGTTGACTTGGTGGCTGAGAACTTCACAGAAACAATGGGGGGTGTGCTCTGTCCAGGTAAGTCTGTACCAGTACATTTAGCTGGACCATCTGACCATTTGTCTAACCCATGTCCATGTGATTTCCCCTCCAGAGCCAGAGATTGTGTGCCCTGATCTCCCCTGTAAAAGTGGTAGGTGTCAGTCAGGGGTCTAGACTCTACGTCCAGCCTTTAAATGGAGGGGAAGTCGAGTAAGTGGCTTTTCTTTACTTACAGAACCTGAAGTAGCTCCGTGTGTCGAGCGGCCAGTGGAGCTGGTATTTCTACTGGACGGCTCAGAGCGGTTGGGGGATGTGAACTTCCAGCACGTCCGTGAATTTGTGCTGAAGGTGGCAGAGAATCTGGGCCTGGCCCACAGCCGCAACGACCGTATGCGAGCTCGCTTAGCGCTGATGGAGTTCGGCACGAACGAGAACATCGTGGCCTTCCAGCTCACGCACGACCCCGCAGTCATTACTGAAGGCATCGCTCGTCTGCGGTACCTGGACTCTTCCTCGAGCGTCGGGCCTGCCATCATTTACGCCATTGACAACATCGTGGGTAAAGGAAACGCTCGCAAGACGAGGCGAAACGCAGAGGTTGAGTTTGTTTTCATCACAGACGGCATCACTGACGTCACCAACCTGGAGGAGGCAGTGAACGCGATGCGTGGGGCGCAGGTGGTCTCCACGGTGATAGCCAGCGGAAGTGACGTTGACCAAGGTGTCCTAAAGAAGCTAGCTATGGGCGACCAGGACGCCATCTTTAAAGGGAAAGACTTGTCCGAACTGTCCCGTTCTGGTTTGTTTGACCGTTTCATCAAATGGGTATGTTAAAGAGAGACCATGCTCATGTGGACAAAAACATCTTGGTAGTACTACTGCTGTTTAAACATGAGCTACTGGTGAACATGATTCTACTATGCACTATAAAATTTTTAGATGATGCCACTGCAACTATATTCATCCTCAGTATTTTGTTATACAAAAACATAGTACCAATTGAGTATTCTTCAGCCATTGAGCTTTACTGATCAAAGATAATAAAGTTACAGTTTCTTGGACGCTGAAATTATGTCTTCTGTAAAGAACCAAAAGTCACTAGCGCACATAAATCTTGACAATTAAAAAACTTACTGTATCCAACATTATTGTGCATTACCAATTAATTATAACAAAACATATGTAAAATTTACCTTAATTTCAGATAAGACGTTTTACACAAAACACATGAGGCCCCCACAGTTTAAATGAATGCTACACACAAGAGTGTAAACAACAGTTAAGTCAAACCCTTTTCTGTGCAGTAATGCAGTAATGGAGTAGCTGAATATCGAGTTAGAATATATCATGAGTTTCCAAGTGGGAGGCAGAACGATGGACAGCTGAATTGGCTTGCTCTGTTCAGACAAAATGATGACAGTCTTCTAATTTCTCTGCATATCCACTGCAGATGCTCCCTTCACCTCCCTTCTTACATCATGTCCAGCTGCACAGGAAGACGGGAAAAAAGTAAAACGGGAGAGTTTATATCAGAGGTCTCTAAAGCCCAGGCACATTATCAGATGCACAGAGACATATCCTGCAATTATACAGGAAATAGTTTTAAATTGACTTTGGGACAGTTTAACATTTCAAACTTAAAAAAAGCTGCCACACAAAACATTCATGCCAACGCTTACCAAGTCATCAACATCTCCTGCATCTTCTGCTGGTGGTGGTGCAGCCACCTCTCCTGTCTTCTCTTCAGCAGCCAGAAACTAAGATCAAAATTGGCCTTAGTCAGTAACATTGATGGTGTCAAGATCACCTTAAATTTTAAGTTACCAGTTGTTCATTTCTCAACAAAAATGGGAAACATCCTTTTAGTCACCTGAGTAGCTTCACTTTTGGACACGGTGCTTGCTTCAACCTCATCCTTGCTGATCAAAGTTACGACATCTGTTGAACAGCGACAATCAAGTCCATGAACGCTGAACTCCTTCAGCAAGCTTGTTATTCAGACTACAGGGTGTTTTTAAGAAACAGACAGCTCACATTTTGTGTTATTTGCTCATTTGGCACTCATAAAACTATGCAAAAATCTCCTCCCAAGGGAGAATGATTTGAGAGGAATCCTGCAGCCCAAAGTAAAGAGGCTTATCGTACCTTGAACAAGCAAATCCCAGAAGACCTCTAGCCCTCTGTTTGGGATGCTCCTTTTCAGGGACTGGAGGTAGCTATTGTACAGATCAGCATTTCCCAACTGAATTGTGAAAGACACAAAACACTCAAAATCCATTTATCAGTCTCCTAAAAGCTCACATCTATATGCAGAGACATTAGCACACTCTGAAGAGTTGGCCTCAGTTCAAGTAATGAGAAATGAAACCGACTCATTGTAATCTCCTCAGTTGACTCCATCTCCATGCAGTTTGATATATTAAGATTATTTCACACAGGCTTTTGTAACGAAAACCCCCACATCATTATGCATTTCCCAAATGGAAGACAGTGAATGCTTATTTACCTTAACCGACTGCTCTCTAAAGGCCTGGATACAGGTGATGCTTTTCATGAAGTACTGTGTGTTCTTGTTGCTAAGCAACTGCTCTATCCTGTGAGTCAGTTGTTGACAGACTGGGAAGGACACAGGGGTCACCATAACCAAACAAAGAGATAAACATAATTACAAGGGCTCAACATGAGTCCGGACAATTTATAACAGAAGTAGAAAAAATGTTTAGCAGTTCAGCTGCCAGGGGAAAAAGACAGAAAAGCTGGACCTCACCCTCTCCGAAGGAAGGACTCTTTCGCTTAACCAGAATGTGGAAGTCACGGGCTGGATTCACGCTTCCCACCTGGTTAAGTGTTTAAAATTGGTCAGGGCTGAAGTGAATTGGAAATTTCTAAGTATGCCTGCTCAAACAAGCTGTGAAATACTTCATTTGAAACGGCTGATTTTCATCCATGATTCTCACCGAGGTAACAGAGCCTTCAGCAATGTCAGCCAGATTATACTCCCCCCCCTCTTCTTCATCTCCTTTTACCTTCTTGGCATCTGGCTCTTCTGAACTGTAAATCACAAAAGAGTCTGTTGCAATACTGAAAATAAACATATTTTTGTAATCAGTAAAACAGCACCACACAGCCACAGACAGACAGTGTTATAATAACAATGACAACTAGAGATCATCTTGTGATGGGATTCACACCAGTTGTGACACTTAAACTTAGTAAGTACTTGGTGAAAACTACTGTTCTTTGGATGGCTGAAAAATACTCTGAACCACTGCTGGTGGGTCCATCTACATAAAGTGTCTACAGGGGCTGTATTACAGAAACTTCCTAACTTGGAGATCAAAATTTAACTGCTTAGTAACCGTGGTAATTAGGGTTAGGACCTCATTGAGAAAAAAAACATTGCAGATGAATAGTTCCTAAAACAATTTTCCTGTCCTAACTAACTTTGGAGAAGAAGTTCCCTCAGGGTCATACTGAGATATCATGTTCAAGAGAATTGGAATGACAAAACATAATGCCTCTGCGATGACTACACCAGCCACACTCATGTCTGCTAAACATGACAATGACATTTAAAGACCCACCAGCATACTAAATCAAACTTACTCTTTGCCAAAAATCTGAGCACTTGTCTTCAGCTTCTTTTTCTTTTCCACTTCTATGAGAGGAAACATCCTTTTCATCTCCTCTAGTGGAGCTCGGCAGCGTTCATTAATGACCTCAGGGCGCTCAAGAGCAGCCTTCAGCCACGGCTCTATGGCGGGAAGAGGGTTACCGGGGTTTACTGCTCGGTGATGCAGACACTGAAAGAAAGGTTGGGCAAAGAAGGTGAGACAGATGGTGACTGAGAGAGAAGCAATTCTGCTTGGGTATCAGCAGCCGCTAGCTGATGAAGCTCTATTCAGGCAGATGAAAGCTTTTTCCATCTGTCTGACTTTTGCCATCTGCCCCAACCCAGAACAGGAGTGTTGTATATGTGAAATACAAACTGTGCTGCAGTACCTGGAAGTGTCTCTGGAAGGCAGGGTTTGGAATATGGTGAACCTTAAACAAGTCGTTTAGTTCTCCGTTATCGTCTTCTTCAACCAACATCATGGAGTCAATGAGAGAGTCCACAGTAGACAGCTGGGTGTCTGAACAAATCACACAATAACTCAACTCTTCGTTTAAGTCTATTCCTCCATTGCTTACTGAAGTCTTTGACTTATGCATGTCTTAACACAGATACAGTGTCAGTGAAGTATATTAACTAACTACAACAAAGTCCAGGAAATAAAACAGTATTACACTGTTAATTTATAACAGTATAATACTGTTTTATTATAAATACCCATAAGCATGTAAAGTTGTTAAAATCAACTATACCTTGATCACATTAAAATGTTGCTTACCTATACAAGTCAGTCAAATTCAATACAATGTACTACTGTGTATCATAAATACAACACTCATTTTCTACCAATGCTTCTGTACTTTTATATAAGTAAGAATTTTAATTCATTAGTTTTGCATTATATGTAATGGAGTATATTTTTCTTTTGACAGTTATATTGGTGCCTTTAAGTCGATAACTTCTTCCACTAGCGCCAGTAATTATCAGTCATGCAGTTCTCAATCTTTGCCAGACGTTACATGCCGTTGCAGACATGCCTACGTGTGCCATCTACAGGCCATAGAAGTGGTAGTGCAGGGTTAAAACTACAGGAGGCACTATAGGAGGCAACATGGATGTGTTTACATCAGCAGGCCTTAGCAGGATGATTGGCCTAACAATGACAAAATCCCTATGACAGAGAATCTGCTGCTGTTACAGGTAAGTTAGTGGATGAGTTACAGGCCCTTTACATGAGGTGCTTCATATCTGGAAAGAACCTACATAGGATTGGCAGTGAGGATGAACTAGAGCGTGCACTACACAAGTAAATTTTTTTAAGCCCTCTATCGAGTGTAATACTGTCAGTACTTTGAAGCAACAAAAGTTAATACTTTGAATACATGCAGAAACCATACCTGATGGAGTTAACTTTTTGTTGTTTTCAAGAGAAGGAAATGTGAACTGTCGGAGGTCTTCTGTGAAGGGCAGCTGGATGTACAGCAGACACTATGTAAGGCAAAAGATGGGCCGTTACCTCCGTACCATTTCACACCAGTTGAGCAAATCAACTTAAAAACAGCATGGTTTTCTATAATCCCACCTCATAGTTCTGCTTGATACAAGGGAAAGCTGCTCCTACTTGAGGGTTGGAGCGTTGGTCATAGGCATAACGCACAATGGCCACCATTTTAAGTTCATCCAGTGCCCGGATGACGGCCGACAGGGCCACTCCTGCATGCTGCTCAGACAGCGTAGAAACAGACAGGCATGTCAGCATCAATGTATGTTTATGTAATCACAAGCCCTGTATCCGGTTCTCTGTATTCTCACCTCATCATCCTTGGGCGCAAATATCTTGACGACCTGACGTCCCAGGAACTGATGACGATGTACCTATATGAAAACAGTAAAAAGAAAAGGTAATTTGTTTTGTTTGAATTATAGGTAGCACATTGAATCATACTGTCATTAACACTACAATACCATGCTCTGTTTTGTAAAGCCCAGAACAGCAAAGCACTTCCCATTGTGCCTGTATTTCATCTGCTCTTGATCCACTTTGGAGAAAGGAACAATGTCACTTCCATAACGAAAGCCTGTCAATAGAAAAAAAATGAACTTCAGTGATTGAATGAATTAATTCAGTGAGATTTTGCTTGGTAATGAGGAGCAAGCACTGATGTCAGATAACTTCCTCACCTTGAATGGTATCATCCTTTTGCACTTCTGTCTCATTGTCATCATCCAGACAATAGACAGTCTCTCTCTTCACATCCTCTTTCAGGGTGGTCTGTGCGTCAACTGTGATCCACATCTTCTGCAGCTTCTCTTCTGTCACCTGTCGGACATGATGGATAGTATTAGTGGAACAGAAGAAAATATGGTTTCCCTAGCAATGCTATGTGACTATTGTTGATCTATCGTCTGTGTGCTCATAATAAACAGTAAGGTGAACTTTGAGGTCATTCCCTAAATCTGTCCAGCTGATGGAGCTGTCTTTTACCCAAAAAAAAAAAAAAAAAAAAGGTGAATCATCAGACTAAAAAAAAACATCAATTCTTGATTGACAGGACTCAGCACTTACTCAGCAGCCAATGAGAACTTAGCATTTAATAAAGCCATGTAATTAGCATGTAGCATATTCATCCAGCGCACTCACAGCTTTGTACCCAACAATCCGTATGGACAGAGAGCTTCCAATTGTCAGCTGACAGGGCCAGGCCATGGGTCTCCTCTCCATACGCTTGAACATGCACAGCTGCTCGATTGCATTTCTACAACAAAAGTGAAGCCAAGTCACACGATATCATCATCACTTCATCATCACACAAATGGTTAAATGTAAATGGTTAAGGTAAAACATGAAAAAAAAAAAAAAATCTAGTGTTTAATAAGTGCAAACCTGAATGTATAAATTTCATCCAGCCCATCCTCCTCATCTAAACTTAGCAAGACGTGTTTCATCATGTCCAAGCCCTTTTTCTGTTCCCTGGACAGACCTTTGCCCATCCCAGGATGACCAGGACCTCTTTTGTCTGCATCCCCTCCTCCCTCCTCATCATCCTCCACAGGGAATGGCAAACTGGCAATGTAAACATTCATAGTCAAACAAGAGTAAAGAAAACAAATTGCAAAAGAAATGAAATAAAATGACCCAATATTAGGAAACAAGCCTGAATAAGTTTTACAACAGATCAGTTTAACATCAAAAAAGCTTTTGGTAAGAACATAGTTTATTGGCAGAACGATCACGCTGTAATTGTCTGAATGTATTGCTCTATCACATATAGCAGTAAATTTTAAAGTTTTGAAACCACACATTGTTAATATGTCTGAACCTTACAAGAACTGCAGATTGATGCCGGTGCGTTTAAGGTTGTTATTAATAACATCAAGCTGGTCTGAACTGGTCGGGGTATTGAGGTCAGTCAGGAGGGCGATGTTGAGACGACCAAACTTCTTTCCACTTAAAAGAAATCGCAAACACAAGCTCAGTCACACCACTGAACAACTAGTAATTAATTCGGCACAGTGCGGCCTCTTACTTGGTTTCTGTCTGAAGGAGATCCATGCAGACAACAAGAGCATCCAGCCCTGTGGATCAGCAGTTAAGAAATCAACATTTTCTTAGAGAACATCTGGGAGAATGAGGCTCTGTGGGATAAATGTTAACCCTTACACTGAGCAAGAATTAATGCACGTCTTTTAAGACTCAGACTTAAAATATCTTGTGGGAAATGTTCTCAAGTTGTTTTTGTTGTAAATATTCAAAAGACATTAAAGCCCACACACATCCTTGCTAAAGCCACACAGGTACAATTACACTTCACATACAGACATCTGCTCAGGCCTATTAGGGTATGTTCAGCTCATTGGGACACTTAAATAGAGCAGAGCTATCAGTAGGGTTATTAAGTAGACCTGTCTGTCATTGAACATGTCAATTCATATCACAGTATTAAGTATTACATTTTCTCTCAAACAACATGATTCTTAGTTTTGGCTGACCCAGAAAATTTAATATCTCACAAAACAAGATCACAATGGAAAAATCCAACAGTAAACACCTTAAGGTGAGTCTGATAAAAGTCACCAATAAAAGCTACCTATTTATTACAAATTCTCTGAATAGTTTAAGTAAATTTAAAATCTATGTGACAGATTTAACAAAAAAAATAAATAAATAAACAAACATAATCAAGCAAAAGGATACAGTCCACCTGCTGACTCCCTGGATGGATCTGATTCTCTATTTCCTCCAGCAGGTCAAAATCAGGTATCATGAGGTGGCGGTGGATGGTGATGTGCTGGTACTGGCCGTCCTGGGCCAGAGGGTTTTTGGTTGAATCTGTGCCGAACAGAACTAAAGCCAGCTCATCCTTCGTCTCTGCAAAAACCTGTCAGGAGGCAAAAGACATATCCAGTGTAGGTGTGGATAAAAGATGAAAGAGCCCTCTCACGACAGTAGGTTTGATTTCTCCTTCTTTCCTAAATGCGTAAATGTACCTGACGCTGGACAAACTTCTGGATGACTTTTTTGGCGAGTTCAAAGGGAGGCTCTTCACCCGGGGCAGAGTTGGACATGGAGAACCCCACATCCATACACAGGACCAGCGCGGACTACAGAGAACAAACAACACATTAATACGGTTCAAGTTTCAACTAAAGGCGACCTGTTGGCTTCAGCATTAGTGACACAGACAGGGATGAATTTTCATTTTTAATAGGTTCAAGGCTATTTATTCCCACGTTTCCACAGCTACCACAGACAGTGTGTGTATACATGTTGAAGGCATACAGAGACGGGGCGGGACAACCAGTTTCACATGTCCCGACTTGTCGCTCATTTGTCAGAAACCCACTAAACCGCTTCTAACAAACCACCTGTCAACAAATAAACACTAACGCTAACATTAACACTGACATTGACGCCGGGTGATGACTTTCATTAAAAGAATAAAACAATGTAACTTACTTTAGCCCCTGCCATCTTCCTTTTCCCTCCTCCGAAGACTGTGTGTCGCTTTGTTATGGCTCCGGAGAGAAACGGTGAACGGTTCGAAGGCGGTTCGGTGAGATTTGTTCCGCACGTGTCCCAGGGAGCTTCACATCATCCTATACCGCACCGGAAATTAAGATATACCTTCTCACCAAAACCACGGATGTAGCATTATAACTTATAGGCCTTATATAGCTTATAATATAGCTTATAATACGTCCGTGGTGGATCCGAAGAACATCTGTGACAATGATAATGCACTTACCGTACGGTCTATAGGCGGTACTGATGAGCATTATAAGATATAGGTCAAACGCCCCCCAGCGTTTCATAAGGCACTGTGCAGTAGCATTACTGTATACATGGTGCAAATTATTCAGAAATAGAAATACGATAAATAAATAAAATTATATGAAACAAATACATTAGATTAATAATTAAAAACTTATATTATAACTAAGTCTATAGTAGTAGTAGTATAGTAGTAGTAGTTGTATAGTAATAGTCTAAGGACTCACAGCAAACAGTGACCCGCTGTGCATTGCTCTAGATCATGAAACTAAATGTTTTCCACAATGTAAATGTAAAAATTAGCACATAAATTGTTTGCAATGTAATAATACAACACTTTATTGACTGTAATTGGTCTTTAGTTTGCATCCTGTGGATTTACAACATGTAATGCTGAATACAGATTCAATCCACAACCACTGATTTGTGTCTTTACCTGTGAGACCAGGTCTAGTAATTAATATTTTAACCAACAAATATTCAAACCCACCCCCATCTGCTATGTATCACAATCAGTTAATGACAGTTGTTTGCAATACATTTATTTGAAAGTGCCAGAGTATAAAACACCTAGGAATTTCAGAGAGTATTGGACTTAAATATTTAAAATAAATTAAAGCAACATTTAAAATATGACAACAGCATGTAACAGGAATTCTCAAGTAGAAAATTACATATCTCGTGTAGGCAAACACAAGTGGTTTAAGATCACAAACAATTGAATTGATTGTGTCTAAAACAGGACATTTAAAAAAAAATAAAATAAAAAATGACCAAAGAAATGCTTTATTCATCAGCTTGTCTTGACTATGGCTTAAAATATTGGCTAAATTAACTACCTAGTGGGCCATGAGGAAAAAATTTGCTGTGGTCCTGATTCATTTCCTCCCACTCTCTATGTGCATTGTTTATTTACTCTGTTCACTCCAATGACTGATCTGACTGAAGTACAGAACAAACAAGAGGGCCAGAAACCAAAGAAATACTCAAACAATAGGACACCTCCTGCACCCATGTTTGATGTGTTTCAGTTTGTTTGGGATAATTTGATGAGATACAAATATGTGAAGGAATATGCACCATATAAGCCTAATATATTTTAATATTCTAGAGTTTTTCTTGTTGTCAACATATCGCACAAAAAGACAGAAATTTGAGTAATCCTTCTAACAATTACATCTGATATAGCTTATTCTTCTGTCATACTTTTTCATTGTTTTCCAAAAGGATGAATAAATATCAATTAACAACAGTGTTGCACTGAGTGACATGTTCCTTCATTGCCATGAACACACATGCTACATTCCTGCTGATAAAAAAAACTTCACAAGTGCATCAAATATGTATTTATCAGCAACTGAAAATAGTCCCCATAAATATATTATTTACTCCTGTTTGAGTAACATTTAGTAAAAAAAACAGTGTCAAGCTGAAACAGAAAGCAAAGTACATATTTAAAAATGACATTATATGTAACTATATGTTTGAAACCCATTTAGAAAGTTTTACATCTACAGTAGAAATCACTGGTCTTGAGGTTGGGTGCAACAGACAAAGTCATTAAAAAACTAGTGACATCAGCCTTGTAATTAAAAAACTAGATGCTGATACAAGGTCCACCAAAACTTAGGTTTGCCAAGACTTTGCCCATTTTTTAAGATGTTTCAGATGTTTTCATGTTGTGGGTAGTGGTACATATCTAGACAAACATGCAATTAATCAAATTTCCAAATTAACTGACACACATTAAACCTGGATTTGTGCCCCTGGTGTAGTTGCCCTATTTCATCAGTTATTCAACTTCTGCTTCAGCTATAACTTCACTGACTGATCACAATAACGTCAAAAAAGTCATAACGTCATAAAAGACGATGTTGCCTTTGAAATGCATGCTGTTTTTGATGTCAGTGCACAGCACAGTGATCACATACATTTAATTACAGATATTTACAGATGAATGGAAACTTGATTTAACTTACAGACTAATGAGTGTATCAGTGTCCATAGCCACTTTATGAAAACTGTAGGACTCAAGGTCAAGGTGATCAGAGGGGCACTGTGAATATAAATGACCCAAAATAACTACTTCCCCACCTAAGAGTCTAATGCTTTTACAACTTTGCAATAACTGTTCATCCTCTAAGGACAGTTCAGGCAGTGTTTCATCAGTTATTCTTCACTGAAAAGCATAGTGGTGTAGCTTAAAATAATTTCTTCAAATTTTGAAATCAAAAGTTCCTTGGAATTCCTTTCTTCTGGAGCTTTCAGCAAAATCTCAATGCCTTCATCAGCCAATGAAGTTCACTCAATAAGTCAAGTGAGTGGGCAAGTTTTCATCAAACTACACCCGAGATCAGAAATTAACCTTTAAGCTCATTTTTCTTCAAGTTCCTGGTAGCTGTTTGTCCATTATCAATATGTGCCTTGGACCTCAGCGTCACCCTGTTTCAGACTGATGATGTCTGAGCAAGTTCACTGGGGACCTTGCTCTGTAGAGTACCAGACACTGTGTCAGAGTCCAGTAGTTCCACTATGCTATAGGGGGAACAATCCTCCAGTCCCAGCTTCCCACAGGCCCAGCCACAGAAGCCTTTCTCCAGGTCTCGCACTGCCTGCCACCATTCGCTGAAAGCCCAGGACACCTGCACTACAGCAGAGTACAGAGCTAGAGACAGCGCCATGGGCATGATTAGCATGGGGTAGAAGATGATGAGGAAGGGGCATATTGTAATCTTGTGCCAGAACGTCCGCTCTTCATTGTACACCAGGAAGACATTGTACCAAGTGAGAGTGCCATAGTAGAAGGATGTGATGAAGGAAAGGAGAAAAATCACAGGGGCACAGGAGATGCTCCACAGGACAACATGGGGTCCTTGGCACACACCTAAACTGCAGGTTCGTTTAGAGCCTTCCCGTGCCTCGCATTCAGCATCAAGACGCTCCTTTGACTTGGCCAGATCCCTGAGTTCCTTCTCTGTCAAAGTGACATGTATGTCAACCACCTGACCTTTCTTCTTGCCCCTGGTGATGGTGCCTGTCAGGGTCACGTAACGGCTGTCTGGAGGAAGGCTCCAGCTTCCACCTGTCATGGGATAATATAAGACTACCTTTCATTTCTGAATCCATTTTATTGGGAGCTACACTACAATATATCACACTGATGTAGATACTGAGATAAATTGCCACCCCATCAGTGGCATGGTCCCATTAAAGTACATAATGTCACAAAATTCAAATCTTTTGTTCACATAAACTTGATTTGAATTGTTAAAATTGCTTATCATATGTTGAACATATGACTGAATTGTTGAATTAGGATATCTGTTCCTTCAGGAATAATACCTGGGATGTAGCATCATGATTTTATCAGAATATGTGACTCTCACCTTCACCTGTGGGTGTGCAGAGGAATTTCGCTCCCTCCTCAGTGGTCCTCTCTGCACCCTCCTCACTGGCTTGGTCTTCTCCAGGCGCTCTCTCCATTTCAGAGCGGTAGATGATAATGGACTCTGGACGCATGTCTTTCTTCTTCCTCCTCTTCCTCCTTATAGAGGGCCCCACTTCTCCATCATCCACATGATTGCCTGATATTTCTGATCTTAAGGAGATCATCTGAGGGCTGCCCTCACCTTCGGTCTGAGGCTCCTCTACCTGTGCCATGCTCTCTCTCTTTCAACTGGTCCAGTAAACTTTAAAACTCTTAGGCTACTTTTTGATTATTTATTATATATCATTAAAGTCTGGAGAACCACAAACTACGTCCATCCATTGTGTTGAAGTTTTAAATCAAATAAAGCTCTCCAGCTGAATGCACAGTGATAAAAACACAAACAGGGAGGGAGGGAGAGGGAGAGAGAGAGAGAGAGAGGGGAAGGGAGACATTAAAAAAACAGGGGTTTTTTTATAGTCAATAATCCTGTATGTACAGTGATTCTGGCCTCGATTCTGCAGTCTGTGATGTTGACTAATGACATCTACCAATGTGACATAACGATTGATCTAATGTCATTTAATCTGAACACAGCAAATCGCACTAGATCCAAACAAAGTATGATGTATCAGTTAAAAACGGGGGAGGGGGGTTGTCTGTCTTTTGCATGACTGGGCACCAATACTCTTAGTGGAAACGCTTCGACCTCGGTCTATGAACATCATCCCGTCCTCCTCTTTGCAGGCAGAAAAACTACACCATTCATAAATGATTGTGGCGCTTTTCCCCCGAAAGAATGTATCGTATGATAATATCAGAGAAGAGGGGGCGAAAATCCACAAAGCGACCCATTCTTCACACAGCTGATCTCCTCCCATTTAAATCCCACCCATGTCCGCTCTTTGTCTGCAGACGGCAGCCGGCGAATAATACACACTGAAACTGGAGCTGCAACTAAAATCTCCACCTTACCTTCAAACTGCCTGGACGAGCAAAACGAGATAAACGGAGCCGTGTGGGGACAAATCACCGACTGTGCGTGACACGCCGCAGCAGCCCGGGCATCACAGAGCCGATCTCGCCGATACAGATGCGCAGCGCAAAGTGATTTCCAGAATAGCACTAAACCCGCCCCTTTAACCTCTGTCACACCGAAAACACGACCAATCCCCGTCCTCCGCGGCCCCACTGCTGTCATGTGAACATGGAAATAATGGAGGGAGTTATTCCACCATGTCTCTCTTATTTTAACAACTTCATTAAAAAAAAAAAATTCACATATGCATAGTTTTTTGTTTTGTTTTGTCATCTATTGCCTTGGTTAAATAGGCACCATAGCAACATTAAAGGCTTTCATTTTCATTTTAAACATTCATGCAGTTCAGTACAAATACATAAGAGTTGTAAACAAAAGTCATAGGTTCAAAGAGTCACCGTAGTATATAATCTTTTTTAAATATAAGACAGGGTCGTTTTTTAATGATTATGACCATTAACTATTCTTAACAGGTGCTTGATTTTAAAACGTTTGTCCAATGTACAAATAGTTGATTTAACTTCAGTTTCTGAAGTCACTAAATCACGTTTAATAGGTCGTGGTTACTTATGTCTCTTATTTACAGCGTGAATACTGTTTCAGGACCATTTCTCTGGTAATAAACTCAAATAGTTAAAGATTAAAGTGAATAAACATATATTGTGTTGACAAACCGAGCCGTTGGTACTAACGTCTGAGCCGTTGACAACATCAGCCTGTCGACAGCAGCTAATGTCGCCAACGTTTGTGTAAAAATGAGCGACGAGTATTCACTTCACAGTATCGACAGCCTGCTCTTTCAGTTTGGTTTGTTGTGTTTTTGAAATTATTGTAGGTTGTTGATTTTTTTTTTTTTTTGAATCGTTTGTAATTGCTGTACGCTAACGTTGAGGGGGCATTCAAGTAGCCAGCTAGCGACTGGTAGCCTAAGCTAATTCAAGTGAATAACTTAAGATGGTACTATTATTACGATTAAGATAACTGTTTGTATTTTACAGCTCTTCAAACTCGGGAGCTTTCCCAAAAAAAGAATGAAATCAACCAACAAATTAAAGGTATGCTAATATAAAACTGGACTTTTATGTGAAAAACTCTGAATAACATTGAAACAACATACTAGCACAAAGGCGCACATCATGTACGTTAGCTACATGCTTTTTTTTAAATTCTCAATGTTATTGAGCTTTTGTTGCGTTAAATCGTGTTTATATGTTTGTCAACAGTTTGCAGAGCCGACATTGCCGAGAGGAGCTCTCACATTGAAACACTCCACAAAAAGATCAAGAAACTTGAGGAAGAAATCGTGGTGAAGCAGAGCGCTGTCACACATAGTAAAGCAAATGCAAAAAGGTATGATGACTAGGTAAGGCCATAACATAAACAGTGCTGTATACTATGTCTATTCATATATCGCTACTTGTCATCCATGTACCCCTAGCATGAGGGCCGCTAACAGCTTGCTCCTTCAGTATGAGCAGACATTGAGAGATGAACTTGAGAGCAGAAAAGCCAGCTACAACCATGACATGTGGGTGTGTAACAGTGTTTAATATATTATTTGTATGTCTTAGTAAACAAGGTTGACTTGTTCTTTATTTTTTTAACCCACCAAGGGAAGTCTATGAAGACAGGATTGCAAGCTACAGAAAGCTATTCCAGTCACATAAAGAATATTATTGCCAAACTCCTCTGGCTCAAAAGCTTCTCAGGCTGCAGGCTGAAAAAGAGGAGATTGAGGGTAGGATCAAGGCCTGTGATAATCAAATTATAATGAAGCAGACGGAGCTGGACCATCTCACTGGTAATAAACTTTTCATACATCACTTGCGCTGAAACATTTACAGCTCTTTATGCAGTAGATTTCTTCTCTGTTTGACCAGATTCAGCAGTTAATTCTTCCTCTGCTGAGATACTACCAGACAGGTATCTTTCTGTGAATCTTAGCGATAACAAAGAATGTCCAGCAAAAGATTGTTTTTCTCTGTTTGACTGTGTTTTTCTGTTTAGTATTTCTGGTCAGGAGCCCATAAAAGAACCAAAGAAACAAACAGATGCCCAGACAGAGGAGGGCAATGAGTCTGCTGTCGACATCTCCTCTCTTCATCTTGACTCAGCTGTGCGAACTCTAGCTGTTGTGAAATACTTTATACATATACTTCTGTTGTATGCTAACTGTAAACACACACAGATGTTAGTTATTAAAGAACAGTAAGTAGCTATACTGTCAAATGTGAACAGATGATGCAGAATGGTCATAACGTATCTGTGGAGGCAAATGTTGGCGATATTCATGAGGAACACAAGGTTCAGGATTCTACAGCCTGCTGTCCTGACCCGGAAGAAGACAGCAGTGAGCCGTGGTCATGTGATCAGTTGGATGGTAAGTGGAGAAACGGCTTATGTATTTCAGTGAATACCAACACCTCTACACACAATGCTCTTTATGTTGTGGTATTTATTTTACCAGCAATATTTATCAGCAATATATATTTCTTCAGAGCAAAGGTGGCCAGATGGTATGCATGCAGATGATCAGGAAAAGGAAATGGAACTGCAGGAGCAAGCCTTGGTAATATCTGTCCACTATACAGAGATTAAACTTAAAATGGTTACCCAGTTTACCAAAAACAACTCTCATTGTTGGTATACTGCCGATACTAAAGGGTGCTAAGAATATTTTTCACCTGCTTTCCTCTACTGCATTGTATCCACCCCAGAATAGCAGAGGTGAGATGACTTTTATTTAAGATCACTTTACTCATCACGAGGAGTCCAACTCAGCCTGTTTTGTATTGTTTTCGGTGGCTCTGGAGGGAGATTTCTGTAGTCTGTGAAAATAACCCCAATGACTTCACCAGGGTTACATTAGCTATTAACCAGTCAACACAAGCTAGTCAATTTCTATTATCAGAATTGTAGGAAAGTGTTTTTTGATTTTGATTCATACTCAGAACTGAAATCATTTTTTTCCTGCCTCTACAATCGTTTCAACAATGTAGAATTGAACTACTAAATCACTGATGTCCTAGTTTATATCATTAATATGCTATATTTGAAAACTCAATAACTACTCTTTCTAGAATGAATTTGATATTTTCTTCATTAAATTATGTAGCAAAAATATGTTTTATTACATAGTATCAAATACTGGCACAGCTTCATTATTGTCTATACTGAAAATATAATTTTCCTGTTGGAAATGCTTAGGCACTCTCTGCATATGAACAGCAATCCAAGAATATGTCAGAGGTAGAGGAGGCAGTGGAGGATAAGGTGGAGGAGAGAGTTGGTCCAAATGAAGATAAGACAACAAGTGAAGAGGACAATAAGGAACTCATTGCATTTTCTAAGTCATCTCAAGAAACAAAGTCCTCCCCAGCAAAACTGACAGCTGAACCTTCAACACCTATATTTCCATTTAAGTAAGGTTTTGACAAAGCTTCCAACACTTTAATTCACTGTCAAGACAGCTACATATAGTCATGTTTCATGTTATCACTACAGCTTTAGCCCTACCAGCTCTCCACATCAAGGAATCTCTGATGTCAAATCTCCAGCTTTCCTGTTCTCTATGAACTCTGATCTTACCACCCCAGGCTTCTCTGGATTTGGATTTGACATGGACACATCACAGGATGAGGTGAGTTGCGAGCAAAAAGAATAAGCAATTTAACAGAAATCAATATTTCTTAGTTCTGGGATTACCTACAGGTTTCTTTCTGCAGGAGACATCTTTTGCTTTTGCCAGCCCTTTTTTCAGTCAGAAGGTACTGCAATTTCATCTCTACCGCTTTGTTTCATTCAGTGCTCCTAAAACAAAAATACCAACTCCTAAAACTATATGTTTTCAGAAAGCCACAGAATCAAAGGCTTCAGACTGTAAGTATCAAATGAAATCTATTTTTGTGATCTGTGTTACCTGCTTTGAACTACAGTTGTGTAAATGATTTTGCAGGTGCAGCATTTATGTTTGACCAATCAGAGGAAAATGAAGACTTTCAGTTTGCCTTCACCTCCAAAAGTCCCCAGGCAACTAACAAAGATAAGACCAGGGATGAATTTCCATTTTCATTTCATTTTTGAGACTGAGAAAAACATTCAGTTCACCAATCAGTTCCTGGCTTATTAACTTTGGTAATGTTCTCATTTAGTGGGTAATGATAAAATACTCAGGGCAAGAGTTTATGGTTTAACAGCATTATAAAATTTAAAAGACTTAATCCGTTATGTGAAATTTTTCCACATGTAACTTTTTTTCTTATTCTGTTCAGTGCTTGCCATTATTTATTTATCTTTAACTTTACTTAGCTAATTTCAAAAACTATTCACAATGAACACATTTCTAATACTATCATAGTTGGATAAAATTTTATTGAAGATAGAAATATTACATCAGTATCAAAATCAAAAGTCCATATTTCTTTACAGTGTAATAAACTGCTCACTAATACTTTGTGATTTGTTCAATTTCCATTAATGAATGAGAAGCAATGTTTCAGTCCTACATAGTGTATAGATAAAATGAACTGAACACCTCACTGGTCCCTAGA
Source organism: Rachycentron canadum (assembly GCA_038496675.1). NCBI lineage: Eukaryota > Metazoa > Chordata > Actinopteri > Carangiformes > Rachycentridae > Rachycentron > Rachycentron canadum. Next base: position 13,968,101 of record CM076658.1, read on the forward strand.
CTTTGTATTTTGTCTCAGCAAAGTTGGAATTTCTTTTATATGTGACTTCAAGAGCAAACTACAACATATAAAATATTCTTTTTATAGTATGTATTTAACAGTAAATTCATAAAATCTTAGCTTCATGGCACACCTTTATGGCAGTGATTCGACAATACAAAGACTTTGTCCAGTACATGAAATAGAAAAATGTTCAGTGTTGTAATGCCTCAGTCAATAAAGGAAAACTTGAAGTATATTTTCACATTATTTACATTTACATACTGTAGCTACTTGGATCTGATAACAGATCGAAGTCAACGTTGGTTTTATAAGTGTTCAGTCCTAAAACCCGTAGCTGATTGAAAATCATTTTTAAAATATATGATCTGTGTAGAAAAACAAGGCATGGACAGATAAAGGTTAAAAAGTGCAGAGAGTATTCTGTAGTTTCAGAGTCTAGAAACCAGAATCGATGCTGATGGAGCGTCGGGTCACATGTTCTATCTCTCCTGGGACATATTCACAGAAGCTGGTTTGATACTTGGCCAACATTTTTAGCATCAGCCGCAGATTAAACCACCACTGGACCTTGGGCATCCGGTGCCTGAAAATCAGTGCCATATAGTAATTCACAGATTATGAAGAGAAATTAATAATGAACATTTGTTATTTCACAAAATACCGAATTTGCTTACTCAAAATCAGTCACTTCCTTCAGTTCAGTAACAGGGATGAATGAGATGACCTTCCTGTTGAGGCCAAGCACACATGCTGTTTCTGGTGAGTTGGCGAACACACGGCCTGGTGGGGAAAATGGTGGAATCGTGACATCTCTGTGGTTTCTCTTTGGCTTTCTGAGCATTTAATTTATATAAACTACTACTTTATACTCTACCTTGTCGGAAGTTTTCTGTCAGTCTCTCTGAAATCCACTGGATAGCCCTCACACCCAACTTTGTACCAAAATTTCTATCAAAGGGAGATGGTGCACCTCCCTAAAGCACAAATACACAAATTGATTATAAATATGTTTCTATGCTCTTATATTTTTGTTGTAATTGATGTAGTTGCTAAACTGTTTTGCCAGACTGGATGAATCTCAAAGTGGCTTCAGACCTGCTGAAGGTGTCCCAACACATTGACTCTGCAGTCGAAGATGCCCTTCCCCTCTGATGAGTACAGCCTGTGGATGAAATCTGTAGTGTAGTTTTCATGGCATTTTTCGTTCCTGTTACAACACAAGAATAGGGTCAACGAAGGAGAAGCTGCATATGAGCCTTAGACGTAACATGCCATCCAAAGAATTTAGTTTGTCCAACACTGTCTTTAAAAAAAAAAACAAAAACAAAAAAAAAAACAGCTGAACAGCTTGTTTCTGTTTTGAAAAAAAAGTAAAAACATACTACGTACATACTAACACACCATTTAGTATATATAATAGATAACATGATGGCAGTCAAAACAAAGATGAAACATGGATTAAAAGCTATGCAGACACTTCATTAGCGTTAACAACTGGTGTTTCATGAGAATGTGTATAACTGAATAAATATTATGTACCTCAGTACTAGACCCCGCTGGATGTCCTTCTTCATCTTTTCAGTTAAATGCTCCACATTGGTCTGCCAAAAGGCCAGATCATTAAAGAGACAGAAAGCTGTGAACAATACAGACACAAGACACAGCACAGGTTTTCCCATTTGGCCTTACCTTTAAATCATGGATGTTGAAGGGGTCTTCGAAGATGTAGGCAGCGTCAGCACCCACAGCTATACCAGTGGAGGTTGCCAGATAGCCACAGAATCCACCCATTGTCTCAACCACAAACACTCTTCTCTTGGTCCCAGAGGCAGACTGCTTGATCTTGTCGCAACCCTGATGAGGAAATTGAAATAGCAGCATTAAAAGGGGATAACTGAAGGCAGGGCTGATGTGTGGCTATGGAAGTCAAGGAAGAGTTAGCTTTAACTAATTAACCCCTTACCTATACCATATGTCAGTTTTGAAGCTCACTATACAGCTTCTAGATAAACCAAAAGACAGAGTAGAAAGGAGCAGCTTGAAAAGACATAAGCTGCACCTCTGGGGAAAGATTTCTTACTGCTAGTGTCTTATTTATGAGCTCTTACCTTGTGTGGTGCTTAATATAGATGTAAAGGGGTTGACCAGAGGACTGCCTGTCTAAATCTCCTTCTCAAATTTTAAAGTTAAAAACAAAATCTCTTAATGCTTACAATCTTTATTATGTATGAGGAGTTCAAAGTCTAGCTAAGTAAAACGGTAGCTTTTTGATGTGATGTTTTCTGGCATGGTTCAGTCCCCATTCATCTTAATCCTGAAACATCAAAGTCACACAGTTAATGTGCCATCTGCTCAGTGTTACCTCCATGGCAGCATTGACAGCAGTGTCTGCTCCCAGGCTGAAGTCAGTTCCAGGGACGTTGTTGCTGATGGTGGCAGGGATTACACACATGGGGATGCAGAGCTCATCATAGCAACCTCGGGCTTCAAACAGCTGCAGCACACCTTGGTACGCCTTTGAACATCATCAAGAGGTACATTGAAAACCACTCCAACACTGACACTATGAATTAATACATAACCAATACTCTACCTCAAACCCTCCAATTACAAGCAGAGCTGAGATGTTGAACTTGGCGATGGTTTGTGAAATCTTCTCCATGTGTTTGTTTGGAAGAGTCCTGAAGAAGGACATGAGATTACATGACATTAAAGATCACTTAAAGGGCCACTCTACTACACTAATTTTACAATGCCAAGGCAATTCGCTAGTCACAGTATTATACAGCCTATGAAAACATATTATAACTTATAACTTATGTTTCTTGCCACTCCCAAGGACACTTTGTTAGTTTGAGAAAAGTTTGCAATGGAATTTAAAAGAAGTGATTGGTAAGGTCTAACAAAGACGATACTGATTTGCCTAATAGAAAGTGTGGGATTTTGTGGAATGTCATGCAGGACAAGGTAACAAGTCAGGATATGTCAGGTACTGCTAGGTCTGGAAAATTAGGATCTCCTATTACCATCTAACAACTAGTTAGATGGTATATTAAAATATCAGTATACACAAATTAAAAACTGTACTTTTTTTATTTATTTTTTTTAAGCAAACAAATTAAATTCCTGACAAATCAAGTTGCCCCAAAGACATGACAGGGATCCCCACCGCAGTGGAAAAGGTAGTTTTGGTGTATGTCATCATATTTCCTCACTATATGCTCTACTGAACCATTTTTGGACTTTTTCATCTTTATGGAAGCACAGCACTTGACAGTTGGAGTACTCTTGAGAATAGTTAAGTCTATTTATTCAATAGAAATCAAAAGGCCCTGTTGCTCACCGTTTTGTCCCCAGCAGTGAGCCCCCCTGGCCTGTCCATCCTGCCACAGTGTGCCATTCCATCTCAAAAACCTGCCGACAGACTGACGTCAGTAACAGTTTCCTCTTCACTGCTGAAAACCCACTGCAGGGTGTTAAAGGTGTAGAGACAGAGGGACTTACTGTTCCATTGGCAAGTCCTTGATATCCATCCTGAACAGCGTAGACTTTATGTCCATGAGCAAGAGCTACTCTCACAGCTGACCTCACAGCCGCATTCATCCCTGGAGCTGGAGCCCCCACATTCAGAATAGCCAAAGAGAAATTGCTCTGCAGGAACATAAGTCAGATGTTATTGCGAAGAGAACAAAATGGTCTGTAATTGCATTTAAAAGCGTAAATACGGTCTATCTCTAGAAACATTCAGTGAAAGTCTGTCACATAATTTATTCCTCGTTACTCCGGGTGTGCTCCCAAACAGGTAACCTTCAGAGAACATTCTTTGAACATTTTCTAAGGCTTAAATTTTCACAACCTCCTTTTGTGCAACCTTCAAAGACTCTTAAGGGAATGTTCGCTGAATGTTGCAAAAATAATGTTCTTGAAACATTTGGTAAAGGTTAAATTTAATCCATAGAGATTCTTAAGTAAAAATGTTCCAGCAGCCTGGAGCCAACACAGAGTTAACTTATGTGAACATACGTTAATAACACGTTAATAATAATAATAATAATAATATAATTAGGTTAATGATGTATTAACATATATTATGTTATCATTAATATATGTTAAAGCTGATTGTGTGTTCTTAAATTCTGAACTGGACAGAGCAGCATCTGAATGGTCAGATATATAGTTCCAGGTCACTTGGAGCAGGGGTTGGTTTAGTGATATGGGGCTGCAGGTAAACTACTGCAAGGTAAAGATACTGGTAAAGAAAAAGCCCCGTATTAAATAATTCGTCTTCCATCATTACAAAATCAGTCTCTAATAATGATTTGTCCAAAACAGTTTTGTACTTAAAAATGTTAATTGGTACATATGAGATAATGTTAATTTTGCTCTTAAAATTGTTGTTTTTCTCATATAAAATAACAAAAAGTACCAATAAGAGTATAAGAATAACACTGATTATGAGAGTAGCTCAGGGAAATGTCCAGTCTCCAGGCACATAGCTTTCAAGAAATGTGCCCCCCTGAACAACTTAGTGTTACAGTTATAGTCCTGCCATAGAGTATGTGTGTATAAATGTCATGTCATGTAGTGAGAGACTTACCGCAGACTGGGAAGGCTTCTGAAAGGCAAGAAGCTTGTAGATGTTCCAGTTGTTTTCAAAACTCCTGGCAGAAAATCAGCAGTTTTAGTTTGGTTTTGTTTTTTTATTTGCACAGACAAAATTCAATTGTTTGCATGATAAAATTGTGTGAGTGGAACAGTTTGCTGGACTCAGTTGTAAAACTGAATGGACTAAAATACTTTAAGGTATTTTTTCACAATTTGATATCAATAGTGTGTGTGTGTGTGTGTGTGTGTGTGTATGTATATATATATATATATATATATATATATATATATATATATATATATGAATAACTCACCCTCCACGCAGTTTGACAGCCTCATGAAACCTCTTCTCATTCATGGCCTTCTGCACCAACTTAGTCTGCAAACAGTGGTACAAGTTGAAAAATACAGCAAAGCTCCCACTGGTTGTGTTTTATTACCTTAAAATAAATAATAGAGAGGAGAGAGACTCACCATCTCCACACACTCCATTAGTGGAAGACGAACAGCATGGTTACCTGACAGACCGATGACACAAGCTGGGGTGTCAGGACAGGCCTCCAACAGGGCAACCACTGCCTCCACACCCAACTTACTGCTCTGAGAACACAAGAGTGCACATACAGTAGTGTTCATTGACAGTGTGCATTGATACTATGTCCATTGGAATATATGAGCAGTGAATGATGGATAATAATTATACAGTATATATATGGATGAAGATGGATGAATCTGTAGGTTTCTAAATTAACACTACAAACTCAGATTTATCCCAGATAAACATCCACTGAGTTTGTAATTTTCAATATCAGCACATCTCCTATTATATTAAAGCACCGGTCATTGCACTGGTCATTTACAAAAAGTAAAAGAAGAAATTGCATAAAAACTATTGAGCATATTTCTGCAGTGTTAGATTTGTTTCACCAATCAATGACTTCAGTTTCAAGCAGAAGTAGTGTTGTAACAACTACCAGCAGTTAACCTTACACACTGATTTAGATCTGTGGTTAAACTAGATCTTATCTCTGTGTCTTCAGAGATCAGTTTTAATGGACACATGGCAGCCAGCCACAAAGAAATATTTTATACTAAACTAAACTATTGAATTAAATGTTCAAACTACAGCTGAAAAAAACATTTATATGAATTAATAGTAAAATATACACTATGTTGTTCAACTCACCAATATTCTGTCAAAAGCTGAGGGAGTTCCTCCTCTCTGAACATGGCCAAGTACTGTCACTCTGGTGTCATAACCTAGCCGCTTTACAACCAGCTTCAAAAACAAACATGGAGGCAGTTCAGAGTACTGTGTGTTTGTTATTCACCAGACAAACACAACAGAGAGGCTGTGAGAGAAAAGTCCTCAACAAACACAGAGGAAATGAGAGTTTCAGATTTATAATCCACCAAACAATAACCTATCCCAAACATGCGCCTAGGAGGAATAAGTTACAAAGCAGTGTACAATATATCCTGGTCTTATATTGTATGTAAACTAGCACAAATATAATACATAGGTTGATATACCCGTGGGTTGGGAAGCCGCTGTCGGATACAATATACAGCATAGTCCATAAATCTTTTAACTTACATCTTTTATGTAAGTTGAAGAGATGAGCTTGCCAGTTCTGTCAATAGCTCCTTCTGCGACGATTATAATGTTGAGTCTTGACCCCTTAATGCGACTCTGGAGGTAAACAGACACACACATGCATTAGTCAGTAAATCATTGAGCACAGTCCAACCTCTGATTAGTGTATTTCATCATCTGCATTCCTGAAATGCTTGTAGACCTAACCTATGTTGTACAAAAGTTTTTGTGACACACCCCCTCTAGACGTGCACACATACGGTCCTCCCAGCCATCCTGAGGAGGATCCTCTGGGATAAAGAGCCAGTCTGCCCCAGATGCCAGTGCTGACACCAATGCCAGATACCTAGAGCAATAAGCACAATATTTTATTTTTTATTTAGTGGCACTATGTAAGTGTTTGCAAAATGGGTCAAAGTGTTACTCACCCACAGTGTCGCCCCATGACTTCCAAAACAAAGGTGCGTTGGTGGCTGTAGGAGGTACACAACAGGCTAATAAACTTTTGCAGCAACTATGTGAGCGTACAAACAGAATTTTCAGATTGCAGCAGCACACCAAAACACAAGGGAGCAAGTCTGGGCAAGCTCAAAGAAATCATGCCTGAGAGACTTGAATGGAGCAGTTATAACCAATCTTGGCCCAGATAATAGCATTCCATTAACTATAAATCATTACATTATGCATCTTTGAGCCTGATGGGCCTGATATAGAGCTGCAACTAACAGCATCAGTTTGATAAAATTGTGAAATTTGCCCATGATCATTCCTCTCACTTTTCTTTCCAAGGTGAATCTTCATATTGGACATTTTATTTAAACAAACTCAACAATACAACTTACTTACTTATCATATCATGTATATGAAAAAAACAGCAAACTGCTGTCGATAGATTAATTCTTTCATTGTTTCAACTGCAAGTCTGTAAATATTAAATTTTATTCCATCAAAGCGCAACTGTCATCTTCATCTTCTCATTGAATAGAAATATTATTTTCATCCTGGACCAAAGGATAACCATTTTGATGAAACAACAGGTGCTCATTGCTGTCACTGTTCAAGATCACATAGTGTCTGACCTCTGCGCAGTGGTCATGATGGCATCAATTATCTCCATGATGCGATGCAGTGCAGAGTCAGCTCCGATGGTCATGTCAGTGCCACAGAAGTCATTGTCTATGGAGCCAACAAGCCCCACGATGTTCAGGTGGTCATACTGCTTAGCCAGAGTGTCTGTAATCCGTCCTGAAATAGCACGCGCACACACACACACACACACACACACACACACACACACACACACACACAAGATTTTGAAAACTATTATATACAGTGCACAAAACAAAATAATCAAATGATCATTATATTATTATTGAATAAGCTAAAGCATGATTCATGAATATTCATGAATGGTGGCTTGGTGGATGATACAGCTCTAAACAGTGTTGACATGAATGAAAGATAATTCCATACTGTGAAATGAAATTTTCCCTCAAGGACTATCTCACCATAGCATGAAATTTCATTCATGTTTTCTTTTTGAAAGTTTCTTGTGAAAGTTTTTTGTGAGCACTTGAGAGCATTATTACCTTTCTGTACGAGCTCCGCCAGCAAACTGTTCCACTCACTGCGGAAGATGTTGGCTCCAGTGAGGCTTCCATCTCCACCACACACACACAGGTTGGTGATGCCTTTCTTCACCAGGTTGAACGCAGCAGCAAGCCTGCCCTCACGACTTGTGAAGGCCTTGCATCGGGCACTGCCAATCACAGTCCCACCCTGAAGCAGAGATGTCATGTCACAAGTCACAAGGCAGTTCAGTAGTAATCTGTCGTTGACAAAAGCAAAATGACTGAAACTTTTCTTTCTGCTTTGGCACCTGGAGAGATTTTTAGTGACCAGTTGAGATATTTTTGCAATGTAGTCTGATGACAAACATGAACCGCAGTCACACTCACCCACCCACAGCTGCAGTAAGATGATATGAGATAAACACAACAATACTAACACACCAGTTCGATTGGTTTCTGAGAGGGTAGTACATTCCCTTCAACAAATCAGCGACAAACATCCAAGACGACTCAAACTTTTAGATAATGCAAAGAGAACAATGGTATTGACTATTATTATTACTAGAATAGTGCAGTTTGCTGCAGCTGAAAAGGCTTAAAGTGCATGCAGCAAAACCCCTTACCAGGTTATTGCCTTTATTAGACAGGCAGGGAGAGAACAGATGAGACAGATGTATGAAATAATAAAATTCCTATTAAAAATTATAAAGAGAGAAATAGGGAGATCTAAGACAGAATCAATATAAAGATAGTAACAACAACATAAAGTCATTATACATTTTTAAGAGGTTGACATGATGGTAACAAAAGAATACATGTAAATAATAAAATAAATGGTGATTCTGCTAATGTGCTTATAGCTCTTATTGTTACTGGGAAACCTGAATATAACAGAACCATCATTAGCTGTGTTTTTCCTACAATGACAAGCCAAAGTTGTGAAAAAGGCCAATCATAGCTACCTTTACCACTGCTGTCAGTGTCAACTGTGACTCAAGGTCATTTAAACCTACCAGTTGGATAATGTTGGTCACACTGTGCCAATGCGCCAGTTTGATGTTGTCTCCCCCATCCACTAGGCCCTGGTATCCCTGAAAAGATATGAAGCCGATCCCAGTCAAGGAAAAACAAAGACCTAACTCAGTGTGTGAGGGTCACATAGGGTCACAAATAAGATGAAGCAGTTTAGTTACCTCATGAATAAGATACACCTTGGCCCCAACATAAATGCCCATTCGGGTCACAGCGCGGACAGCAGCATTCATCCCTGGGTCATGGACAGTTGCACAAAAATATTAAGATTTTTTTTTAAGTCACTAACACACAAGCAGTTGCACCATGGCCCTGGGTGAAGAAATCTAACACCATGGTGGGTATGACTTCATTATCAGTTGTTGGGCAAAGGTGCCGTTAGAGAGCGTAACCACAGCCCCTGACAGGTCCTACATGAACAATTCAAATGACAAAGAGGCCACGGGCCATACTGTTACTGTATACTGAGTTATCACCAATTAATGTAGCCATACCACAATCTAAAAATGCTCGGCCATTACATGTCTTTAAAATTATAGTTAAGTAAAAGTATTTGCATTAATGTACATGTTAAGCAGAGTTGTTATTTCAGAACAACCAATGGCGTCACTCAATTATAATTACTGGTACATTAGTGAGGGCTTTTTATTGTTGCAGCAGGTAAAGTTGGGGGCAATTGTTATTACTTTATGAACTGCTGGATAGAACAAGTCTTATTTTGACCCACAGTGATATAATATAATGTATTTTGTTGACTATAATTTACATTATCAGTCTTTACAGTAGGAGTGTAGTAGCTAAAGTTGTGGGGGGGGACGGCAGGAAAGTGTAACTATTCAAGTAATCTATCTATCTCAAAGTGTACAGAAGTATAGTATAAGGACTACATATTGTACAGAATAGGTGCTGTATGGTGGCACCATGACCTTTGACCCAAAAGGGCTGAGGTCGCTGTGCAGCTGCAGTTTAAAGTAATATCCACTCAGCTCCCAGTAAATAAACCGCGACCGTGTTGCAGAAATAGCACTTCTTATTGTATTTACACGTGTACTTCAAGGCTACACGCTGCATTATAAAGCCAACTTGTGTTTTTGTCAGGTCACCTTGTGCATCTCCACCGCTGGTCAACACCGCTATGGCCCGACCAGCTCCCGTCATCTTCAGCTTCTCCAAGTCCATCGAGGACATTTTAACTTCTTCGGCAGGAACTAAACTGTGCGGGGGGAAAAACTCAAATAAAAAGGCGAGGAAACGTCTGTTTAGAAAAGCAAAAAGACGCGGGGTTGATTTGGTGAATCCGCTGTTAATCCAGATGTCGCTTCCGCAGTAACACCTCTCCACTGTTTGACTCCGCCCTGTCCAAAGGGGCGCTCCTGGAGTTTGTTTTATAACCCCGCATCGCCCGGAGACACTCCCCCCCCCCCCGACCACTTCGTCTTTTTTTCTATAAACCCCGCCCACCCCCTGGACACTGAGCTGATTAACAGGAGGAAGGGGCCACGGCACGTACCGCACGAGCTAATTTCAACAGGTACCTTATTATTGCTCAATTGTCTCCAGGATAAAGCCCAGCCCAAGGATTTGAACGCATTAGGATATACAGTATATCAGCCTTAGATATACTGTATATACTGTGGTGGAGAAAGTACATCTACTATATACTAAATATACAAAACTGTACTGAGGGACAGTAGATATACTAAAGTATATCTACTGTCCCTCAGTCCCTCGAACTGTGGAGACCAGAGACGGGGAGATCATTAAGGAATCAACCACTGAACACAAAGATCTTCCTTAAGGATTTGAAGGATTTGAAATTGCTTTTTAAAGATTTCTGAGTACTGAGGGACAGTAGATATACTAAAGTATATCTACTGTCCCTCAGTACAGTTTTGAGGTAATTGTACTATACCTGAGTTTAACAACTCCACTACAATAAAGAGGGAATATTAATCTTTTTTTTTTTTACTCCACTGTCTGTACTTGACCTTAATATTCAGTTACTGCTTTTTCAGCTTCACATTATCTCGTCAACCAACAATAGGTAGATGTACACATATACAGAGCTGCAACATTAAAATGATGCCTACAGAACATTATGATGAAAGCATTCATTTATCTTCCTTACAAATGGGCCATTCTGCATAATGCTTAATGTTTGCTATTTTAAATATACTTTTTACATTTTTATTTATTTCTTCTTTATTTTAATATTTAAATATTGACATGGTATTGCCTCAGGAATGTGCATGAGAGTTGGTGATTAATATGAGTGTTTCATTTCTTTATTTGATTTGTCTTAAGATTTATAATTATGCCAGTGAAGTTGCTATAGTTGAGCTTATTTTAAGATGAGATAAGGTAGATGCTCAGTAAACAGTGCAAAATTAATAAAATAGAGGCATAAACTAGTAATATTGGAGGGAAGGGGACACCAAAGGAACTCGAAATTTAAATTATTCATTGAAACTTTAATTTGTAATTTCATGTCAGGGCCATGATTACCTGTCATGCACTCAGTGTTGTTTAAGGAAATTTGGGTATTTTAAAAATCCAAAGAGGAGTTTACATAGGAAGTTAGTACATTTACAGCCTTGTTTAGAAAGAATATCTTTAAACGTAACTATTATTGCAGTGGGTTCCATCTATCCACCCATTATCTGTACTGCTTAACCCTGCAGGGCTGTAGGGGGCTGGAGTCAATCCCATTTGACATTGGGCAAGGGCGGGTACACCCTGGACACCCTGTCACAGGGCCGACATACAGAGACAACCATTCACTCTCTCACTCATGGGCAATTCAGAGTCACCTAATAACCTAAACATGCATGTCTTTGGACAGTGGGAGGAAGCTGGAGTAGCTGGCACAGGGAGAACTTAAAAGCCCCACATAGAAATTAAAAAAAAAAGGGGGTTTGAACCCAAAACCTTCTTGCTGTGAGGCAACAGCACTAGCACTACCATGCCTCCATGAGATTGAGTTTCTCCACCAAATTCATTATGACCAGAGAAATGTGGGGGGATAACATGTACACATGGACAGTTCAATGAACACATACAATGCAAAAAAAAGTTATTTTTTGTGTCTAATTTAAGAATCTACACATCTATGAATTGATTAATCTATGTTAATATAAATTATATTTTAAAAAAAAATAAAATACAAAAAACAGCAACAATCTTGGCCACAGAAGAAGAAAAGAAGAAGAAGAGACCAGTGTTTTGGGTACAGTACATCAGCATTTATTCCATGCGGTTGTTTGCTCTGATTTTATTCTCCCAGATACCCATTGCACTGTACACAGGATAATACAGGAAACTGACAGGATTGGTTGATCGTAATGCCATTCAACAGGAAAGGGAGTTGGAAATGACAGTAACAAAGAAACAGATGTTTGATACATGGGATGAGGCGACATGGTGTCCACAGTTAGAGACAATTTCACTGAAATTCAGATGTAAGTAACTGGTATTTTGATTAAAAATGAGCAGAAGGGATCATTGCAGAAATCGACATCACACATGCCTCCAGGCTTTAAGTCTCATTTACCCTGCTGTGACAGTCACCTGACTGGCTTTTGGTTGGAAACAGAAGTGATTCCTTATAGCCTGTGTCAAGATTTAAAAAAAAAAAAAGGATTTAGGAACACTTGATGTTGCTAATTACTGATGCAAATACTGTAAAAATCAATACTTAATCTGCAATGATGATCTAGGTGATGAATGGTCCACTGCAGAGTCAATGATATGACAATGCTTTTGTTCTCACATACATATACTGTTCTCTTCCCATACCAATTCATTGTGCTTCCTTTAAATAATACTTTTCAGGAGTTAATCATAGGTCGCAACATTTCTAAAGCTGCCTGAAATTATAAAAAAAAACAAAAAAAACAAAACACTGTATCTTCCCAGTCATTCATAATAAATTAATTCAATAATCATGTAGGCCAGCTACAAAGAAAAAAAAAAAAATCAAAATTAAATTAAACCTTTACAACAATCATACTTCACAGGATATATGCCAGAAAGACAATGTTAATGACAGCTTGATCAGATTACCTAGTCATTACAATACACTAGGTTATTTCACACAAACGTAAACAGAGTGAAGAAGGTTGAAAGAGACTCAAGTAAAGGCAGCAGCTGTTTTCGGTAGCAGGTTTAAACCTTTCCAAAGCCTTAGAGAGAGAGAAAAAAAAAAAAAAAGGTAATTTATCGATCAGTACAGTTTTAAATTCAGCTTGTGCTACTCGATTTGTATGACCAATGCCCTCCTGCAGTGTTCAATACTGATGTGATACAGATTAAGGAATTTCCTGCTCATTTTCAACCAGTTGGCTGGTCATCAGTGACAGAAACTCAAGACTCTGTCAGAGCTGTGTGATACATTAAAGAGAGAGGACAAAAACAAGGTCACATTACATTTACAGATGTTTATATACAGGAGTAACTAACACTGAGATGAGGTTATTGAAAACCAAGAGCAGCTTAATTGCTCTGTGGCCATGTCTCTGGCTTATATTCCTTATGTAGAACCTCAGCCATCTGCATACACTTGAGCTGACAACTTGACATCATTATCATTAAATTCAACCCTGGCTGGCTATTTTTCAACTGCAAAAACCATTAAGGTGAATGACAAACACTCAAAAAGGGATAAAAAATAAAGCTCCCACAGATGCAGTATCCCTTTTCAAAGTTGACCAGACAAAAAGAAAAAAAAAGGACTATTGCTGGCATTTTGGGATTTTTGTATGATGATGGGAAACTTGTGGAAAATTACCTTGGCTAGAAAAACATGAATGAAGCCAAGACATGAACAAAACAACAAAGTCAAAGTAAGTAAGTAAGTAAGTCAAAGTGTCGCCATCTAGTGGCTGTTCATTTGTCTCATCTCCTCTCAATCACCAACATAAAACCTGAGCACCGAGCCCCAGAAAAGGCGGTTTCACAGAAATGGGACAATTTAAAAATATAGCATTTATAATAAGGTGTTTGACACTTGCTGCTCTCCTCTAGCCACCAGTCACTGTGCTGTGTCTAGCCAGCTAGACGGCCCTGATCCTGAGCAAGCAATTTCTTTCTCACCTGAGTGCCATTGTATGTTATTGCCGTTTTATTCACTACAGCACAGAAAACATTTTTTGGACATTACGTATCAGACAGTATAAATTACCCTGCTAGAAAATTTGTACATGGGAGATGCTGCACGTTGTGGTTTCAAGAAATGGGATACTGCACCTGGATTGCAAATAAAACACTCTATATCTCTATTTAATATTCATGTCCAGCAATAAAGGGTTGAACATCAAGGCTATCTGTAAGACCTTTTCCTGCATGGTCCATAATATGTGCCGCTCAAAGAACATTCCTACATACAATAATTGGTCCAGTCCAGTTTCTCACAGTCCTCAAACAATCCTGAGATGAGACTTGAAACTGTAATGTCTAATGGAGAGGGAAGGGCTTTGTGTGGCGCGCACGCATGCACACACACACACACACACGCACACACACGCACACACATACACATACAAACACACCCCTCCATTCCCTCCAAAACTGGTCATGACATCTGATTGATGATGATGATGGCATTGGTGTGTCTTTGAGAGAAGGATGAGCAGGGTCAGAGAAGAAGCGGCTCTATTTTTCCCATCAGTCGAGTCTTCATCTCTGTTGCACTGCTAGCTTGTCCACTTCATGCAGTCTTCTGGCAGCTTTTGCATTTTTGCGAGCTGCACAGACATGCTCAGACCGTTCAGCAGGGGAGGGTTTCCGATGACTACATATGAATGGTGGAATTAGGAGAAGGGGAAAAGTCCGGTTGCGAGGCAGGTTGTTTCATGCTGGTGTTCACACTGTTTCCATGAGCTCCTTGTTCCCTGCTGGGGATGGGATGGAAGTGGATGAGGTGGGTTGATGGGGCTCTGTGCTGTAAACTCATGATAAAGCAGGTTGGTCAAACTGTAGTAAGACAGAGAGCTTGTTGGTTGGGGTTTTGGGTCTAAAACGGTGAGATGTTGAGAGCCACTGCAGCCAGACCTAAAAGGCTTGTAGTGACTCTCCTTGTCTGCATCATTCACCTGTGAGACCAAGATTTTCAATGATGTAACTTCGCCAGGCTGACAGCCTCGAATAGATCAGCACAAGTAATCCTTCTCATCATCATCATCATCATCTGCATCTTCATCCAGTCTCAGTCTCTCCCCAACACACAGTTAGCCCATGCTCAGTTTCAAATTGTCAGTTTTTTCTCTGTTCTGATCAGAGTTCATACAGGTCCTGAATTTTCCTTCAAAACTCAGACAAAAATAAATTATGAATGTTACACTATCTACTGTACATTAAATTCATCATTCAAAAGGGAATCCCTGCCATGGGTTGCCCAGATGCTGTGCTAGAGATGAGGGGGAGTGGGGCTCATGAGGGGAAGGTTCAGGGGAGGCTCTGGGAGAGATTGCATGGGGCTTTGCTATAGGGAACTATCTTTACAATGTCATCCTCTTATTGCTGTATTTTCTGCAGGGCAGAGTGGGACACAGTGGCCTCCAGGCAAAAACAGAACAGAGCCCTAGGGCTGGTTTCACCATGAGGAAGGAGCCCCGACTTTGTTGTTTCTAATAGTGGCATCGGAGCACTCTGCTTCAGATGAATCGCAGTCTGAGTCTCCAAACTGTAGTGGATTCTGAGAGAAAAGACAGAGAAACATTATCAGACATTGGCTTTTAAAAGTTTGCTTTTTTTGTTTGATTAATCTCCTCACATCCACATTACTGACTTCATAGCTGTGTTCATCAGAGCACAGTTTTCCCAAGGAGATCTGGGTCTTGACCCTGCGGACAGCGCACTCCTTGTCAGAGAGGCCGTCTGACTGGGTGGAGATGTCAATGGGGATGTCTGGTGTGTGCGACAGCAGCTCGTCCAGATGCTCCTCCTGACTGGCACTCAGCCTATCCAGGGGTCCACTGTGAGAGTGGTCACTGGTGTTTCCCTCCTCTCCATCAGACACCGACAGGTTCTCTGAGCTGAATGTGGAGTAGGACTGGAAGCTACTCATACAGCGATGAGGTCTGTGAGGAAGCAGAGGACATTTTTTCATGCTGTTTTCATTAAGCAATTACCTTTGAGTCTGGTTCATGTCTCATGCAGTGTATTTGGAGCTTACTAGATATTACTAGTAATGGCGTAAATATTGTTGCACCACGTGATGTAAGTGTTACAACACAAGTTTTTAAGTTAAATTTGCAAACTAAAGAGCCAACTGTATTTTACCTCTGTCTCCTTGGAAACTCCACTTCACTATCCACCTCTCCCTCTTCCTCTTCAGATGACTCATCTCCACCCTGTAAGAGAAACAGTTAACCATTAGTTTTGTGACATAAACACACATCACAGATTCCTTATTGCAAGGCTTCAAGCACTGCTTACCTTCCTGAGTGGTCTCAGATTGTGGGGCAGTACAGTAGGCAGTGTGTGTGTGTGTTGGGATGCCTCCTGTTCCTGTGTCTCAGCCTTCTTTGTGGCCTCCCCATCTGAGGCTGGATTTTTGCCTGGCACCCCTAAACAAGACTGAGTCCCTTCTTGGGTGCTGAGCAGTGAGTAGTGGGGTAGCTCTGGATGGCTGGACGCAGGAAGGGTCTCCTGACAGTGTAGGCAGCCAGGGAAGGGGTGTGCCTGACAACATGGGCACAAAGAACCAGCTGCAGCACCCGGGACAAGATTGGAACTGGTGGATGAAGTCCGCTGTCTTGTGTCTGCATCCACAGCAGTAGAAATGAGGTCAGGGCTGGAGCCAGAAACGTGGCGTTGTAGGTGGTCTGTCTGAGGGCTACGTAGGGCAGCTGCAGGGCCAAAATAGCGCAGGTTGTTGGCACAGTTGACAACCGCCTCCTCGCGACCCTTCAAGGGGAGGAAGGGTCCCTCATTTGGTAGATGGTGGTGGTGGTGGTGATGGTGAAGCAGCTGCTCCTGAAGAGAGTGGGTCTCTTCTGGGGCCCCGATTATAGGCTTAAGCACACCGGGGAACTCGCTGTGGCTTCCTTTGCTGTTGGCGCGGCGGTGACGAGGCTTGCTTCGGTAGCGTGCTTTACCAGGAGGAGTGGAGACCTTCGGGCTAGCAGACAGTGGTGAGGGGGAAGGAAGAGGGTCGACACTGGGGATGCCATCAGAACGAAGCAAGTCTGGCCTGTAAGAAATAAATTGTGCAGTTTAAACATAAGTTATTTCAGTGAATTTTATTCTCTACTTCTTGTGTCCTTTAGCACACCATATTAAAATCCATCTTACTTTACTCACTTTATAATTTATGCCTCAATTAGATAAATTTCATACCTTTTTGTGGGAGGCATCCCAGGTTTATGAGAAATGCTTCCTTTTTTCTTGATGAGCTTCTCTACAGCGTTGGACCTGACGATGGGTCGGACCAAGTGCCGCTTGTACGTCCCAGGATATTTCTTCTCTACTGCCTGCTCTCTCCTGCAGGGATGGCAGAATTAACTTTGGAGTTGTATGACTCTTAACTCTATCAACATTCACTTCGACACAGAGCACTACTTTCATTAGCCCAAAATCAAGAAAACACAAAGCAGTTACTCAGAGGAGAAAGGAAATCCTAATGGCTAAAACAAAAACCTAAAAAGCTGAAAAATTATTGTGATGCAACTCCAAAATGCGTTATTTTTCTTGTGAATATCAATTGACACAAAACAGAGACTGATATTTTTTGGTTCTGCTCTTCTGATTAGAGCAGGACAGCACTGTAGCGAACTAATGATTATTGTGGCATAAGGTTTATTTCCATACTTCATTAGTTCCTTCTCTCGGACCTCCAGCTGCAGCATGATGGCACTGAGCTCCATGTAGAGATTGTTGGCTCTCTCCAGTTTCCTCTCATAGTGCTCTCGAATGTCCAGTGCGTGCCTGAGGGAGTAAAGGAAATGCAGCAAAACATTAATTTCCAACAATTTCCACTTCCGTTTTAAAACTAAACATGTCACACTATTAGTAGTTAAATTACCTTTAAAATAGACAACTACTAAAGATAGTCCTATGTCTGCCAGGTGGTCTATCACGCAAAGTATTTCAGATGCATTTTATAGAAATTATACATCTGTACAAATCAGCCCAATTGAAATACTACTGCACTTGTTTACTCATTACCAATAGGCAAAAATCATGTTCATGTTCATTCATGTTATTGACAGTTGACACGTTTACTATTGCTGTGTTTATCCCAGAATGAATTTCATATGCACCTGAGTTCATCCCTCCTGCGTCGGATCAACTCCTCGTCCAGCCTATGGATGCAGGTGCCTTCACTTTTAATCTTCTCAAAATGTTTCTTCACCTCCTCCCTCCATTCTGACTGTAATATGAGTGGAACCAGTTGAAATAATGTCAATCCACACTGCTCTCAATTCTTTATAGACAATAGTTACATATATAGCTAATAAATATCTAGGGCTTGCATAGTGCTCTTCCTGTGACCGACACAGAGTGGAGGTAATTTTATTGTGTTTGTTCCAGCTGCGGTGCAGACCTGAGACTTGAAGTAGGTCTCCTGAGGAGCTCCGAGGACGTCAGCAGAGGCAATGTCGAGGTGCAGGAGAATTTGACGAAACGAAGGCCTATTCCTGGGCTTGCCTTGCCTGGAATAAAAAAAAACAAAAAACATGGAGAGTTCTGTGTGGCACATCACTAAAGTGGAAACGCAGCCTGCAACTATTACTGCCTTTGATCTATGGTCCATACACACCATGTTTGTTTCATGAGGATTTTGAAGCCATCTGGGCAGGTGGAGGGCACAGGAAGGTGGAGACTGTTGCTGCCAACACCCCAGATGATGGCTGAGGAGTCTACATCTTTGTAGGGAATCTCTCCAGTCAGCAGTTCCCACAACACAACTCCAAATGACCTGCAACACACAAGTCAAGACAGACAGGTCTCACTACTTCAACACTGACAGATGAGGGATTTTATTAATAACAAATAACATTGGAATAACTAACTTCTCTTAAACTTAATGAACATAGATAACTTACATAACTATTTTTATTACTTAAAATATTTTTTACTTTTAGTACTTACCAGATGTCTACCTTCTCAGATACAGGTTCATTTCTTATCACTTCTGGGGCCATCCAGGCCACTGTACCCGCAAAAGACATCTTTGTACTTTTGTCACTGAGCTCTTTGGATGTTCCAAAGTCAGAGATTTTCACAGTGTCGTTGTGGGTGACCAAAACACTAAAACACAGAAAGTACAGACACCCATTAAAAGGAACAAGAAAAGATCAATTTAATATAAGTTTTCACACTTCCTTACATTAATCTAGATCAGATGATCTGGGTTAAACCATTCAGGCTGAGGTTTATTGTGTGACATCTCTTTAAAAAATACTGGTTTTTAAAGAGATGCAAGTTTCTTTTTGTAGCATTTAGAGTCAATCTCCCATTCTGAAAGACCTCACAGTTACAGAAGCACATTCTGCATCTGAATCACCCCATTTAGCTAAATGAGGCTGACCTTTCCAGCACATTCAGCTTGCTATGATTCTGCTGACTAATACAGTGTTTGGCACTGCTGCAGCATGATGATATTGATTAGACAAACAGGACTACAGTGAGCAGAGGACAAGACAGGAGGAACAGGATAAGGCTCTGTGTCTTACTCTTATATTGAAACAACACGCTTTTTAATAATTCTGAGAATGGCATTTGAGCTAATGTCAGACTATTTGGAGCTGAAAGGCTGAATTGCTGTTGTTGAAGAAATCCTAAACAAGGCAGCTGAGCTGTTTTGCTGAGCATTACAGATCAATTTTGAAAACATGACCGCAGCACCCACGGGCTGCTGCATGACAATAAAGAACCAATACACATATTGTACTTCCCTGTAGATTAGGAAGAACCAACTTCTCTGCTCTACATACAGAAGCATTTTCTTCTAATTTAATTGTATTCCTGTTCCAATGGCCCTTTAGAGGTGAAGTAAAGGCTGATCATTTTCTGAGAGGTAGAACACAGAAGAGAGAAAATGAAAAAGTTACTTATATTCAATTCAATACCAGGAAAACAAGGGACTCACTTGGGAGACTTAAGATCTCTGTGGATGATCTTGTGCAGGTGCAGATAGTTCATGCCACTGGCGATGCCTGAGGCCCAGTCCACCAGCAGCCTGGGTGTAACTTTCCTCCCTGCCCTCAGCACCTCATACAGCTGACCCTGGGCACAGTACTCCATGATGATACAGTAACACGGTGCCTGAGTGCACACCCCCCTATGTAACATGAAACACAGGAAACTCATCTGTAAGTCATCGGACAAACGCAGTGTCTGTCAACCACGCACAACAAGACTAAGTCAGGTAAAGGTGGCTGTAGACTTACTTAAAGCTGATGATGTTGGGGTGCTTCAGTTTTCGCAGGTGTTTAATGTCAGTTTCCTTCTGCTCACGCACCTTCTTGATGGCCACCTCCTCAGAGCGAAATTTTCCTAAGAAGACAGCTCCCTGTGCCCCGCTGCCCAGCCACTGCAGCTCCGAAATTTCCTCAAATGGAACCTCCCACATGTCTGGAAACAGGTAAATTAAGCTTTGTAATATGACTGCCACATAAACTCAGTTTCTGACTTTATGGCTGGGAGTAATTTGCCCATCCTTCATATCACTCAATATATAAGGCAAAATATAAGAAAATACAGTCAGCAGTCATTTAGCTTAGCTTAGCCTAAAGACTTGAGAAAAGGGGAAACAATGTGAAGGTAACAAAATCCACTACTACTTCCCTCACCTACTTTTAAAGCTGATCCATTAACAGGTTAAAACTTGTTTGTTGGTTTAATCCAGAATTCTTAAATAAAATAATAAGAATAAAACTGTGACAAACCATAATATGTTGAAACTTTCACAATAAATATCATCTAGTTTAAGCCTCCTCTCGCCTTTCTCATTGTAACAGTAACTTAGAGGTGCAGAGGTCCAGATACAGTATGTGGCACAACCGTAGAAGCACAAATATAGTAAGCCCTAGTTATTGCATTACTTAGTCATACTGAGCAAAAGTAAACCTTAAGGCCCACGCAAAATGCTATTAACATAGATAGTGAGTCATACACTGTTCCATCCTTGTTATGTGGTTTTGGAAAGAGCATAGAGGAGAATCTGTGCGGCTAAAATATCTGCTAAAATAGCCACTAAATCTGAATGTTAGCTGACCAACCACAAGGCCCTGCTCAGTTATGTTAGGCCACGACTCATATCCTGTATGTCCAGCCTGTTCAGGCAGTCCTGCAGCAAGGTGAGGTTACCTTTAGCGTGAGCTCAGTTGAAACTGACAGCTGTACAGCTTCACTGCAACAGTAATATAGTGAAGCTAATTGTGGCTATTGAATTACTGTTTCAGACTACATGAAGAGAAACAGGAGGGAATCCTTCCCAGAAGGAACGTATGAATTAAACAAAGAGCATTTAGTTTCCTTAACTGATACCAGGCAAAAAGACAACCCACAAGCTGACCTTGCTGTTGCAGCTTGTATTCAGTTGAGTACGTTTTCCCTATGATGTTCCAGACTGGCCGAAGACAGCCAAACAGCCCCTCTAGGAAGCCCCCTGACCCAGGCCCTGCTCTTTGGAAGTGCAGCTTGATGTCGTCAGGGTGGTGTGGGTGGCTTTGTCTCCCCTCTCCACTATGGTCCACGGGACAGTCCCCTTCACCTGTCTGTTCCTCCATCCCACTGCCACACCCGCCATGCTCGCAGGAAGCCGGAGACCCGGCTTCTTCATGATCCTGCTCCTGCAGCTGGAGCACGCTGTTGTCGAAGTGCCCACCCTCGCTCCGTGTTGAGTCCACACTCAAGGCTGTGTTTGGGGGGCTTATACCCCCCAGCACTGAGTCCTCGTCCTGGCCAGGCATCTGTGGTGTCTGGAGAGGAACAGGTAAGTGTGTGGGTGGGGCCAGGTCTGTGATAATCTGAGGAGGTAAATTCAAGGGAGGGGCCTGAGGCGGTGGGGGTTGGGAGTTGGGCGAGTTTGATTTCTTCATGGCATCCCCAACCACAGTGAGTTTGAGCTCTTCCTTCAGCTTGCCCACCAACAGACTGGGGCAGGAAGTCCATGACAGCACCTCAGGGGAACTACCCATGGTGTCGTGCATGTGCATGGGCTGCCCAATGATGATGAGTGGCGTGTGTCCTAACACACTGGTTTGTCTGAATGATGAAAATCACCTGCAGGGGAGAGATAAAGAATAAGAAAGAGAGACAGGTTATTGAAATTATAAAGTGCATTCAATTTAAAGTCAAAAGCTGAGTTTCATCTATTTATTTGATTGTAGACACCACTGATACACTACAACTATCATCATGGGACCCTGTTAATGTAAAAACATACCCTGAGAAATGTAATCCCCCATTTACTCGCACTGATCTGACATGAGAGAGTTTACATCATTGATGATGAAATGCAAACAATTAAGCAGGCACAGACATTACAGAATAGACACAACTACTGTGTTTCTGGTAAATTTATGGGAAACATTTTGAGTGAACAGATCACACTATGATACTATGATCTCTGTGAGGCAGCAACAGTATAGTGGGGATTAAAGGCCTTGTTGTGTATTAGGACTAGTGAGAGCAAAACATCTGGCATACACAGTCCATCGTCACTGCTGAACCAGCAGAGCCAGACATGGCTGACACAAACACATAAACAGCTGCAGAGGAAACCTACTAGTTTTATTCAACCACCAGGAGAGAATCTATACCATCTTAAAATGTTTGTTAGTGTTACACAAGACAATGCTGATACGGGGTCAAGTCAGTCTAAGCATAAAGGTCATGGAAAGATATGTTGATGATATGTTGACATGAGCTGAAACCTCTTACACAGTACATGTAACCCTGTGATATTTATACTGTGATAGTTGTTACTACTGTGACATAGTACATTACTGCTCAGGAAAGGAGTGTGTATGCTTAGATAAGCAAACAAATAATAATAATAATCACAAAAAAATTATATTAAATTTGCCCTAAATCAATGGTTCACATATAATAATACACATAATAATAATATAAGGATAGCTTTAGTGGTATGGGAGTACATACTGTCACATTATGCAAAGTAGTTGTCACCACTGGCGAAAAACGCACAAATTTGGCAAATGAGCTCAGAGAAAATGCACATGTGCACTGATGTAGAGAATCTAAAGGATATAATCGTGTGACTAAACAACCTCATCTCACATTCCTGCCTATTCGCTTTTTCTGATCTGAGATCATTTTGTCATGCATACTGATCCAAAGCAACTTTCGTCTTTCGGATAACACTGTTGGTGTCTCACTTTGTGTGTGTAACAGGTGTGTAACATGTTTTTAATTTAAAAAAAAAAATTACTTAATAGTTCTCTGTAATAGCAAATACAAGATATTTGGACAAGCCCAAAACCTTGAGCTTCAGGAAATAACACAACCTTGCCTGAGGATTTCTGTATGTTGATTATTAGTCACAGAATAAAATGGAAGCTACTTAATAAAACACTTAGCAAATGAGCATATTGTAAACAAACAGAGATAGTTGATAGATGTTAGATTTTAACACAGGACCCCTCTCCAACACAGACTTCAGGTCAAAGTGTCAAAATTTGATAAGTCAGTGGTACAAATATCTGACATCAAATTATCTAGACCCTAAAAATAATATGGAGTAAATTGGGCTTTGGGCTCCCACCGCCCTTTAGACTAAGTTTTTCTTGTCTTACTGACCACTTAAAGCGCTTTACAATAGAAGCCACATTCATATTTGTAATTAAGAAAACTGCTGAAATATGCAACATATTTCCTCTTTCCTGTCACTCTACCTAATTCACTTATGTGTAGTGTTTTGCATGATTACAACAATCTTACATCAAATCTTTCTGGCAGCATAAGTTTTTGTTTGTAGAAGAATAAAACAATCCTGAAGTAAATTATTAGAGGCTGCAGTGCGTAGTAGCACACACTGTTTTCAGACAAACAGATGGCCATTTATCCACAGTCTGATGGTGCTCCTTTACCAATCTTGGCAAAAAGCAGCACAAAGTAGTGAATTAATCGCTTCGTAAATGGCACTAGAGTTTTTTCCCCCCTTTAAACCCACGAGGACATGGCCTCAGAAATCCAATCAAGTTTGAGGGGGCAGTAGAAAATAACAGTGAGAGGGAGATAGTGAGAGGCGGTACAGTGTGTACAGTCAAGAACAGGAGATCAAAGTCCAGGAGGGAGGAGGCAGAGAGGCAGAGAGGCAGCGCTGTGAGTTGGTTCTGTGTTACGTGGAAGTTTCCTGACTTTGAGGGAGAGGACAGTCATGAAGTCCAATCGAAACACACTTGGTTTACATTGCCCACTGCGGGGAGCACTGGCGGGCATTAACACACAGCTCCACTTGGCACAGGTCAAAGTACAATAAAGCTTTGATCCCTTAGATACAGATAACTGCTGTTGAAATTCCACAAAGCTATGACACTCCAGGATTTCAGACCCTAACACGCATTTTTAAACCATGCATTTGTTATTTTGTATTTTGCTTTATTTTGATACTTGAAAAAAACTGAAGAACAGTGATAAAGAGAAACAGATTAAAGGTTTCTGATAGGACTTGAACTGGAGCCCTAGTCCGTTGGGCCACATGAATGCTGCTTCCATGTTTGTGCGAATGCGTGTACTGTATCTGTGTGTATCTACTAGGGTAACCTGAGCGCTGTGAGAGTGTGGTGGCTGCCAGGAGCTCATCTATAATGCAGGCCTGTCTCTAAGCAGGTTGCTGAGAGTGCAGGGGAAGGAGAGAATGCTCTCTCAGGTATCCAATAAATCCGTACCTTCCACAGCAAAGACAATCGAGCTGTGCGAGCAGAGGCCTGTGCTGTAATTCCACCCCACGGACGATTCTCAGGGCTGGGCTTCTGACGTGGGTTGCAGTGGATGTGGTCGGATGGATGGAAACACGCACATTAAGCCTGCACACACTGCAACTTCTATATAGTAACTAAAACAAAGCAATTATCTTGCCTGAATAAGGACCACAAAGAACAGCATGAAAGCCTGATGCCTTTTCAGCCTTTCATAATGTTCACCCATTTGTCCTCTCTCTGCCAGGTCCCTTTCCTCTTTCAGGCAGAATCTGGACTGAGTCTATGCATCTACATCTGACACCAAGAATAGGAAACAGACCTCTCACCCTCTCCCGTTAATCTCTAATGGAAGATCTCTATGAGCATAGAATCCCATGAATAATGTCTGCACCTAATCGAGAAGGACCCATGGTTTCATTTACGCAGTCATTTATTTACAGGACTTTCTGAATGTGACCGTGACTGGGCAAAAGGGCACATTGACTGTACATCTGATGTAAAAAAAAAACAAAAAAAAAAACAACAAAACACAGTGCGAAATGTTAGTGTAAAGTAGATATCTCCTCAGAGAAGGACACAATGCAGATATGTAGCAGAATGGATAAAATGAAGAAAGAGGGAGGGAGAGAGCTAGAGGGGGAGAGAGGGAGAAATTATCAGGGGCTGATCCTTTAATCCCTCTACAGGGCTCTAGAGACAAGCTTGT
The DNA here is from genome assembly GCA_038496675.1 of Rachycentron canadum. Lineage (NCBI taxonomy): Eukaryota > Metazoa > Chordata > Actinopteri > Carangiformes > Rachycentridae > Rachycentron > Rachycentron canadum. The sequence continues at coordinate 13,993,508 of CM076658.1, forward strand.
ACAAACACAGACCCTATTCAGCCCTCCCCCTTCATATATCCTCTACACACTTCCTTTCATTTCTTGCCTCTCTAAAGGCAATCTAATGTCAATGGCCAATGGTACAATGCATTCTGGAAAGAACATTTCTCATTTATGAACACACTTAGAAGTTCAAGGCAGGATTGACAGAGGAAGACCTTACTGGAATTGTTACTGTACCACCGTGTGCGTGTGTGCGTGTGTGTGTGTGTGTGTGTGTGTGTGTGTGTGTGTGTGTGTGTGTGTGTGTGTGTGTGTGTATACATAGCAGCTGGTGATATGGAAGGGGGGGGTGTCTGGTTCAGATAACACATGTGCTTGTGCATGCACACACACACACAGATACACACACACGCCTGGGGAGTGTCTGGCAGGATCCAATAATCCCACTACTCCCAGGAATCCAGTGGGAAGGCAGTTTTTGTTTTTTGGGCACTCAGCAAAAACCGGTGTGGTTGTTTAGATTGTGCTTTAATATACTGTACCTTCACAGAGGCAGCTGGACTCACAACATATTAATGTAGCCAGAGACAGACCTTGAACATATATGGATGTGCATGGTGAATTCACACTCACTACACAACACAGCACCACCAGCGGCATCTGTGCCTCCATCACTCTGCTCCTCATTAAGGGAAGCCCTGCTGGGCCCCACAGGGGGAACCTCCCTTAAGGTGACAGCTGTGCCACCAACAAAGAACCAATTTAGCCCCTATCCCACCTCATAATTCACACGTTACCATGTCAACACAGCATCCATCCTGACCTTCTGCTAACAGTCCCACTCACTCTCACACAGCACTTTTGGACACACAGCCAAAAGCCTGGAGGTCACTGTTGTATACACCAAGCCTGTCACACAGAGAAAGCAAAGGAGGGTGGTATTTTAAATAACAGCAACATAGTAGTCTTCCCTATTTTTAAAATGAGTCAGTAAACCAGCTACAATAGCATTTCGTATTTATCAGAATATATCAACATTTAATTTTAAAAACAAAGTACATGTTATAGCTCTTTACCTACATATGAGGTGGATATTAATCTCAGCATCATAAGCTACCTGATGCCCCACACCTGCCCAAAAATATAACATTCAGACCCTCAGACAGTCAAGGCACAGAGAGACCATTGACTGTAGCAAAGTGAGCACAGAGTCAACCCTTTTTACAATTACCATCTAGACCCAATAGACTAGTCTACTCCTTCACTTCATCTTGCAGATCTCATTTCTGGGTGAGAAGATACATACCTGTTCAGAGTCTCTAATCATCAGTAGCTCCAGAGTCTCTATGGTCTAAGCTACACATGTGTTATTCTGGGTCACAGCTAAACAGTTGCACTTGATATCTGTACTTGTTTCTCTAGTCAAAGCAGACTATGGACTTTCATGGCCAGTGTTCACTGTGTGAGTAAACACTGTTATGAAACAGAAATCTGGAAACATACTTCTCATATATTTCTTTCTTGTCACTGAAGCAGAATAAATTATGGCATATTTAGCAATATGAACATCAAATACAGAGACCTCGGAAATATGACTCTGCCAACAGAGCCGCCCAGTCCTGATTTGATTGCCGGGATGTGGGCCGATGTCTAAATCAGCTTTCCCTTGCTAGCATGGCTGAGAGTCCTGCCAGAGGGGATTGGACAGCCTGCTGTAGGTGGGTGAAAGTAATAATCTGCTGGTGCGGGCACAGTGGTGGAAGGGAAAACAAACAAATTCTAGCACAGCGTTCAGGCATCTGCCATGACAAGGCTGACATTTTGTTATAATCCTTCTTTCTTCATATTCCGACTCCCTCTGGTGAGTAACCTGGACTGACTTAAATACCTGGTAGTGGCTAGAGGGGAAAGCAGGCTACATTAGAATACTCCCTGCCCTCCTACCTGCCTGCTCAGGGTTTGACCGGCATTGCTGGGCAAATAGGTACAAGGTCATAGCTGCTGCTGAGGCCAAAGGGAAAGTGCCAGGTGGAATCATGTGGAATATGAAAGGTTTGTTAGGAAGGTTGGATTTCACAGAAGGGAGGAAAAGGCCGGTCAGGTAGATGAATGGAGCTACCAGAGAGATCTGACTGATGGTAGGATGAAAGGATGAAAGAGTATGTAAAAGCAAAAACAAGGTCTTTTTTTTTTGTTTGGTGTTGCTAGGTGTGTAATTTCCTAATTTGTTAGTGAGTCCATCAAACCAAAATTCAAACACATTCAAATTCAGATACAGGGTTAACATAGCTGACAATCATTAGCACTCCGACCACACACGCATAACTTGTGCCTCAAATAGCCTCAGCCGGTACCAGCCAGAATTGGAGAAAATAAATAACTGAAGAAAAGAGTGTGCGCCATCGACACGTCACACACTCTCCCTCCAGCTTCAGTCTCCCAGCCTCTCAGCGAGGCTACAGCCAGCACTGCAACCAGGACACACAGCCTCCTCAAATCTGCAACTATCAGGCATACTCTCCTCTGAAAAGCTTAAAAAGCTTTAATATTTACGTTTTTTTTTTGTTTTGTTTTTTTCCAGTCAAGCACTTTGTTCCCAGTGATGCTTAACAATAAAGCTTTACAAAACTCTATTTATGAATACTAACCAGGTCCATCCGGATAGATGATGAACACAAACAGACAGAAAGGGACAGTGGGGCCAAGGAGACAGTGGAGGGAAAGAATGGCTCAGAGAAAAGTAGAGGAAGAAAAGCAGATTAGGGAGACAGGAAAGGGACACAGAGGGCTGTGAATAAATAAGATATGGGGGGAAAATTTGTAGCAGAGAAAAATGAACGAAAGACAGATGACAAAAAGGAGAGAAGCTGCTATTCTGCTGCTGCTGTGGCTGCTTGCGGCACGATACTGTACCAACCACGCACCAATGGGAAAGACTCCCAGAGCGACAACAAAGGACACAAGAGGAGCCGGCTCCATGTGAACTGGGCCTGTCTGCCCTGCACGGCCAGGAGACAGCAGTACACACACACACACACACACACACACACACACACACACTCAACACTGCACACCAGAGCAGCTGCTGCCACAACAATCCCCCTTGTGCTCTTTTAATAGGGACGGCCTGCTTGGTCTGCCAACAACAAGGGCTGGGGAGAGAGACAGACACACAAGAAGTGACACAACAGACAAACATGCATATTGCAGGAGACTGGCTGTGACTGACACCATTTTAATGGCTGCAATATGAAATCTACAGAGCAAACAAAATGTGCATAAACATGTGAGAGGAAGTGGGTGTTGTACTACATGTTATTTCTTCTGCTTGAAGACAGACAGGAAATCAATACACATTAGTGCTTCTATTAGTTCCTGGGTTCATACTATCTATCCATGCTCTTAGAATAATCACAACATGCACCCCATGCACATCTAAATATTAAATCTTGCACCCCAAACAGCTAAAGTCAGACACTCAAGAGGAAACCCAAATGGCAAACTTGGACATGAGCATGCAGCCATTATTTTCAGCACTGTGGAGAAAGGATGGATGGAGCTCTGTCCTCCTCCCCCTCCTCTCCTCTAAAGCCCGGCTGCCGGCTACTCATCTTGTGCAGTTACATAAACATGCTTAGTAGCAGAGGACAGAGGTGGGCACACATAGAGCTTTCCTGCTGCCAAGCTGAGTAAATAAAGAGATGGATGAGGATGCAAAGTGGGGGAGAAAAGTGAAAGATGGTGAGGCAAGCAGAAGGAATATGTAAAATGAGAGGCAGAGTTAAGTAAGAGAAAATGAGACACTGCAAAAGGAACATGAATGTGATTTTTGTTCATCCACAGAACTGCCCACGGCTGTGCGCAGTAAATGTGTGCCCCAGAAAGTCTGTCATCTTTGACCACCAACGTTGTAATGTGCTGAGGTTGTGTTTGTTTCATTTTGTTGCTAAATGAAGAAGTGGAGGGTGGGTTCTGCTGGACTATACATTTTCCTACATCTCAACCTGTCCTTCAGGGGGCACAGAGAAGTACTGCATCAAAAAGCAGCAGCAGCATCACCACCAAGCCTAAAATAGCTCCTGCACGCACCAACGCACGACCGCTCAACACACTCCTGCGGTACTTTCTACTGAGCAAACACTGACACCTGACCCACATGCAAAGAGCACATACATATAGAAATGGGAATGTCTCCTAATAGACGTATACACATGTACAATTCAAGAAAACATCAGAGAGAAATCATACACACAAACAGGAGAAGTGCCTTCACATCACACTGCTTCCACTCATATATACGGCGAAGACACAGCATCAGCAGATTACTCACAGCAGACAGAGCTCAGATTCATGGTCTTCTCTCAGCTCTGAGGCAAGGATGGGGGATAAAAAAAGCTGGGGGAGAAAGACTGATGTTCAGGATCCAAGAAAAAAACAGCAACAGGGTGAGAGGGAGACAGAGGCAGGAGACTGACAGACATTCCTCTAACTCCCGCAGCACCTGTGATGTGAGTGGGTGGGCGGCAGCGTCACTGGTCCACTGAAAACCTGCTCACGTCACACTTTTCATGAATGGAGCTGTCTGACGCAGAGAGGACATGGCTCAAAGAGCAGAGGAGGGGAGGGAAAGGGATGGGGATGGGGTGGGGGT